>JASAOG010000257.1:337500-347500 GCA_030265305.1 Biomphalaria pfeifferi
TTGGGGGGGGGGGGTACTTTATTATTTTTATTATGTTGCTTTCAAAATAAATATGTCAGTTTATTCTGTTGATTATCCTTCCTTAAAATATAATTCTCTCGTCACATTTTTTAGTTTATTTCGTTGCTATTAGCGTTTTTATTTTCGATCATTTCTTCACGCGTTGTAAACCAGTAAAGTTGGCTAAAGAAAAGAAAAAAAAAGAAAAAAACTCCAGTCACGCGCGAGTGTGGATAAGTGTGCCATTGTCCGTCTAGAAACTAAAAATAATGACATAATCTTAGCGATAGTGGTTGAAAAACATTTTCACACACTCCGGCATCAGAAATAGAAAAGTTTTGTTTATTTTCGTCCTTAGAGTTCACTGTGTGATGGGTAGAGGCGGAGGAGGGGCGCTCATCAACTCCCTCGTTTGTTCTACCACACGCCCTGTTAAGTGTTGACAACACTGCTCATTTATTCCCCCTCGCCTTACGGTCATGCGTATTAAAAGGATCGTGTTTTTTTTCCTCCACTCCTGCTAATCTTCTTTTACTGCGGGGGCGGGATACTTCCGGAAAAAAAATTTGCAGAAGGTTTTTTTTTTTTTTCTACTTTCCAGGCTTTCCTTTATTTGCATTGGAAAACAGAGGATGACCCAGTTTTTTTGTTTGTTTTTTTGTATTTAAGAAAGTATATTTGTATAGTTACTCATATAAATACGTGGTGGGAAATATTATCATCCTAGTGACCAGTACGACTGTAATAACGGTGTAAACATATACATTGTGCTTAAAAAAAAAAAAGTTTTAATAGTTTTAATATTTTTTGGGATTTAAATTCACGACTCAATTTTCAAATCAGCATTTCCAATTACATTGGAAACAGGTAAGCATTAGGAAATATTTTTTTAATGCTTTGGACATTACAGAACAGATTTGAACAGATTCTATTTCACCACGGTACTGATGGAGTCGATCAACGTGGACAACCTTCAGTTTGGACCGTGGACTTTTCTGTATCCGGTAGACCACGTCGTTTATTCTTTTTACGACACGGTATGGACCTTCCCAGTCTCTTTGGAGTTTCGGGGATCTGCCTTTTCGTCTCTGTGGGTTATAGAGCCACACTAGATCATTCTCATGGAACCCCGACGTATTGGCCCGTCTGTCATACCTTGTTTTCATCAGGTCACTGTTGGTCTTGATGTTTCTGCGGGCCAATACATGAGCATTCTCCAATCGTCTTCGGAGATTGGTGACATATTCAGTTGAAGACACTGGCGTATCTCTCGGAATCCCAAATAACAGGTCACATGGTAGACGAAGCTCACGACCAAATAACATCTTCGCTGGGGCATATCCTGTGGTGCTATGAACGGATCCTCTGTATGACATGAGGAACATGGGGATATGGGTGTCCCAGTCGTCTTGTCGGTCATCAGTAACCTTAGACAGATGTTGTTCTAGGGTTCTGTTGAATCGCTCTACCATCCCATCAGATTGCGGATGGAGAGCTGTCGTGTGAGTCTTTTCGATGCCAAGTGTCTTGCACATCTCCTGGAAAACTTTGGACTCGAAGTTCCTTCCCTGGTCAGAGTGCAACTCGTTAGGTACACCAAAGCGACTGATCCAGTTATCCACGAGTGTTTCGGCCACTGTGATAGCTTCTTGATTTGGTATGGCATAAGCTTCTGGCCATTTGCTGAAATAGTCAATGACTACCAAGATGTATTTGTTTCCTTTCTTGGTTTCAGGAAATGGGCCTGCTACATCTATTGCGATCCTCTCGAAGGGAACACCAACATTATACTGTTGCAAAAGACCCCTAGTTTTGCGTCGAGGGCCTTTTGCTGCCGCACATATGTCGCACCTTCGACACCATTCCTCTACATCCTCTCTATATCTGAACCAGTAGAACCGCTGACGAACCTTTTCCAGAGTCTTATTGACACCAAGATGAGATCCGCTAGCGCCATTATGCATCTCTTTCAGTACTTCAGCAACTCTCACCTTCGGTAACATCAGCTGAAGGCGTTTGGATGTTCCATCAGCAGATTCCCAAACCCTTTTGATGACACCATTGACCAACGTCAGCGAGTCCCACTGAGCCCAGTACGCCTTGGTGGCTACCCCCTTCTCAGAGATGTCTTTCCAATCTGGCCGTTGTCCATCTTCTTTCCATAGAAGAATGGGAGCCAGATCTTCATCTTGCATTTGATCCTCTCGAATCCTTTTATCACACCAGGGTCCGGAAACATCTATTCCGAGCCGATGACAATTGATAGCTACCTCCTGTTCTTCAGCCTTCTTGCAGTGCTTACATTCTGATTTGCAGGGTCGTCGAGACAGTGTACCAGCATTTTGGTGAATTTGCCCTTTTCGGTGCTTAGTTTCAAATTCCTTCCCTAACACAGCGACTGGAATTATAGTTGCAGGGGCTGTCATGTTCTTGGTCGCCGATTTTTGCCCCATAAAACCGGCGAAAGTTAGTTTCCCTGGTAGACATGAGCACCTGACCCTGCATCTGTCTCCGGTCTGTGCTGATACTCTGTTTGTCGGGGAAATCTTCTCGTGCAGTTCCTTTGTAGATGTCCAGGTTCTCCACAATTCCAACAACGTACACTGGTTCTATTCCGTCCTTCTTGCTTCTTATTTGGTCTGCGTTCTTCTAGCACTTCAGTTACCCTTCTGAGAAGTTGTGTAAGATCTTCTTCTTGGACTTCCAGCATACGCCCATGATGGATATTCTTAGAGGCGTCTTTGGCGGCTTCATAGGAAAGGGCGTAGACCAGGGCTTCGCTGGATTTGCGCTTACCACTGATTCTTATTGCCTTCTTCAGTTCTGGATCTCGAATAGCATCAATGAATGCATCAGTGATAACGACGTCCAGAAAGTCTTGTGCTGCTGTTGGATATGCCAAATGAGCAAGACGTTCTATGTCCGCCTCTAGCTCTTGCAAGGTTTCACCGGGGCGTTGTTGTCGGGTTTTCAACTGAACTCTATAAACTTCTTGTAAATGTTCGTCTCCGTAACGGAGCTCCATAGCCTTAACAATGGCAGCGTAATCTTGTTGATTTGTCATTGACTGGAGCAGTTCTGCTGCCTTCCCTCTTAAAGCCAACACCAGAGCAGTCGCTTTCTCTTCTTCAGTGTTCCAGTTATTAACCTTGGCCGCTGCCTCAAACTGTCTTTTGTAAACAGTCCATGAGATGGATCCATCAAACACAGGCGGCTTTATCTTCACAGAGATTTCGGGCACTAATGTTTTTGTTCTAGTACCCCGTTCCTTGCTCAGTTGTTCTTGGACATGAGTCCTTATCTCTTCCATTTCTTTTTCCACAGTGTTGACTCTCTGGTCAATCTTCTCGTTCATAGAGCTCATCTGTTCATTTACTTTTTCATTCATGGCGTTTATTTTCTTGAGGCTCTCTTTCATTAAGTCCATCTGGCCCTGCATGTTACTCAGGATCTCTGTCATATCTGGGTTTAATTCAAATATGTATTCATCTGGATCTTGATCTTCCTCAATAAGGGCCTGTCTTAGGCGTTCTGTTAGTGTTTCTTTGTTACCGTTGAGCTGCAGACCTCTCTCGCGAAGTTCTTGCCTTAATTCTTTGACCAACAACTGGTTAAGTAGTTTCTTCGAAGACATTTCAGCCAGAAAGGATCCCACTTCTGACGCCAATGTTACGATTCTCCCTCCTTTCTGACCTTCTGTAAACACGGCTAAACACAACACCATACATCAACACATCAAGAACTTGACAACAAGGCTCCAAATAATCTGGTACTTTAATAATGAGTGAATAAGTAGATAACAGCCAATACTAGACAATTGGCGTCAAACACATCAACAACTAAAATGTCACTCTGTACATCACCAACTTAAAAGAACTCTACTGTCTCTCTTTCTGGACTTGTACATCAACACATCAGGACTCAACCAGGCCCGATTTCATGGCGACTAACTGGGCTGGTCTCGACGCTCTCCGGTCTTGAACTCCCCCTTTTTTATATCCACTGTGTCACTCGTACACGCAGGCTTTCGATCACATGACCATAACATTGGTCATATTTGCGTGTAATCATGTAATCGTAGTACTGTCCCTTGTCCATGGCCCCCGCTGACCTGAGTGATTCTCGTGTGTGTCAACTGAGCCTATAGTTAACCCTTTTGCGCCGCCAATAGGGTCATAACAATATTTACAGTATAATAAATATCACTAAATATCTATCTCTCTGTCTCTCTCTCTCTCTCTCTCTCTCTCTCTCTCTCTCTATATATATATATATATATATATATATATATATATATATATATATATATATATATATATATATATATATATATATATATATATATAAGCGTCTGACAGTAGGTACACTTGTTAACGTGCCACCTGCCAACTTTAAAAATGTTGCTTCTTGATACTTTCTCAATTACGTCTTTGTTCTAAATTAAAAAATGTATTTTTAGTTGTTATGTCTAGAAATACCAGACAAGTCTAAGGTGTTTTGTATGTGTGTTTTACGTGTGCATTCATGTGTGCGTGTGTGTGTGTGTGTCAGATTGCGAGTTACCTTTCTTATTACATTTCTACAAAGTTCAATAAACTTAAATGAAATGCTTCAAATCAAGTGAGAGATAAAGGGCACGAAATGTTTACTGTTCAAAATCTTTGGTGAACAAATAAATATTGAGGATGTGTTTGACTTCAGAGCCACAGAAATAAAAATACTTGACTAAACAATTCAAGATTTCAGTCTTGTAATCACTAGCGGATCCTGAACTTTTCATGAACAAAACATGAATTGATAAAAATGTAACCAATTTATCAATTATTTATTGGTTATTCATTATTTTGTTTGATATAGAAAAGGGAAGCAACTTCAACATTATCGAGAGATATAATTGTAAGTGTGGAGTTTTCCCATTGGATAAGCGTTTTTTTTTTCTTTTGAAGGGTTTCCCTAAATGTCACCAGGCCGTCTCTGGTTATGTTAAGAAAAAAAAACAAAAAAACTACAAATTGACGAAAACCACAAGAGATAAAGCTTGAGTTGAAAAAGCTGACGTCATATCCGTTCATAAACGTCATCTCTTGAGCCGCTGTCGCTTTATAAATGTCGGCTCCTTGTCTCAGCCAGAGCCACATTTTCGCATAGAGATATTCCAGATCAGTGTTCACACTTTAGCCGTCACACTCATGTGATGTATTTCGTGGAAATGAATAGTCGACCTATATGGATCGCAAATGAATGAAAAAAATCTAGATCTAGTGGTGTTTTTTTTTTTTTTTAAATATTTTGTTTTCTTTAGATGTCGTTCATGTGTGTTAGGGACTGAAACATTTCGTACATCTTGCTCCATTTGGCAACTTTAATACCTTTGAGTTTGAGATTAGTTTCTCGGAAAAAACACTATTTGCAAAATAAAAAAACTAGTCAGACCCAAGTTTTACGTGTTTCGGGTGTTCCTTCAAAATTGAACGTTATTACATCCTAACCCAAACCTTCCACCAGGACATCGGGGGATGGTGGCAGGATGGGTTTAAACTCGGGATCATCATAGCGACAGTCCAGAGCGCATACGTATTACTAGGCAGGCTACCCCAATTGAGCTGGTACTCGACAAAATGTAAATGTTGAAGCGTCCTTGACTAGGAAAGATGCCATTTGCTTGTTTTGAATCAGGGCATTCAGTAAGGGTTTCAGACTTTGATTGTATCGCTATCACCTAAAAGGAGCGGCCGTTGAGGCTGGCTAGTAGAGCGGTTCCCAGACCCCGAAGAACCTTAAGATGGGGGAATTTCTTTGTTACCGAAATTATAAATACTTGTCAACCGGCGGCGTAGCATACGCCGCTATTTTGCAGGGCCGGCCTTAGGCCACTGAAACCTATGCGTTCGCAGTGTGCCCCGCACTTTCATATGACCCGCGCTAATTCTAGGTGTATAAATTATTTAATTAAGCCATTTTATAACTTATAACAGATTTCCCGCGGTCTCCAGAATCACAAGGAGCTCCTGGAAATCTCCTGAAATTGCAAAATATACGAATAAATCCTGGAAATATCCGGATATTATTAAAATCTTTAGAAAACTCATACAAATCTCCTATAGACAAAAATTGTCATTTTGGAGTGTCATTCAATATGGAAAACGCTAATCCTACGCACGATAAAAAAAGGCATTATGCAATACCCGTAATTGTGAAATCAAGTGAAAGAAGCTTCTCGCGCCTCAAACTAATGAAGAATTACTTGAGGTCAATAATTCTTGTAGATAGATTGAAACATTTGGTAATTCTTGCTATTGAGCGTGATCTATGTAGAAAACAGAATTCTTATGACATACTGTATGACTTCGCTATACGCAAATTAATTTTCACTTTTTATCCGTATCCCTACCCAAACTGGGCCCTGAGAAATCCGTTTCGCACTGGGCCCACAATGGTTAAGTCCGGCCCTGCTATTTAGTGACGGGTGAATACAAAGTAGATTACTTGTTCTCTTTCCATGACTTCTTGGTCACAATGGTTAAGTCACAATGTAGTGACGGGTGAATACTACTTGTTCTCCCCCCTTCTTTTTCCCCTTTTAAATTACGTGGGGTAACTCAGTCCTTTCAACTTGCAGAAATAAATGAGTGATCTTTCCATTACTTGGTGTCGAAACTCTTGAGCCATGAATAGAGTTATATATATATATATATATATATATATATATATATATATATATATATATATATATATATATATATAGAGAGAGAGAGAGAGAGAGAGAGAGAGAGAGAGAGAGAGAGAGAGAGAGATGAGGGGCCACCGCGAATAACATTTAATGAGACAAAGTCTCCTCGAACAGACAAGAATGTTTTACCCTCTAGCTTCTAATAACATCAAAATCTCTTTAGGGTGATATCCACTGATAATCAATCTTGATATGAAAACCTTCACCAAGACTTGAACTAAAGGGGCAAAAAAAGAGGAAACTTAAATGAGATCATTAGATTTAAAAAAAAAATAATTATTTAAATATTTCTCTGACGCTTTGACCCCGTCAGGTAAACTTCCCCATGTAATCTTCTGTCCTCATTAGCCTCCCCTTGCAACCCAAAACATGTCTGTTGACAAAGTTCAAGTTCTTAGGTTTTTCAGTTGTTGTTTTTTTTTTTCTTTTTGTTGTAACGTATTGCGGAAAGTTGAGTGGTTCTCACATTTAGGCTACGTCATAGCAAGTAACGATACGTCAATGTAATCATTCTTTTAAGAACGAATAGTTCTATATGTTGTACTTGAACATGTATAAGGCATGGTTCTTGTGGCAATATGAAAGACAAGTGCAGAATTGTACTCATCTACTACGTACTTTTAAAATAATTAAAACTTCTAACACCTATTGTACTTTCATTACGTTTCACTTGTTTTTGCTGTGTCCAGTACAAAGCACTACATAGTGCACTACATTCCCACTTATGACTTCTCGTAACAACTACCAACACCTAATTTACTTTTAAAATCAATGAGATAAAACAAAATTAAAAGTAAAAAAGTAGAATTTATCGTTCAGACCTTGCTATATATAGGGCAGATGATGTTAAGGTCATCTGTTTCTTTGGCCATCTGTTAACGAGCAGTGTATCATGTGGCCAACACAACGAACAACCACTTTTACTTTCCCCAACTAGGTGCCCGTTAGGGTTGGGTGGTCTCATAAGGCGCCCTAAAATCCAGAAATTAAAAACCCCTAGTCTTCACCGAGATTCGAACTAAGGACCCCAGGTTCGAAAGCCAAGCGCTTAACCACTCAGCCACCGCGCCCCCAGATAAACATTTAATTATTGTTATTTTTATTTTGTTTATATTAATTTTTTTAAGTTGTTAAACATCAAAACATTTTTCTTCTTTTTGAACCAGACGATGTTAACGACATGACACCGAAACTGTTTTTTCATGTCCTAGTGCCTATGCCCCAATCTCTAGTCCTGAACAATCTTCATCCTACCCAGTACTGCGTCTCAGAATTAAACTTGTTATTTACAGTTGCTCTCCACCTAAGTCAAGTTCAGCGGGTTTGCTTTCTTTGTGAAATTCACTAGCGTCATTCTCACGACAGAGAGACGTATTACATGCAATTAGGCGACAACTAAACTAATTTGACAATGCTTAGACAACATAGATCTAGGGAATTTCTCTTAAATAGACTTCTGCTTATGAAAGTTTGGCAAAATTTCCTATCGAAAGCCGACTTTATCTTCCAGAAACAACATACTAGTTCACTATGGGTTTTTACTAGTGTCTGACAATCTTACCTTTTGATCCAATCCATGAAATATAGGATCCTATCACTTTTCTGGATCAGTTGGGGAAATGGGACGTGTGCGGGGGGAGAAAGAAAGGGTTAATCGCTTTTTAAAAGCATTCATTTTAAAACAAAAAAAAAAGGGGGGGGGGGAACGACCTGAATTCGAATTCATGGCTCAATCCTCTTTAAGCGACATACTAACCACTATGCCAGTGAGGTGCTTATGACAATATAAGATTATATAGTTATCTATTGCTTGTTTCAATGCTTTGATGACTATGTCAATAGTCATCTCTTTTAGTGACGAGCTGTCAGATACGGTATTTGGATAAATAAATGTCCTAGACGTTTTATCAAGTTAATAACTTATTATCGTTTTATGTTATTTGTCACGATCATCAATATTGCTAGATGTCAAGATCTAAAATGGATGCTAAGATAGATGTCACGTTGAAGATTATCTTGATCTATATCACACCATCAATGATCGTGATTCCCGAGGATCTTGTGATCGTCTTTAATAAAATGATCGTATAGAAGTAGCTAGATCTAGTTGATAATACGATCATTCAGAATGTTGCCATTTGATAAGAGGATCATCTAGAAGTTGCCAATCGCTAAGTCGATCTAAGTATGTTACTATATTCAATGAAGAAACTTCTCTTCGTCTAAAACAAATGCTTTAATTCAAAACTTGGAAAAGCTATTCACAAATAATTACAATGGTTAAATGTACTTGAATAGAACAGAATAAGTATAATTCTGCTAAATAAATGATCTACACAATAATGAAAAATATACGTCTGAATCCTAACACGTTCCGTACGACACTGACTAAAAATCTAGAATCTTTTCCCGGGTATAGCGTTGTCACGTGTCTAACATCCCCTCGTTTCAATGCCAACCAATAAATGCAGCTCAATGTACAATAATTAATACTTTAAACCAATCATATTTATTTCCAAACATGATCCTGCTGCGTGATAGAAAATTTCCCCGAGGTAGCTAAAATTCTGCCGACAAGCTAAATATAGATACTGCATCCGTGACATTATTATTATTCTAGCTATATAATATGTGTTTTTTTTTTCTAAAAACAAATTTGGTAATCTTACTTATTATTTTTCTTACTGTTTTTTTCTTGTTACCGTTGTAATTTTACCCTCAGTGTTAATTTCCGTGTCTAAAGTATTTCATTTTTATTTCTTATTTTAAGGGTCAAAGGTCATGACCAGTACCTCTTTGGTACTCCACCTAACCAACTCCTGTTTTTCTTTCCATATGTTAAGTATGTGTTGCTTCTCTCGTCTGCACATGCTCGGGTACATTGCGTTGGAGGATTTGAATACGTAGAAATGTGGAGAGTGAGAGAATGTGATAGAGAGAATGAGACAGAGAATAAGAGAAAACGAAAGAAAATGAAAGAAAAAGAGAGGGAATGAGAGAGAAAGAGAACAAATGAGAAGGAGAGAATGAGAGACAGAATGTGTATGAGACACAGAGAGAGAGAGAGACAATGAAAGAGATAAAGAGAGAGAGAGAGAGAATGTGAGAGACATAGAGACAATGAGAGAGAGAGACAGTGAGATTTTTTCTATCTATAGATAGAAAAAGAGATAGATAAAGAGAGAGAGAGAGAGAGAGAGGCAGAGTACCTTTTGATATGGCCATAAAGTTTGCCTTTTTGACAGTGGTTAGCAGGTCATCTTGGGGCCC
>JASAOG010000257.1:352500-777173 GCA_030265305.1 Biomphalaria pfeifferi
GCCGCCCATTTTATTGAGCACCGTTGACCCAGTGTGAACTTATTAACAGTGGCCTTCTTTTCCCCCCATTTAATGCCATCTGTCAAAACTTAGAAAAAAAAAAATTGACAAACGTCTAGTTATTGTAGCATATCTAGGTGTGTGTACATTCTTAAGCGGTAACGTCAAAATACGGGAGATAACTCGACCAAAAGAAGTTAATCACAAGAGGTTAGATACGGGAAGAAAGGGGGGAGGGAGGCGGATACATGTAGGCTACATGTGTAAAGAGAAGACATTTATTAAAGTTGATGGATGCACCTATCGGACGGCCAGACGATGGGTTGTAAGGGGGAAAAAAAGAGTAGTGTAGCCATTAAAAATCCAAAACAGCGCTAAGTCCTTTTAATGAGGTTATTTAATAGTATGTGTTCTATATTTTACATGAGAACGAGCGGTGGGGTAATATACGTTACGATTTGGAAATATAAAATAATGTTTGTAAAAATATTCAAAAATCCAGTTTTTGTAATTTAATTTTTTTAGTAAGAACAGTCAAATTTAAATTATTATATTATAATGGCATTTTTTTTTATTCTGTGTATTTTGAGTGTTCTAGAGGCTAAGTACTTGGCTTGGATATCTATCAAGGGGACTCAAGCAGAGTTGTGTTTACTGAGCGCCTAAAGGCAGAACGGAAAACCTTCTCCCAAATACCCCCTTCCCCCTCTCCCAACTGGTTCACAAATGAGATCGGGCCTATGATACATATGGCAATCAGGCAATGGTAAAAGAAAAATTACAGCAACTTGGTACTACTATTGTTAATGAATTTATTATTTATTTCATTCTATTAAAAAAGAGGCACTATCTAACAGAAGAACTATATTCACTATAAGTACGGCTCCTACCCGCCAAAACGACGAAACAAGAGAAGATAATCACTACAAACAAAAATGTTTCCTACTTCGTGGCTTTTCAATTTTTCTTTGGTTTCTTCGAAGGATCTTAAACATAACATGAAAGAGTGTGTAATACTGAGTGTGACGTTCACACTTGACGGGGATTATAGTATCAAACTTGATAACTCAATGAAGTGAAGAAACATCTTTGTATTTTCTTCCAAACTTCTTTAATAATACTTCTTCAACTTTCACAACAAATTAACTTCTCAATTTAACAACAACTTGACTTCATACTTCATAAATAAAACTTGAAGATACATGAAACTTCACTTAGTATAACTTCAACTTCAAGTAATATAACTTCAGGTATCATTACTTCAACTAATAAAACTTTAATTAAATGGACCCGCTAATATCACAAAACTTAATTAAACCTTTACTAAGAGAGGACTTAAGCGATAACTAAGCGAGGACCCCGTCTAACTGACTTTCCATTAATTTATACCTTTTTTAATCGTATAATCCAGAATCATAGAAACTTCTCCCCTAATTATTTTAGTAACTTTGACCTTCTAGAAGCTGGCGTGTGCTATTTTTTTTCCCTTAACCTCTTTCTTTGATTAGATACCTAAAATTAACTTGTTTACGCTGGACACGTGTACTGGTTTGACCTCGCTTCTAGAAACTGGTCGAAATAGGTCACAGACTCGACTCGTGACACTGAGATCCTCTCGAGAACGGGCCTTCCCAGTATCTTTACAGTCCTCGGTCAACGCCGCCTGCGCTGGTTCGGATATGTTTGCCGATGGAGGACAATCGCATCCCGAAAATCATTCTGTACGGGCAACTTGCGTCTGGCTCAAGAAAAACTGGTCGCCCCCACCTCCGTTACGTTGATGTAATAAAACGGGATCTAATATCAGTGAACATTGACACTGACCACTGGGAAGAAATAGCCCTAGACCGCACTAGTTGGAGAGAGACGGTGACCAAGAAAGCTATAGACAGCGAGAATACATGGGCCTCAACTCTTGAAGAAAAGCATGCCACACGGAAAATAACCAGCTCCTCTACCACCAAAGCGAAAGCCACCTTGAACTGCATTATATTTGGCTCCACAGCCATATGATCATTTTAATCATAGATAGTATTTTACTTGATATTATGCCATTAAAAAAAAATAACCGGAAAGCTGGAAATTTTTTACACTTTGGGTTAATGCCTTCTCGACGGAGGACACGACCTCAAAATGGAGGACATTTTCTCTTGTCGGACGTCTCTAATTCTAGTTACACCTTGATTATAGTCAACTCTCAATCACGCTCTAATTATAATTATTTATTTCATCCCCAGACACAAGAAGGATTGAAGAAAACAAATAAATAAAATAACAAACATTGACTCGAGGAAAAACACGCTAAGAGAAAGAAAACGCTTCAAATATTTAAATCTGAAGGGCAATAACTCTTAAGTCTCCCCCTTCCTGCTGACATCGCCTTGAAACAAGAAGCAGGTGATCGTCTGAGCCCTGCTTACGTTTCACGCGCCAAAACCCAGGTAGTGGTTTTCTGGCGTTGTTTTTTTTGCTTTTTTTTTTAATGTCGGAAGAAAAAACCAAACCACCCAACAAAAACACGTTCCACAAATGAATTAAACGTCTCATTATTTTTTTAATTTTTTTTTTTACATTTAAATGTTTAGACTCTCGTGTAGAGCTCTTCTGGAATGTAGTTAGTTTGTACTCTATGTTCTACGACAGTGGGAATTTCGTATTTATCCGATCTTCCACCGCACTTTGAATGCGGTTTGAATGTTTTGTTGTAACTAATACTTTCATATTTATTCAAGTCTAAATTCGGTCTAACAAAATTGCCAGATTGTTAAGACACTGGCCAACTAGCGAGCTTGCATATGTGTTTGTGCGCGTGAAAAGTTCATTTCGAAGGATTAACAGAAATAGGTTGGTGTAACCAAAAAAGGAGCAGACGGCTCGTGTGGTCAGCACAATGTCTGGAGCATTGAGCAAGTCTAGACCACCTGACAGTAAAATTGTTGTTCTTGGAAATCCGGGAGTGGGCAAATCTGGTGAGTAGAAATACTTTTGAAACTTTTGGAAACTTTTGATTTCTTAATGAAGCGGAACTTTTGGCTCTTGTATCATGGAACCCTGACCTTTAGGTGTTAGGAATCACAATTTTAGTCTCTGATTTTTTTATAGTTTATTTAACTCAGGTATAAGAAATTTCAGCCATTGGCTACCATAATATGTAAACTCAGGTATAAAAAATTTCAGCCATTGGCTACCATAATATTCTAAACTCAGGTATAAGAAATTTCAGCCATTGGCTACCATAATATGTAAACTCAGGTATAAAAATTTTTAGCCATTGGCTACCATAAATGCTAAACTCAGGTATAAGAAATTTCAGCCATTAGCTACCATAATATGTAAACTCAGGTATAAGAAATTTCAGCCATTGGCTACCATAATATGTAAACTCAGGTATAAGAAATTTCAGCCATTGGCTACCATAATATGCTAAACTCAGGTATAAGAAATTTCCGCCATTGGCTACCATAATATGTAAACTCAGGTATAAGAAATTTCAGCCATTGGCTACCATAATATTCTAAACTCAGGTATAAGAAATTTCAGCCATTGGCTACCATAATATTCTAAACTCAGGTATAAGAAATTTCAGCCATTGGCTACCATAATATGTAAACTCAGGTATAAGAAATTTCAGCCATTGGCTACCATAATATGTAAACTCAGGTATAAGAAATTTCAGCCATTGGTTACCATAATATGTAAACTCAGGTATAAAAAATTTCAGCCATTGGCTACCATAATATGCTAAACTCAGGTATAAGAAATTTCAGCCATTGGTTACCATAGTATGTTAAACTCAGATATAAGAAATCTCTTCATAGTATGTTAAAATCAGGTATAAGAAATCTCAGTCATCGGCTACCATAGAGTGTTGAACTTAGGTATAATAAGCCTAAGCCATTGGCTATCATTGTAGTGTATTAAGCTTAGGTATAATAAGTCTCAGCCATTTTCTATCATAGTGTGTTGAACTTAGGAATTTAAAACAAAAATCTCAGACATTGGTTACTATAGTAATTAGAAAATGCAAATGAAACCTTGGCTCGTTGCTGTTACTTTGTGTAAAATTGAGTGCATATGTGGTGTTGCAAGCAAAAATCTCTGAGGGAGGGGGGTGCTTTTCGTTGCTTGACCTTATACAATAGAACAGTTTATACTTCAAGTATATCTCTATTACACTTACGTATGAATCGTAGCTGTTCTATAAACCTACAGAAGCACATAGAGAAAGTAACTTGGCAAGATTCGGAAGCCTTAAGAATGTATTAAGTAAACACCTGGCTGTTCAGGGCTCTCTATTATGTATTTGATCTCATTCCAAAATAATACAATTTACTAAAATAACTCTATAATTTCTTTTTGTCATTATCTCCCTCTCTCTCCCTCTCTCTCCACCCTCTCTCTCTTTCTCTCCCTCTCACTTTCCCTCTCTCTCTCTCTCTTTCTCCCTCTCCACTATTCCTCTTATTATCTTGCTTTTTCCTTATGGATGAAAACTGGGTGGACACAGATTTCGAAAAAGGCTTTAACGATTCCCCTAGAAATTCGACGTTTAATGTATATCATTGGAAGAACAATTACTAGCTAATTTGCCATAATGAGAAAAATCTAATTGGGCCGTTACAATCTTTCGAAATAAATCATTTTAAAATTAAATTAAGCTATTTTTTTAACATTCTAAACCGAGAGTCTTCATGATACGAGCCATTAAAAAAAGGGATGTAAAAAATGTATCTCTGCCTGGATCTCTCCCAGACAGAAGTTTTGTTCATAAAGGAGAGGGAGGCAAGCTTCCGTGGGTCTAGAGTTCCAAGCGTCTTAGACTCAACTCTTTGGACAAGAAAAAGAACGGGAATTCCCGCTGTCGACTCCAATGTTTCTTTGTATTCAGTGAAGTGACGTAATGGGGAACTGAACTGAATTTCAAAAGTTAAACTAAAACTACGTTTCAACTTAAATAAAGTAGTTAAACTAAAAGTTTATCACCAATTTCAAAATATGTTTAAACTAAGCTAAATAAAATTAATTAAACTTTAACCATTGCATAACACTCTTCCTCATAAAAGAAATAGATCTAGAATTTCACATTTATATCTTAGCCAAAGAAATAAAAACGAATTTTTAAGTTTAAGAAACATTTAAATATTTTAGTGTAAAGGTAGATCTACGTACATACGCTTGACAACAATGCCAATGTGTTATTTTCTTGTCTGACCACTCAACATACACTATTGGATAACGCGCAAGGAAATAAACGCAGTTTGTCTTATTTCGACTACACACTACAGTACACTTTGCCCGCATGTGTACGCAGTGGCGTAGCAACCATGGCGCGAAGGAGCTCATTGCGCCCGGGCCCAGGACCACTAGGGGCCCAAACGGAGTTATGTAAGGAAATATGTTGACAATAAGAGTTTGAAATGCATCACGTTATTACATTATTTTAAATTAAATCATGTTCATTTTTCTTAAATTCCATTTCTGGTGTCCAAGCAAAATAACTAATCTATTAAAGGAAGATAACTCTTAAATTGTCAGTACAGCGTTTCATTTAAATCTAACGTGTTAGATTTTTTATTTAATAATAATAATAATAACAATAACAACTTTTAAGTCTTCTCATTGTAAAAGTATTCAACGTGATGTATAATATTTGCTTTTGTTTTTGTCAAGTGTTATTTATTTCTTTAACATTACAGTAAATTTTGACTAGTTAAAATGCTTGAATAAATTGTATTAGTAAACAGTAAAATTTTAGTCATACAGTAGTGATATATAAGAACATCCGTATGCACATTTCCTAAAAAAAAAAAATACATAAAAACAAACAAACATGTCCTATGATTGACATCATATCTAATATTTAAAACATTCTTGAATGTATACGAATCACCCACATATAGTCAATATGTCTTCCAATTATTCGAAGTTACAAACCTTTGTACATGGACACCGAGCTTGCGACTACAATCGACCTTCTACTCAGTAAGTTAAACAATAATTTCTTGACAAAGGTGCTTTAAAAACCTAGTCTCCTAACTAGACGAAGCTGATATAAACCAACGTTGTGGGAAGACCCTAGGTGGCGACCAATGCACATACAGAATATCTGAAGATTCAGCATGTGACTTTGAGTCCTGAAATGCTACATGCTTGACCAATGACATTGGCCCTTCAAATAATCTGCAGAGACTTAGCTTAGTTTAGAGATTATGTAAGTCTTGTAAATATATATATTGTGCATTGTTATTAGCGACGGTAAAAGTAGTGACGTAGACAGAATTCAGGTACATGATAGGAGAGGACCATGGCTAGGGCTTGTAGAAAGATGGACAGTTAATAGACTTTTAATTGAAACGACGGATAGCGAGACAAGACAATCACCCCCATCTGTAAATAAACATCAGTTGAAGTCTTCACAAGTTTTATCAAGTATGTTATAGTCTATTGTGCCTCTTGGATGTGTTCGGACTCGCATTAGTATAATGTAAGACATGTAAGACAACACACACAATCCAAGACAGGACAAGACAGATCCAAAGCTTGAGGAAATTGTTCTCATTTACCCTGTGAGGCACAGGTGTACACTGTGCACTGTGTGGCGTAAAAGTTTGTTTTCATTGAAATGTGCTCTCTCATTAGATACAGTGGAGCCCAGTTTGGGTTCAGTCACACTATAAGAGGGGGCCCAACTGAGCCCGGGCCCACGGGTACTCTGCTACGCCACTGTGTATACATCTATCTGATCAGGTTGTTCAAATCAGTCGGACACACGGTCTATTTACTTTTTTGGGCAAGGAGGGTATGGATTTTTTTTTCTAGAGTTGATTATCCTAATGCTCTTATTTACCTAGGCCTAACAGTTTAGACCTAGATCTCATAAAAGGTCTAATAAACACTATTGTCTATTATACGCTTCGGCTTCATCTAAGGTTTAAGCTATAAAAAGGGTGTACTTGATGTTCCTGCAGTTTATAAATTATCGTTAACCGCAAATGAATTGATTAAAATTTCTAAATATTGACCTAACACGCTTGTCTGATTCCCACTACATACTGTCAGAAATTAAACAGCACATCGTGACTCAAAATAAAATATTCTGAACTAATCTGAACAACGCCATTGATAGTATTGTATAGAAACTTTTGGCAAAAAGAATGTTTAAGATTATTTAAAATGCTTATAGAAGAGAAGGTGCAGATATCAGTTCCATAACTTCTACCACCATCTTACTTTACCAATCTCTCATAAAAATGCAGACTGTGACTAAATAGATCTAGTTGTAAAAGACATAAGTGTGCAAAATTTCATCTTGATCGGAGATTGGGTGTCGGAGAAATAACGTGTACAAACTTTTGGCCAGACAGACAGAGTGAGTTGATAGAAGCTTTGTAAAAAAAAACAAAAAAAAAACAATGTATAATAAAGTTTTGATAATTGATGCGATCAACCATCTTTCACACTTCATCAGTGATACTTGTAACAGACAAAACGAAATTCAAGGCGTGTTGATTTGTTTTACCGTAACATACTATCAGTCAATAAATGTACATCTTATGAACACTTTTAAATACATTTAACGACTTTTCAAAACTTTCACTTTAAACAATATGATAAACAAAGGTGTTTCCATGGGAGGGTCCTGCGGTCCAGTCCCACTCACACGTTATATTGGAGTGTAGCAGCACTGAAGTGGCTAATGCATATATACCTTTGAATTATTGCTTATATAACTTCCTATGGATGCGATGCAATTGGTATACTTTTTTCTTTTCAAACAAAATTTACATGTTTTTTTCAGCGAGTCACATATGTAGCATTACAGATTTTAAAAGTAAGACTTTACACCAATTTAGAGTACCAAACAGTTATTGGTAAATGCCCTTGAGTTTTCGATAAATTAGGGCTTACTATACTACTATACAGCAATCTGCACTATGTTTACACTTTGATTATTAAGATGCCGTTTAAGTGCTTTAAACTTGGACGATAAACTGCGTTCCGTAGAACCCTAGTGTCCCACGAGGCACTGGAATAACCAAATAGTAGGCCACCAGGTAAAGTAATCTCTCAAAAAGAATTAACACAGTGTGCCGTGTTTGTGTTTCCCTCTTGTCAAAAGTAAACCATCTTTAGTTCATTCCAGTAAAAATTAAACCATTATTATTTCCCTCTAATTTAAAGTAAACCATAATTACATCCCTCCAATCAAAAGTAAGCCATCATTAGTTCCTTCAAGACAAAAAAAAGTGCACCATCATTAGCTCTCTTAAGTCAAATTTTAACCATCATAAGTTCCCAATAGTCAGATGTAAATCATCATAAGTTTCTTACAATAAAAAATAAAACTATCTTTACGTTTTCTAAAGCCAAAAAAAAGTATACCATCATTAGTTCCCTCCAGTCAAAAAGTAAGCCATCATTAGTTCGCTCAATTCAAAAAGTAAACCATCCTTATTTTACCCAAATCAAAAGACACGCCATTTCTCTCACTAGTCCACAAAAGTGATTGGATCTACACGCACTGAGTATTCTATTAGCATGTAAGTTGGGGAAAGGGGCTTCTGGGCGTACGTGTCCGTCGTCTCTTTTCGAAAATAATTAAAAAAATTTTTTAAGTTCCTTGAGTTTGAATTAAAACTCGAGCCACCAGAATGGTAATCCGACATGTTAGCCACTTAGCTTCTTATAAAAGCAGAAGGTTTGGTTTAAAACTTTAGCGAACGATCTTATTCTGTAAACAAGGTATATCTCCCCTCCCCCCTCCCTTAGTAGGCTTACTGTCCCCAATAAAACACACTTAATTAATTACGACAAATTGATGTACAATTTTTTTATTGATTCATGTATTGTCATCGACAATGAAAATGTGTTGCAAAGTATCAACTTGATCCGAGAATGGAAAGTGAGAAGAATAACGTGTAAAACACAGCACCCCCAACACAGACAAATGTGTAGTTGTAATTAAAATTTAAAACCATTCGTCTAATTGTGCTGGCCAGGTTATATTATCGTGAAAATTTGGTACTATGGATATATTGAACGGGTTCTGGTCTTTTAAATTTTGACATAACTTGAAAATACTGTTTTCAAGTTTCATCCTTAGGTGTTAGCCAGTCTCAGGTTTCTAACCACAAATCAAACGATATTTTATATCCTAGTCGCTTATTTCTCTCTGTATCTCAATGGGCTTCTTGCCAAAACGGGACGGAACTATCAAGAACCAAGTGATTGTAGATGTGGCGGTGAATTATGTTCGCTAATTAAGTCAATTACCTCTAAGTGCATACATCCTTGAAGGGGAAGATAACCGAAATAATCTTTTTTAAGCTTTAATTTCGTGTCATTGATGAATGACGTCCCTTGCTATCTCTTAACGACCAGTTCAGAATTTAAAAAAAAATAGAATTTAATTATTTAACGACCAGTTCAGAATTTTAAAAAAAATAGAATTTAATTATTTAACGACCAGTTCAGAATTTAAAAAAAAAAAGAATTTAATTATTTTTTTTTTACATGTCAAAGTTATATACAGAATAAGCAATCCGTATTACATCTTGTTCAAAAGCATAATATATCAAAATTGCTATTAACTATAGGAATGTGCAGCCAATTAATCGACTCCCCTCACCTACTATAGGTATAAACATTCATATCAGATACGTTTCTGTCCTTATTCCCATTCACAAGACGATGTGTTTTAGCCTCAACGTGACGCTCTGTTAAGACGTTAGAGGGGAAGATTAGACCAGCGGAGAATCAAAACTGAAACCCCGTTTGGGATGGAAGAAATCCCACACAAACATGTTACTATCCGAACAATGTTTCTCTAAGAGCCGCTTTTGTGGCACAAAGAAGGAATATGGAAAGCCTCTCCGGTGTGCTCGGTCCTCGACCTTGCGTCCAATTCGAGCGTCCTGGGATACGAGCCATCGGTAATAGGGATGTTAAAAATGCACATCTGCTTGGATCTTTCCCCGACATTATAGTTTGTTCAGACAGGCAGAGGATGGCGAGCTTCCGAGCTGCAAGAGTTGTCGAATCCTATCTTACGACAACTACAAAGGATCGTTCAGCCAGGCGGTAGCAGACACATATTGTTGGATAGAAGGACGAAGTGAAAAATAAAGAAATCATTTAATAAATCATCAGAACAAGAAGAAATGAACTCGCCTTACTATTTGTTCTATTACTGTCTTACCAAAGCGTCTCTTTATTAGTTTTAAATTCATTTACTTATTGAAAAGTGATATCAAAGGTACAGAATAACTATTAAGGAACTTTTTAGCTTGTTTTGTTGTGTGTAATCTGACTGTCCGTCTGTCAAGTTTAGATCTAAAGAAAAACTAGAAATGTTTTTTTGAAATCGTATTTTCTATATTATTTGGCTATCCAATTTTAAAGGCAATTTTTTTCTGACTTTTTAAAAATTTTCTTTGTGAACCTATTAATAAAAAAAAGTAATATTCTTTGTTATTAGTTAGTGTGGGTTCAATCTTTTCATTGTTTGAACTTAATGGATACAAATTATTTTAATACTTGAAGATGAACAAAGATTCCTTGGCGTATTTTGGAATTCAAATCATCCGAGTGACATTTTGAAAATACAAAGAAATACCAACCAGTCCCATTTTAACAACTGCCCCCATCTCTACCCGAGTCTTGTATTGAAAACAGTTCATTTACTGCTACGCCATTCATTGTGCACATTCATTAACAGTAGTCGCTCCACCATCTCTGCGAGTTGCAACTAGATAGCGAGTGAATAATGTAATTTCAACACTTATGACAATACGAAATACATCGCATCTTGTAAATTACATAAGTTACATAAGTTACTTCAAAATAGAAGATAATTGCGTCTTAGACTTAGATGTATCCACGTGTCAACCAGATCGTGCATGGCTGCCTGGTCGTGCGGTTTTATCGATGGTCCCGTGTTCAAACCCTGCCCTCTCCCATCCCCAGTCGTCCTGCGGGAGGTTTGAGCTTGGAAGTAAACTATCTTCAACTCTGAAGGAACATCCGAAACATGTCAGCCTATAAATACCAATTCGAGACTTACACTCTGCTACTTTGTACAGCCCTTGAAACAGCAACAACTGAAAGTGGGATAAAGAAGTTTATAAATCTACTAGCCAGCTATGACCCGCGGGCCTTACTTTGTATATTACTGATCTACAGGATTAAATTTAGATCTATGTCAAACATGGACGATTTCCCCTTACCATTTTTGCCATGAAAATAAAAGTAGAGTGTGGTAATGGGTTTACCCGTTCAGCCGACATAGTCATATCTAATATAAAATACTGTGAAAATGGGTTTACCCGTTTACCCGACATAGTCATATCTAATATACCAGTAACACAGACTAAAAACGCAAAATACCTAGGTGTTATAATAAATGAAAAACTGTCATGTAATCCCCATATTGATGAAACTATCAAAAAATTTAACAAAGCATTAGGGTTTATTAAAAGAAATTTCTATAAATCAAATAAGAAAATAAAACTAAAATGTTATTTAACCTTGGTTAGGCCAATAATAGAATATGCATCCTCTGTTTGGGACCCCACAACTCAAGAAAACATTAAGAAACTGGAACAAACACAAAATAGAGCAGTGAGATTCATAACAAATGAATATTCACATTTGACTAGAGTAAGACCTTTAGTAAAATCACTAAATTTAGAAAGCCTTCAGGATAGAAGACTTAAAAGTAAAGTAGCAATTAAACATGAAACACTGAACCATAATCTTCAAATACAAAAACAAAATTTAATACAACTAGTCTACCGGCGGCGTAGCATATATGTCATTTTGCAGGGCCGGCCATAGGCCACAAAAACCTATCCAACCGCAGTGGGTCCCACACTTTTATAGGACCCGCGCTAATTCTATGTGTAAATTATTAAATTAAACCATTTTATAACTTATAACAGATTTCTCGCGGCCGCTTGATTTACCAGGAGCTCCTGGAAATCTCCTGAAATTGCAAAATACTTGAAAAAGTCATGGAAATCTCCGGAAAATAAAAAACATCTTTGAAAACTCATACAAATCTCCTAAAATATATAGACAAAAATTGTCATTTAGAAGAATTAATGAAGAATTACTTTAGTTCCGCACTTATGCGACCGCATTGCGACCGAATTGCAAAATATACGAAAAAGCCCTGGAAATAATCGAAAATGATTAAAATCTTTAGAAAACGAATCTCCTGAAATATATAGATAAAAATTGTCATTTTGGGGTGTCATACAATAAGGAAAATGCCAATCCTGCGCGCGAAAAAAAAACGTCAATATCCTGTAGTTTTGGAATTTGGTGAAAGAAGCTTCTCGCGCATCAAACTAATGAAGAATTACTTTAGTTCAACAATTCTCGAAGATAGATTGAAATATTTGTCAATTCTTGCTATTGAGCTTGATTTATGTAGGAAATAGAATTTTTATGATACACTGTATGACTTCTCTACACGCACGGCTCGTAAAGTTCGTGGGATAACTCTATCCGCAGAAATAAAAGAGTGATGTTTCCTTTACTTCTTCTTCTCGTCCAAACTCTTGAGCGAAGAAGAGTATTATATATAAATAGATACTCAGAAAGACACAAAGATAAAGGCACATTCCTCGTGCCATTTGCTAGGACCAATTTGTACAAATGCTCTTTCTTCCCTAGTGCTATTAGAGCATGGAATGGGTTGCCTGAGCTAGCCAGGAAAACCAATGACATGGTTAATATGCAGGACTAAATGCATGACGCGTAGGACGTAATCATCTTCTGTTTGTTTGAAGTGACGTCTGTATGGTATAAGATAAGAGTAAAACGTTGAAGAGAAACGTTTAAAACCGATATTTTTTGATAACCAGCAAAGATTGTCAAGCAGCAGAATATCTGCATACGCTCTCTCTTATACATTCTGAAATAGGCGGTGGTAAAACCCTTAGTAGCTACAACTAGAGTGGATAATCTTAATTACCAATTCCATAACTTTTGCAAATGTGTTCAGTAAATGTTTGCACACATAGTGCTGACGGATGAATAATACAATGGTTGGTAGGTATCTCGTGATTCTTTTTTTTTTCTTTCGAACTAGCGACAGTGCAAGTTCTTGCACCTGTCATACTTACCGTTCCGTCTATTGAAATGGAGACAATTTTTGTCAAAGCTTCTACAAAGCCTATATCAACTTGCTCTGTCTTTTTGATAAAAAGTTTGTACACGTTATTTCTCACACACCCAAATCTCGAATCAAGTTAAAATTCTGCACAATTATTTCTTTTACCTGACAACATAAGACTCCATTTAACAAATTAACCAATTAAATAATTAACTATTGGTAATTAATTATTTTGTTTGAGATCTCGAACAAGGGAAAGAAATGATAGTTAACTAAAATGATTGAATGTAGTGGACAGAGTTCGCACAAAAAGAAAATCTTGCATTGGGCCATGTAAATTATATGATTGTTTACGACAATGGAAACTAGTGACCAACACATGAGTTAGTAAACGGCGATTTTTGTTTCTGTTTCTGAGTCGTATATTTATGTCTAGCTAAACTTGTCATGAAAGGAAAATGTGTAACCATACTAGATGTGCTGTTAACCTTCTTTAGTCAGACAACAGGCTCATCTCGTACTGCACTTTTGAATGGGATTGTAGAGCCCTATTCTGAATAGCCTTATTCTGGAGAGCCCTATTCTGTACAGTCCTATTCTGGAGAGCCCTATTCTGTAGAGCCCTATTCTGTAGAGCCCTATTCTGTAGAAACCTATTCTGTAGAGCTCTATTCTGGAGAGCCCTATTCTGGAGAGCCCTATTCTGGAGAGCCCTATTCTGGAGAGCCCTATTCTGTAGAGCCCTATTCTGTAGAAACCTATTCTGTAGAGCTCTATTCTGGAGAGCCCTATTCTGTAGAGCCCTATTCTGGAGAGCCCTATTCTGTAGAGCCCTATTCTGTAGAGCCCTATTCTGTAGAGCCCTATTCTGTAGAAACCTATTCTGTAGAGCTCTATTCTGGAGAGCCCTATTCTGTAGAGCCCTATTCTGTAGAGCCCTATTCTGTAGGGCTCTGTTATGAAGAGCATTATTCTGGAGAGCCCTATTCTGTACAGCCCTATTCTGGAGAGCCCTATTCTGTAGAGCCCTATTCTGGAGAGCCCTATTCTGGAGAGGCCTTTTCTGTAGAGCCTTATTCTGTAGAAACCTATTCTGTAGAGCCCTATTCTGGAGAGGCAATCCCGTTCACATACAAAGCAGGTAAAGGCGGCATTCGCTTTGGTGGTAGAGGAAACAACCACTTTTCGTTTATCTCGCTTTTCTTCTACTAACTGCAGAAAAAAAAGACGTCGTATCTACGGTCTAAAAACCACACACACACACACACAAAACAACAAGACAACTATTTAGGTAAAAGTTTACTCCTTGAGTACTCCCCCCCCCCTAAAACCACCACACATACACACACACTCGTTTTCTAAATAAGCTTCCCGCATTTTTATACTAACTAGCAGGAAGTCTCATTAAAGGCCACACAGGAAGCACTATTTCAGGTAAATGTAGATACGTTTTTACAACTTGTTTTTGGGTTTCTTGGTTGGGCTGACAAATTTTTGCGAAAGGTCCTCCCTGGCAGCTGCAGAAATGGATGAAAAAGTCAATCTTCTTAGTATTAGAAGTTATGGGGGCTAGTAACATTCGTATAATGCAAACCTTATGAAATTATAGTTTTCAATACTGGACCTCATTCACCAATCGTAAACAAACAACATTGAGTCACATGCTTCTGTATCTCTTCTATACAAAATTACGATCTAATTTTAATCAACAATGGTTATCACGTGACTTTTTTCCGTTGTTTTGTCAATATTATCACGTGACCATTAGTTTTTGTGAGGTCCATTACGTTTTAAGTTTTTATATTTAGAAAGTATTTAAATAGCAGATGAACAATGTCAACACTTCAAAGTGTACACACACAAAATCTTACAGGCCATTTATTAGTTTTATATTTAAACAATTTACTGTTATCAATTTTTTATTAGTCATTTTTTCAAAATGACATTTACTTTTTCCCCCTAACCTTTCTTTCTTTTTTGTTTTCTTCAAGTAGGTCTATAGGTCTAGCACTGACCTTAAATGTGAACATTATTAGTAATTCATATCCTATTATTTAAAAAAACAACAACATTTAGAGCTACGTCAAGTCAAGAAATGTGTGCATAGGTTATAAGCATAAGTTATCATTTTCTTTGCTGACGCAAGATCTCAAAGTGGTTACATTTAGATATTTTGCCATTAAAGTAGGATATCTGGGCTATCTAACGATCACTTGGGTGTAAGATTATCATGAACTTGCAGTGGCGTAGCATCCATGGCGCAAAGGGGTTCAATGAACCCGGCCCGCAAGCAATAGGGGCCCACAGCGGTGGCGTAGCAACCATGGCGCGAAGGAGCTCATTACGCTTGGGCCCATGCTTCATGGCCAGTTGGAGCCCACATTAGAACTTAGGAAGAACATTTGTTCTTGAAACACTTTTAAGTAGTTTAACTCTGTTAAGAAGTTGTAAAAACATTGACTTTTTAGACACTATTACTTATATGCAGTCCTAACTGAATCAAACGTTATGACATAATTACTTATTTTAAGAAAAAGGTATGATCTTCACATTGGAATGTCTTTACATTTAGTTTACTCATTTTTTGTCACACACTAAATTTGTCTTATTGGCTGGAGAGGAGCCCATCAAGATGTTCTTGAACCCGGAGTACTGGTGTGATATTTACTTGTGTAGCAGGCAGTGGTTACGTCGTATACATCTACAGTCTCTGGCCATCACCTAAATTAAATTTTAACTTAACACTAATAGTCAAATATTTAAACTACATGCTTACACATTACGAATTACGAATTAAATAGATATTAATTAATAATATCGTTTCATCCCGTGCTTTTAAAAATTTGCGCTTTTAATACTGTCTCTAATTCAGTCACAAGAAGCACTGGCACTTGATTTCCAACATCAATTCGGTCCAAGACCAAACCGTGTTTATGCCTTCTCTCATTTAGCTCGAGCCTGTCACACAAGTTGGGGTTGGATCCCCATACTAAATGAAATATAGGTGTTAAATGTTTTCTGATAGCGGAATCCAGCGGTGGTTGATTTTGAAACCAATACGATGCCAATGCCCATACATTCTCATCGTATGACCTCAAAACCATCCATTCGAATAATATTTTTTTTTAAAGTTACGATCTTTATATTGGAATGTCTTTGCATTTAGATTACTCATTTTTGTCACACACTAAATTTGTGTTATTGGCTGGAGGGGGCCAAACAAGATGTTCTTGAACCCGGGCCCACGGGTACCTTGCTAAGCCACTGTGAACGTGTAATCTTTATCAAGGATTCAATAAGGGTCCATCGCATCCATTTGGCTGCAAAAGCAAAGCTTCACTAAATTTTTTTTTTTTTTTTTTTTTTTTTTAGACCTTAGCTCTCAACAGTCATTATGAGGACGATCACCAGAATTGTAGTGTTCTTGTATTCGGAATCAGGCTCTTTCCACGTGTTGTTTTGTCTTTATATGTAAGAATTCTGATAGTGTATGAAGTAACAAATCACATTGTTCATTTATAAAACGGGATGATGGAATTGTTATATTGTATAGAGTCTAGAATCTAAAATATTCCTAGAACATTTCTCTTTTTTTCAGTTAGAAATATAGTCCATGGGTTCCTTCCTACTAGTCGTCTGAGCCTCTTGGTAGCATTGGGTTAGTAACGTTTAGTAAGTAGATTACGTTAGAAAACAAACTAAGCAGCTATTGCTATATCTTTATCAAGATGGACTATAACTAATCGACTGATTGTCTCCCTTTGTACTTATATCATCTCTAAAATTAACATCCAATAAATAAGAAAAAGCCAAAAGATTTTTATTGTATATATCCTTATTATTTTAAGCTCCCCTGGCTTTTTCTGGTAGTCTACTGTTGTTCCAAGACAGGTTTATGTAATGAACCTTAAAATTAGTTATTTTGTATCTTTCCTTTTTTTTTTGGGGGGGGGGGGGGGGCGGGGTGTGGGAGATGTGGAGACTGTTTTTTTATATATGCTATCAAAAATAAAATTGAAAAGTTATTTACTCTTCTTCCCTGCTATTTCTTTGGCCAGTGCTGATATATTTTAACCTTTAACCTTTCACCTTTTAACCTACATTCTATTTTAAATGTTATCTATTTACCTGAAAACAAAATGTATATAAAATATAATAATTCCGGAATTCACTTTGTTTTTAGTCTAGCTTGTCAGGGCCGGCCTTAGGCATAGGCAAACTAGGCAACCGCCTAGGGCCTCAGATTGGTGGGGGCCTCGCACAGGACTAAACAAAAATTTATAGAAAAAATGAAAAAATCTCAAACATAACAGAACTCACGACTCATCTACTAGCCTCGCTGTAAGTCTTTACTGGGATTCAAGATGCCACACGAAATGCTACTGGAATATCGCACTACATGAAGTCATTTTATTTGACGATTTGGATATAGATGCAAGAAGTTTTTAATTCATTGCGCAATTTTTTGGTCTTTTGATTTCTCTATTTTAGTTAGGGCCGCCTAAATCACTTTGCCTAGGGCCTCCTATTGCCTAAGACTGGCCCTGAGTCTGTAACGTGTCCTCCCATGTCCAGTTTGGTCACTGTAAAGATAGATCTGTATACAATTTCCTAAAACTTTAAAGCTAATTGTAATGTGCCGACATGTATAAATAGTGTGATATTGAGATAAACAGTTTTAAGAGGGTGGTATTGGTATTGAGATAAACCAAATGGCCTGTCAGTGAGCATATTTACACTTCTGGCACGCAAGTGAATGGCAAAGGTGAAGGTCGCTATGAGGTGAAAGAGAAAGTCAGACAAATTTTGAATTTGATAAGCGAGCGACAATATTGTGAAAGCGTTACAATTCTTTTTAATGCTGTCTCTTTAGAGTATTGTACACGTTGCATGAATCAGCCAAGAAAACCAATCACTAAGTAGAATTTAAGTCTTTCATTAACATGAATTACTAGATAGTTGATAGTCCTTAGGTAGACACATGGATACTCGTAGGACGTAGGCTCTAATTATATTCTTTGAAAGAACGTCTGTAATTTATTAGATAAGAGTCTTGTATTTTTTAAAAATTCAAATTTTGTATTTCCCAAGCTTTTCAGTGATGCATATAACGATAAATTGTTACTTCTATTGTATTCATGATCTGAAAGCCTTTTTTTGTTACCAAACTTATATCAACTCACTCTGTCTGTCTGGTAAAAATCAGGTACACGTTATTTCTCCTACTTCACATTCTCGGATCAGATTGAAACTTTGTACAATAATTCATTGTCTATGACAACATATGAATCAATAAAAAAAAACCTAGCTAATCAAAAAAATAAACTCTTTTAATAATTAATTAGCCAAAATAAATTTTCAAATAAAAGACCTAGAGATTGTACGAAAGGATATAAATCTTGCAATAATGAAAGATATGGCAGTGATTGAACGGTGCTACCCCTCCCCCTAGACAATTCAATATAAACAAGATTTTTAAATATTTTTTGCTTACATTTAACTTGTCATTGAATTGAGGCATATAAATCCACCATTTGCAACTTATTATCGTCCACACTTTACAAATTTATTTGTATTTTGTCAGTCATAGATCTAGATCTAGAGGGGCACCTTATATACATTAGCCCATCTTCAAAACCATATTACGCACGCTAAAAACACGCACACACACACTTATAAGTATTATATACCTTGACAATTTTCTGGAGGCATAATTGTAGATCTAGATCTAGTTATTTTAAAATGACTCTGCACACAAGTAGCCTTAGTAGTGAATAAAGGGAAAGATGGAAAGGAAAGAGAAAGAAAGAATTGAAGAAGATGGAGAGAGAGAAATCCTCAAAATAAACTTGTACCAAATATCAACAGACAAGGGAGACATCGGACTGTTTAGTCTGTCTTGGTTTGCTTTATGTAAAGCAAGGTCTACTTTTGTCTTGATGGGGAGGCAAACAAGAGAGATAACATTGCAATTCAATCTTATTAGTATGTTCTTCTTACCTCCCTTGAAATTAATGACTAAATTATTTCTTTTTTACAATTTTCATGACGTAGTGTATGTAGGCAACTTTCGAATTTCGATGTCCATGGTAGGAAAAAGCAGCTATTGGATACTTTCACGATAACCTAAGGACGCTAAAACTGAACTTCAATATCGCCTACAGAATAAAAGCTACAAATAAAAAGCATAGATATTTATATTGTATGATATCAGAAAGTTACAAAAAAAAAGATGTAACTTAAAAATACATTGCTTATCAATGCAGGATACACATACATAGATTGTATGATACCAAGTGCCGCAGGTCCTCTTGATCCCCACCCCATCTTCCCTATATAAAATAGATGCAATAGAGAAAAGAATTTTTTTCTTTTTTTTTTTTTCGAGCTATTGTGTATTCATTGTTAAAGTACAGGTAAAACTAATTTGCAATAGAAAGTATTAATTAAACAGAAAGAAATTTGAAATAAATCTTACGTCACAACTATCAATATTTTTTTTTTAGAAATTTAGTTTTTTCCATTAATTGCCAAATTAGAGTCGCAAATTTTTCATCGTTGATCGCGATTAATTCTTGATTATGTCTGAAAAACACTTCGCTCTCATATAACCACACTTACCGCAATTGTCAGAAATATGCAAAGAAGACTATATTTTGAACTGAATCATCTAGCCGATATCCTTATGTTTTTTTAACTCAAGAACTCAAACCGGTCCCTGTTTCAGAAGTTCAGAGATTTCTTAAGAAACTGCGACAAAACCGTTAAAGTCTCAATGTATCTTTCGCTCCAGATGATATTTGTATCTGTCAATGTTGAAATGAGTGTTATCGAGATTAATTTCGATCTGAGGATTCAATAGTAGAGATGGCGACAAAAATTCACATTTACCTACCACATCATGATAGTTCTCATATGAGGGTATTATTTCTGGAACTATCCCATCCAAGACAGAATAAATTTCCATCTGTAGCTCTTTCTTTTGTGTTTATATCTCTTCATTATTCATGACAATCTAACCTTAGCATTTGAGAAAATTGATCCAGTTTTGATATGTCAGGTGTACTGTCTAAATAATGGAGAACTATTTGGCCCGATGACAATAAGTTCGTTATGTATTTCTAAGGACCTGTAAGTATTAGGTCTGGATCTAGTTTGGCTCGGAGAACTTGTACTCTCGGAAGTACATTGTACTTAGATACTAGTTTCACAAACTTTGAGAAATTATCTAGATTTTTTTTTCTTTGCGATTCTTTTTGATTTTGTTCGCTGTGCCCATTGCGTGCCAGATTCTGCTTTGAGAGAAAAGTAATGATTTCCAAGATTCTTTTCACGTAGTATTTTCTGATTTCTACCTTTTTGGGCCTTTTGATCCTTACCTGGGCCTACCTACCAAACCTTTCAACCTGAAATGAAAATTTCTCCATCTGAGCTAGCACTATGGGCGCCACCCATTTTTTCAAACTTTGAGCATCGCCCATGATAATGTTTATATGGCAGTCTTACCTTTGATTAATTAGTAAAGTAAAAAAAAAAACGTACAAAAGATAATTTAAATAAAAAAATATTGATAATACTGTCATTGCACAGCGGTCATTAAGGTTTACAAGAAGCAGTGAATTTTTTTCAAAATTGCTGAAACTATATAGATACTAGAATGTGTTGTTTCTACTGATAAATTTTATCCTTAGTTTGTTGCTCCTCACCACTTGATGCCTCGTTCGGCCCGCTTCACCCGCACATGGCTAGCAACGCATAATACAAATGTCATCGAATACACAAATACAGCAAAGGTTTGCTATTTATCGTTTTCCCGCCATGTATGAAAATCTCCAATTGCTTGGGATGTCCATGTTTCTAATTATAACTTTTGAAACTCCAAAACCAGTAATGCCCAATCTAATTCGTTCTGCGAGCCATTTTAATTTCCAACACTAGTGTCGCGGGCCACATGATCGAAAAGATACGAAAACTTGATGACATTGATATGAAAGTATTTTATTTCAAACCCGAGGATCTAGTACTTACATTGAATTATTGGGATATTTGAATTTTCTTTTTAAGCTTCAGAAAATGGCGTAAGTTCTATTTTTTTTGTTTAAACAGCCACACTTTATTTCTAAAACAAACATTTTGGCTAGCATGTCATCATGTTCCACAAAAAGTAAAGACTCGTTCACTTTTCCTGGTAGATTCTATATTCTGAGTACTATTTCATAAACGCACAAATGTAAAATGCCTTGGTACCAATCCGTTCGAAAAATGTAAGTGCCCAAACGTAACTAAAGATACATTTTCTTCATGCTTTGGTAGGGAGGTGGGATATCCTATGAAAATGAAATATGCACAAATGTTTAAACTTCTTTTAAAACTTTAAAAAAAAAAGGATTTGAATACGTGATTTCAAAGATATCATGTTGTTACATCTCTATAAGGTCTTCTTCATTAAACTATAATTGAAGAATGTCTATTTCCCAATAATATTAACAACTGACAATAGTAGAACAAAATTTATATTTATAATTCTCTTCGTCGCTCAATAGTTTGGACGAGAAGAAGAATTAAAGGAAAGAGCACTCTCTTATTTCTGCGGATAGTCACCCCAAGAAAAAAACAAGAGGGGGGGGGGGGGGGGAGAACAAGTAATCACCCATCAATAAATAGCAGGGCCAGACATAATCATTGTGGGGCCTTATGCGAAACGGATTTCGCGGGACCAAGTTTGGGTAGGGAAGCGGATAATAAGTGAAATTTAAGACTTTGTATTAGAAAATAAATTCGTCTATGCATTTTATTCATTCTTTACTACGTACAGAATTACTTTACGAGCCTTGCGTGTAGCGAAGTCATACATTATGTCATAAAAATTCTGTTTCCTACATAGATCACTCTCAATAGCAAGAATTACCAAATGTTTCAATCCAACCTCAAGTAATTATTCATTAGTTTGAGGCGCGAGAAGCTTCTTTCACCAGATTATACAATTACGGCTAATGCATAATGCTGTTTTTATTTACCACGCTTAGGATTGGCGTTTTCCATATTGAATGACACCCCAAAATGACAATTTTTGTCTATATATTCCGTATATTTTAAGGACTTTTTCGAATCTTTTGCAATTTCGGGAGATTTCCAGGAGCTCCTGGTAAATCGACAGGAGGGTGCGGGAAATCTGTTTTAAGTTATTTAATAATTTATAAACCTTGAATTAGCGTGGGTCCTATGAAAGTGCTGGGCCCACTGCGGCCGAATAGGTTGCAGTGGCCTTAGGGTCCTGCAAAATAGTGGCGTATGCTACGCCGCCGGTCGACTAGTATTAAATAAAAGCTCAAAATACAGTCGAACAGTGGACGGTTACGGGACCAGGGAGGATGTCGGATTGCCTAAGACGTCGTATAAGCAAAGTTAAGACAAAGACTAAGAAGAAGACTAAGACAAAGACTAAGACTAAGAAGAAGACAAAGACTAAGACAAAGACTAAGAAGAAGACAAAGACTAAGACAAAGACTAAGAAGAAGACAAAGACTAAGAAGAAGACTAAGAAGAAGACAAAGACTAAGACAAAGACTAAGACTAAGAAGAACACAAAGACTAAGACAAAGACTAAGAAGAAGACAAAGACTAAGACAAAGACTAAGAAGAAGACAAAGACTAAGAAGAAGACAAAGACTAAGAAGAAGACAAAGACTAAGAACAAGACAAAGACTAAGAAGAAGACAAAGACTAAGAAGAAGATAAAGACAAAGACTAAGACAAAGACTAAGACAAAGACTAAGACAAAGACTAAGACAAAGACTAAGACAAAGACTAAGAAGAAGACAAAGACTAAGAAGAAGACAAAGACTAAGAAGAAGACAAAGACTAAGAAGAAGACAAAGACTAAGAAGAAGACAAAGACTAAGAAGAAGACAAAGACTAAGAAGAAGACAAAGACTAAGAAGAAGACAAAGACTAAGAAGAAGACAAAGACTAAGACAAAGACTAAGAAGAAGACAAAGACTAAGAACAAGACAAAGACTAAGAAGAAGACAAAGACTAAGAAGAAGACAAAGACTAAGAAGAAGACTAAGACAAAGACTAAGACAAAGACTAAGACAAAGACTAAGACAAAGACTAAGACAAAGACTAAGAAGAAGACAAAGACTAAGAAGAAGACAAAGACTAAGAAGAAGATAAAGACAAAGACTAAGACAAAGACTAAGACAAAGACTAAGACAAAGACTAAGACAAAGACTAAGACAAAGACTAAGACAAAGACTAAGACAAAGACTAAGACAAAGACTAAGAAGAAGACAAAGACTAAGAAGAAGACAAAGACTAAGAAGAAGACAAAGACTAAGAAGAAGACAAAGACTAAGAAGAAGACAAAGACTAAGAAGAAGACAAAGACTAAGAAGAAGACAAAGACTAAGAAGAAGACAAAGACTAAGAAGAAGACGAAGACTAAGACAAAGACTAAGAAGAAGACAAAGACTAAGAACAAGACAAAGACTAAGAAGAAGACAAAGACTAAGAAGAAGACAAAGACTAAAAAGAAGACTAAGACAAAGACTAAGACAAAGACTAAGACAAAGACTAAGACAAAGACTAAGAAGAAGACAAAGACTAAGAAGAAGACAAAGACTAAGAAGAAGATAAAGACAAAGACTAAGACAAAGACTAAGACAAAGACTAAGACAAAGACTAAGACAAAGACTAAGACAAAGACTAAGACAAAGACTAAGACAAAGACTAAGAAGAAGACAAAGACTAAGAAGAAGACAAAGACTAAGAAGAAGACAAAGACTAAGAAGAAGACAAAGACTAAGAAGAAGACAAAGACTAAGAAGAAGACAAAGACTAAGAAGAAGACAAAGACTAAGAAGAAGACAAAGACTAAGAAGAAGACAAAGACTAAGACAAAGACTAAGAAGAAGACAAAGACTAAGAAGAAGACAAAGACTAAGAAGAAGACAAAGACTAAGAAGAAGACAAAGACTAAGAAGAAGACAAAGACTAAGAAGAAGACAAAGACTAAGAAGAAGACTAAGACAAAGACTAAGAAGAAGACAAAGACTAAGAAGAAGACTAAGACAAAGACTAAGAAGAAGACAAAGACTAAGAAGAAGACAAAGACTAAGAAGAAGACAAAGACTAAGAAGAAGACAAAGACTAAGAAGAAGACAAAGACTAAGAAGAAGACAAAGACTAAGAAGAAGACTAAGACAAAGACTAAGAAGAAGACAAAGACTAAGAAGAAGACAAAGACTAAGAAGAAGACAAAGACTAAGAAGAAGACAAAGACTAAGAAGAAGACTAAGACAAAGACTAAGAAGAAGACAAAGACTAAGAAGAAGACAAAGACTAAGACTAAGACTAAGAAGAAGACAAAGACTAAGAAGAAGACAAAGACTAAGAAGAAGACAAAGACTAAGAAGAAGACAAAGACTAAGAAGAAGACAAAGACTAAGAAGAAGATAAAGACAAAGACTAAGACAAAGACTAAGACAAAGACTAAGACAAAGACTAAGACAAAGACTAAGACAAAGACTAAGACAAAGACTAAGACAAAGACTAAGACAAAGACTAAGACAAAGACTAAGACAAAGACTAAGACAAAGACTAAGACAAAGACAAAGACAAAGACTAAGACAAAGACTAAGACAAAGACTAAGACAAAGACTAAGACAAAGACTAAGACAAAGACTAAGACAAAGACTAAGACAAAGACTAAGACAAAGACTAAGACAAAGACTAAGACAAAGACAAAGACTAAGAAGAAGACTAAGACAAAGACTAAGACAAAGACTAAGACAAAGACTAGGAAGAAGACTAAGACAAAGACTAGGAAGAAGACAAAGACTAAGACTAAGAAGAAGACTAAGACAAAGACTAAGAAGAAGACTAAGACTAATGGAAATGAGTTGTGTTAGCTGCAAAGAAATTCACCGTATATATTCCGTAAATTGGGATGAAATAAGCTATTCTTTTAGACTTTCAATGCTATAAAAAATTATTTTCTGAAAAGGAACTTTGAAATATATGATTCTTGTTGGAAAAATCTTTTTAGTTACCAAAGATTGTGGCGCTTCCTGTGGTGTCTAATACAGAGAAACCAAACACCAGCGAAAGGCCGAACAATCAATATAACCTAATGGAGGCTGGTACTTATTGTCGAACAAGAAGTTTAATAGCCACGAAGGGAACCGTCGAATGTCAACTCCCTACGTTCATAACAAGCTTCCAATCTCTAAGACGTTCTAAAGTGGTCTGTTTACATCGGCTGATATTTCGCTATCTCTCCCTAAAACCTAGTCTTGTTTTTTCCTAATCACGTCATCGTCTTTAAGTCAAAACTTCTCGTATTTCCAAAACAAATGACTAATTCCTAATCGTGCCATAACAATTGATATTTTAAAAAAGTAAAGTTTCCCTTTCATACCTTGCAATCCATGGGGTAGATAATGTTAAGGTCACCTGTTTCTATGACCAACGGTTAACGAACAGGGATTCATGTGGCTAACACAACGACCAACCATCTTTACTTTCCCTAACTAAAGTCAGTTACACATTAGAGTTGGGTGGACTCAGGCGCGTCCTAAAAATCCCGAAATTCAAAATCCCACTCTTCATCGAGATTCGAACCCAGGACCCTAGGTTCGGAAACCGAGCGCTTAACCACTCAGCCACCGCGCCCCAATTGATTAATATAGAATGAGACAAAAAGAACTTTTCTTGTTAGAGCTGCATATAGAAATATTTGTTATTTCTGTTTTCATTATAACATGCAGTGCCACCTACAACTTACAATAAATATGCCCACATTCTTTCCGCTACATCCTGATCTTATATTTTTTATTGGAAAACAGACCGACACCTGGCCCCAGATGACTCATAGTAGCGTTTTAAACTCGTCATTAAGACAATTAAGTGCCAGCCTGTTGATAATATCCGTTCCTTACACTCTTTCGACTTGTTGATCGCTTGGTCTTAGTTTCAGAGGAAATAGGAATCGTACACACATTTATTATAACATGATAACAGTGAAACCTTGGTCTTAGTTTCAGTGGAAATAGGAATCGTACTCACATTTATTATAACATGATAACAGTGAAACCTTGGTCTTAGTTTCAGAGGAAATAGGAATCGTACTCACATTTATTATAACATGATAACAGTGAAACCTTGGTCTTAGTTTCAGAGGAAATAGGAATCGTAAACACATTTTTTATAACATGATAACAGTGAAACCTTGAAACAGAAAATGAGTTCATCAAACTATGCACAGTTCAATAACTTCTCTGTTCTGGGTGTTAATAATTTCTGAACCAGAACAGAGCATGTACCCATTAGAACTGGGTAGATTCAGAGGCGCCTAAATATCCCAAAATTAAATATCCCAGTCTCCACTTGATTAGATAGATAGATAGACAGATAGATAGATAGATAGATAGATAGATAGATAGATAGATAGATAGATAGATAGATAGATAGATAGATAGATAGATAGATAGATAGATAGATAGACAGACAGACAGACAGACAGATAGACAGATAGATAGATAGATAGATTTCGCAAAGAAATTAAAAGTAGAGTAATAAAATGGGTTGACCGGTACAGCAGACATATTAATTTCTACAATATAAAGTAGAAAGTAAGGCGTTTGTATGTGTGTAAGTATGTACATGGCGTAGCCAGGGAACCCCAACCCCCCCCCCCCCCCCCACCGAAATGAAATCGGATCGGAATTTAGTAACTGATTTTTCGCTTTGATTTTGTTTATTTTAGGTGAGATTTTAATACTAAACTATCGCTTGCCCTCGCACAGCAAAGGAGGTTTTGAGTTTAAAACCCCCTACCAGGGGGGGCTCGAGTTTACAACCCCCGACCAGGGGGATTTGAGTTTAAAACCCCCCTATTAGGGGTTTTCGCTGTCAAATTCTCCTCTTCTATAACACAAAAAAAAATGCACTCCCCCAAATTTCACGAGCACAGTTTAGAAAGATTTTGATTTTAAAACCCCCTCCAAAATTTAGATAAACCCCCTCTTCAATATAAAAAAAGAAAATTACACTCTCAAAATTCTATTGGCGTAGTCAAAGGGGTTTTGAGTTAACCCTCACCCCTTCTTTAGTAGGGTTTTCAGAGGTCTTCAGAGTGGTTTGATGCTAAAAAATACCTCTTCAATATAAAAAAAGCAAAGTACATACTAAAATTATTTGAACGTAGCCAAGACAATTGGGGGTTTTGAGTTTAAATCCCTCTCCTACAGATGGGTTTTTAAAAAGTTTAAAACCCCCACCAGATGGTTTTGATTTTAAAATCCCCCTACAGAGCGTTTTGAGGTGGAAAACCTCTATCCTCAATATTATTCTAAAGCAAACTACAGTTACTAAATTCTATGTCCGTTGCTAAATAAGGATTTGAATTTTAAAAAAACAATAACTCTAGAGATTTTTTAGTTTAAAACCCCCCAACAAATGATTTTGACGATAAAACTTCACTTTTCGATATAAAATCTAAAGCAAACTACAGTCACTTAATTGCAATAGCGTATTCAAGAGAGGTTACACATTTCTACCAGTGTCGGGGCTCAATTAATAAAGTGCAGTGAAGTCATCTGCCGAAATTGAAAAACACTAAATGTGGCTCAACAAAGTTGGTTAAGACAGATTTTAGGAGTCAGTTATAGAGATCGGGTGTAAATCATGGAAATCCTATGGCGAACTGGGAGTCGACCCCTTAGTAAGATTGTGACAGAGCGTCGCATGAGTTTTGCGGGACGTGTTCTCCGACTAAATGAATTAGGCATAAGAAGATTTGCGATGACATCCTAGTAAAACTTGGCGCCTCACATTCATGGAGGTCCTCAGAGCAGGTGGGAAGAGGCTTCAGACATTACCAGTGGCAGATTTTTGTGGAAACAGCTTGACGGCAAAAGCGCCGAACGGCGCGGGAGGGTCTAAGTTAGTTAGTATAGCACTTTAGGTTTGAAATAAAACTTTCTAATAGCAGGAAAATGCACTGTAGATACCTCAGAATATGCATTTTGTTGGCTTTCAATATCAAAAATAGTGCTTGGCGGCGGGGCTCCGCCCCGCGCTGGGGGAGCTCATAGCGCTCCCCCAGATCCCCTTGCTGGCAATGGCGGGTGGTCTACAATTTTCCCACTAACTCCAGGAAGAACCGATTCTTGGGCACAATAAGCGTCTATTGAAAGAATGATGGGTGAGAATGTAATAAAGATTATGTACACACACACACATACATACTTATAATTTTTTTTTTTCGCTGGAAGGGGGGAGCGGGGGGGGGGGTTGAGAAAAAATCCCCCAAACCCCCCCCCCCGAAAAAAAATCCTTGCTACGCCCATGAGTATGTATGTATGTGTATGTATGTGTTTGTATATATGTATGTATGTATTTATATATACTGTATGTATGCATGTATATATATGTATGTAGGTAGGTAAGTAGGTATTATGTATGTATGTATGTATGTATGTATGTATCGAATAAAAATTAAAAACCGTTTGAGCAATGTTGATAAAACTTGGCATAAATGGTCCTTGGATACCTACGGGAAAACTAACAAATGCAAAGTAGCCCTAAAAAATGAAGACCATCAATGAAACAAAATTGCCCAACTCTATAAAAGTATTACTATTTCATGGATCAAGGTCATATAGCCATGTTTACATGAGACAAGACAGAAAGGTCACGCATGCGCAGATCAGAAAATCTCGCGAAAGCTAAATGTTAGATCTAATTCAATGAACTACTATTTGCAAAGATAGTTGTTGTTGGTGTTGTTGTTTTTACTTTAACACATGAACATACAAAATATAGTCCATTCATTTAATTATTTCATCAAATTAGCTTTCAAATTTGTGTTTCAAAAGCATTTTATTTCCCATTAACCGATAACTAGAAATGTCTATCTAAGCAGCAAGTCAAGCTTTGCATAAAAAGATGCTTCAACATGTTACTGGATGGTGCAATAACCTGTGTTTTCCTAATTCTGTCACATGAATTTATCATGTTTAAAACAGATTTCTGTTTTCTTTTGAGTTCACTTGAGCAAAAGAAAAAATAGCTTTATAGCTTTGAGATAAGTGGTTATCCTGGTTTCTCAAAATTTTACAAGTGGTGCCCCCGAAACCAAAAGAAAAAAAAAAAAGGGTGGTCCTTCTGAAAAAAAAATTAAAAAAATTCCCATTTGATGATATATACTTCATTTGTTTCTGTGGCCCACGGTTAACGAGGGTTTTATGTAGCCAACATAATGACCAAGCACCTTTACTTTTCCCTAACTAATGTCAGGTATCCATTAGAGCTTGGTGGACTCAGAGACGCCCTAAAGGTCCCGAAATAAAAAAATCTTAGTGTTCACCTTGTCTGGAAGCCAACCGCTTTACCAATCAGCCACTGCGCCTCAGGGTCTAGATAAGACTGAAATCTCCTACTGCTAAACGTTTTCCTGCATTCTATGCTTCCAAATTTCATTCTCCTGGCGCATACAAATCGCATTCTTTTAGCACGTCGAGCGCGTATCAATTAAAAAAAATGGTTTTACGTTAGAAAAAAAGACTCCTGAAAGATATTGACAACAATGTTTTCTTTAATAGATAATTTTTACTCCTCTATTCAAGTCAAAACTTCATGCAGGGTGGGCGGAAGGTGGAAGATGGAGCCTGAAAGCGAACCTCAAAAACGGCTCTATTTTTCTAAAAATCTAACAGTTGATGTATATTGCTGAGAAAAGAATTACTAGCTCGTTGGCCAGTCGGGGGAAACTCTAGTGTTATCGTTATAATTTTTTAAGTATTTAAAAAAATGTGTCTAGAGAACTAGATATAGGTATAGATTCAGCATCGGTTTTTGAAAAGGCTATCGCGTTCATAAAAGGACTATCGCTTTACTGATTCAAGAGTTTAAAAAATTATGGTCAGGACAATTTTGGGCATCGTCTTCTATGTCTAATGGTCTGTCATTGGAATATTATCAAGTTTAGTAGATCTAAACATTCGCTTAACCCTTAAAGTGCTGAGCTGTTTTGCAATATGGGCATACAAAATAGGATTACAATTCTGATGTTTAGGGGCTAAAATACCACACGCGTTTTAAGGGTTAACCAGAAATCTTTCTCGGGAGGACGGCGGAGGACAAGGCTGGGTAAAAATATTCTATTGTATTTTAATCTAACATTCATTAGTTATTAAGAGAAAAACAATCTCTATAATCTGTGTAAGGGAGGTATTGTATTTTTTAAATGTATTATTTATTTATTTTTCTTGTAAGCCTATCGTGTTGCAGACGTATCCTGACAAAGTTCGTTTTAACATTTTCTCACAGGACGTCTCTTAGTTAAATTATTTCATTTTGAAACATTGGTCTTAATATCATTTTTACTAGATTAATAGTAATTCATATTTTCATATTGAGTAAAGTATGGATTTATAACTACAACAAGGACTTTCTTATTCTCCCACAGTTTGAGAAACGCTGGAAAAGTCCTGTTCTTCTTCCCACGACAACTTAGCGTTAAGTTAATATGAGTTGCTCGAGTCAGAGATCAAGGGCTATAAGTTTGTTCCTTCTGTAGAAAAGAAAATGTACGTTACGACATAGGCTGACGACTTCCAAAGTCTTCTTCTTGGGTTGTCTTCAAAGTGTGTACCATAAAGAGGGATGGGGGGATAGTGATGCGTCTAATTTAGAACCAGCCTTTATATCTTTCTGGACTTGAGTGTTTCAATGTCCGGTTCATAATGACATTCGGTTTGTAGTGACATCCGGTTTGTAAAATAATTATTGAACTGTCTTAGAACGCGATTTCTGTCGTAAGCAATATAATTCTGATTATTCAATGGCTTTTAATCAACACTAATAACTGTTAACTCTGGTGTCTGTCAAGAAAATCACTTTTGTCAATATTATATTTATGTGACCAAGCATTAGTGCTGGGTGGCCGAGTGGTAAAGATCTGGAAGAGATACGTTAGTGACTTTCTACCTAATTGCATTAGCTAGACTATTCGAAGATAATAATAACTGCTAATTATAATTAAGAATTAAAAACAAGACAAGAAACAGAAGTTTCACAAAACAATTTAGGTGAGTTACAGAAATAGGAAACAAATTAGAAAATGTCCTAATACTGAGATAAGTCGTAATTACCATTTTAACACCTCAATAAAATAAGAACTAATTTTCTTATTTATGGTTTAGGTTAATTAGAATATATTTTGAGAAACATATCCGATCTTCGTGGTCAAGAATGAGTACAATCTCATTTTCAATTACCATGAATAACTTTTGCATTATTGATTATTGCTTTTTATCTGCTTTTGGTCTAAGTTTGTTGTCCAATCTATTTTCTTTAATTCCGGCCATCCTCGTATTTAATTTTTAATCCGATCTATTATAAGAATAGAATATAATATGAAATTAACTAAAATTTAATTTAACATAAGTTAGGTTAATACTAAAAAATATATCCTCTTTTTTGGAATATCTCAACTAATAATAATAATAATAATACTAAAAGACTAGATCTAACCCTCCCACCCACCCCCATGAAAAGATAATAGGCTCTATTTAAATCTATTGTTTTCATAAGTTAATTATGTACAATAAAAAAATACAACATAACCAAAACTACTTAACATAAAGACGTTAGAACTCCTAAGACAGATAAGTGTATAACAGTTTTCAAAACGCTAAACTATCAACAACAAAAAAGCAGCCAGTTATAAAACTAATACAGATGGAAGTAGGTAGTGCACTTTCCTCTCAAGCGCCATGACAGCATGAGTCGTATTCTTATATTATCTTATCATCTCATCATAATGATAAGAGAAACAAAGAGAAATGAGATAAGTCAAAAAGTTCTTTAAAAAAAGTATTTTTAAGAAATTGTAATATGTCACTTAATTACTTAATCCTTTTCTTATGCTTTCAATTTACGCTCATTTGATTATGTCGCAAAAAAATAAACCTTCATTAATTCTTAATTGTCTGTATTTTAACCGAACGACTAATTTAATTTCTGCTAATTAGTTATTAAACGCTTACTTAGAGTGTTCATTTAATTAGTAAACACGAGAAATATGTGCTGAAAGTTATTCAAAACGATGTTTCTGTACATTCTCACCAAAAAATATTAAAACATTCAAGACGAACATTAGTAGACACCTGTTGGTTGTGAGACACCACAGAGGAGCAGCATACTTACCTGGCTAGTGGTAATTATGTAGGGACTGGGCCATACTAGGGGGCGCTGCTCTATTATCTTACAACTTTACCAGACTAGGAGCGGTGTGCACTAATATGAATTTTCTATTATTAGCTGTCCCAGATAGGAAAATAGACGCTATTAGTGTTGTGTGGTCTGCCTCCCCTTCCATCCGTCCCGTTTAGACTTCGTAAACTAGAAAAGATATTGATAATCCGACATCATGATATTGTAGACCATTCTAAGTTCTGATGCAACGGCTACTTTTTTCCTTTTCTGAAAACGAAAAAATCAACTATGCAAGCAGTTTTTTTCTGTAAAATACACCATTTTTACAACTATTCACTATTAATAGACTAAGACTAAGACTGCTTTATTGATCCTTACGGAAATTTGTTGTGATTACAAGGACTCTTTTCTCATATAAAGACAACACAACAGAAAAATACACACAAATACAACAGACAACATAAAGAGTTCATTCAGCGACTACACACAGGTATCTTGGTGCATTTCATGTTCCCTGATCAATGAGTGGCGGTGATAGAGTCTGACCGAGTGAGGTATGAACGAGTTTTTGTACCGCTCTGTTCTTGTTTTGATTGACAGCAGTCGCCCACTTCGCGACGACCTGTCGTAGTTCTGATGGAGAGGGTGGCCGTTGTCTTCCTAGATTTTTTTCGATTTTTCTTAGGCACTTTTGTTCAAAAAGCTCCTTTAAATGTGGCAATGTTGTAAGTGTAATTTTAGATGCTTTTTTAATGATTTTTTCTAGACGTCGCAACAGTTTAGATGAGGCGTTGCCTTGCCAACAAGTTATTCCGTATATTAGCAGACTCTGCATAGTCGCGCGGTAAAATGTCTCAAGGATCTTCTTGCTTAGTTTAAAGCTATTGAGTTTGTATAGAAAAAAAAGTCGCTGGGCTGCCTTCTTTGTCAGAGTTCCAAGGTGGTCTTCCCATGAAAGCTTGTTGTTGATGATAACACCTAGATATTTTTATGCCTTTACTTGTTCTATAGATGTAGTGTTTATTTGTAGTTCACGTATAGTATGTTTTTTCTTTCTAAAATCTATTATAAGTTCTTTAGTTTTTGTTACATTCAGTTCTAGAAAGTTGACGGTGCACCAGTTTGTAAACTCTTCTATCGAGCTTCGATACTGAGTTTCGTCTCCTGAAATAAGACCGACTATGGCAGTATCATCAGCGAATTTAATGAGTTTAACTGAGTCATATATGCTTCTTATGTCATTAGTGTAAAGAGTGTATAGCACAGGAGAAAGTACACAACCTTGTGGAGCACCCGTACATAGTACTCGAGTTGACGATTTGGTGTTGTTGACTTTAACATACTGGGGCCGTTGGGTTAAAAGTTTAGAACCCATGCTTGTAAGTAAGGGCTTACATTTAAGTTACTCAGTTTGTTTATCATTAGATGTGGCTGTATGGTATTGAAAGCCGAGGAGAAATCTACGAAGAGGACTCGTGCGTATGTTTTGGGTATATCGAGATGCTTATAAAGCTGGTCCAAAAGCAATAGAATGGCATCCTCAGTTCCTCTAGCTGCTTTGTATGCAAATTGGTGAGGGTCTAGGCTGTTGTTGACTTTTGCTACAAGTTGTTTTAGCATATATTTTTTTTTTTAGTAACAAACACGGGAGGTTATTTAGAAAGGGAGATAACTATTTACTATATTTTAATACATTTATGAAAACGGTTTTAGATTCGATTTTTTGTCAAAAAATATTTTTTTTTACAATTGTATTGCTAAGTTTTTGTAACTTTTGTCATACTAACTACTACATTTACAAAAAGTGTTTACTTTTATTTATTTTTTTAAAATCTATTTAGAATACATATAAGTGAAACATAATTTAAAACAACAATTAATAAGTAGTTCTACACACCATCTACCGTGTAGACAATTGAAACAATCACTGCGGAGCACCAAACAAACGGAAGAGGATATTTTTTATTTTTTTTAAGGAAATGTTTTTTCTTGAGATTGACCATTTACAGAACACTCATATCAATGAGATAATCATTAGATGACATTAATTAAGCCAGGTTCACATTTAACTTCTCCTTCACTTACACCTATCCCTTGGTCCGCTGGGCCACCACACAAGATCTGTCAACCTACTTTCTCCATTCTTATCTGTCATTTGGTGTTGATAGAATTTCATTCTGATATTATTTCTGAAAATATTGAAACCTACTTTTTACCTGCCTGGGTGGACCACTTCGGGGGCCGATTTTGATTTGTGTTTCCACACAAACTGTCTTTGTAGCCTTGTTTTTGTTTTTTTTTTCGGGAAAGTTATATAAATATGTTTATGTCATTTTTTGAATGTTGTCTACACTTTACACACATGTATAAAAATATCTTTGATATGTGTTACTGTAAAAAAAAAATCACTAGTGCTCCTTCTTCCCTAGTGCTTTTAATAAGTGTACTAGTATCAATTTGTTTGGATCAGTTATGCAGTTAAATTTGCAATAGATCTAGACTAACAATTTTTTTTTAAATAGTAGTAGTATGAGCTAAATAAGTCCCCTTTGTAAATCGTTGTCTGAGTCTTACTGAACACAGCATGAAAAATAGGACGAAACTATAGAAATAATAGATAACTATACAATCCTTCATATTCATAGGCTCTCCACTAGCAGAGTGGTTACCGTGTTGGCTTGAGAAGGCTTGAGCCATGAGTTCGAATTCAGGTCGTTCCCCTCCATTAATTCCTGATTGTCTGTATTTTAACCAAATGTCATATTAATTTCTGCTAATTAGTAATTAAACGCTTACTTAGAATGTTCATTTAATTAGTAAACGAGGATGTGTTGATGCTTCAATATCCACAGTACGGAGACGCTTCGAGGGACCAGATACCATCTTATGGGGTAGCTAGTGGGGCAATTACCCCAGCCCCGCGCATGAGAGGGGTCCGCCATAGGATATTCCCTTGTCACCATCAGCTTCGGAAATCAGAATAGTTCTCATATACGAGGACTTTTTACTTATGTTTTGTTAGCCTAACCCTACAACTATAGCAATTACCATGAAAGGTTTTAATATATCATTTTTTATTTCGAAATACCGTATAGTCATTACATATTTATTTAGTAGCAAAGATAGAGTTGGGATGGGCCGCTAGCGTGATATGGTACGGCTCCCGGGCCCGCGTATCACATTCGCCCGGGGATTTGCCTTCGACATACGAACGTCACGCCCGGGTCCCGCGTACTGTTAAAACCGCCTTGGAAAGGCTGTAGGCTGGGTATTACTGTTGAACACACATTTTAAATTGAAATTTATGGTGACCAAATGCAAGTAGGGTTGTTTACGAACAACAAAATTCGTGCACACGTATTCATATTAAAATTTTTTTTTTTCTTTTCCAGCTCTGGTCGTGCGATTCTTAACCAACAGATTCATATGGGAATACGATCCTACGCTAGGTGAGCTAGAGCTTAACTGGAAGAGTAGAAATTTAAAAAATAAAATTAAGCTAAATAAAATCGTAACTGCTAAATGTAAAAAACATTGTCAACAAACAAGCTACACTTGGACAACTGGACGCGAAACAATTCTTTAGACATACAAATTTTAAGACCCCTGTATAATATCTACGTAATTTTATTCTCATGTTTTGTTATGTGTAATGCGCTATTGTAAAACAATTCACCTCCAAGATAATACAGGCATGGTTATCATCATTATTACTATGAATTATTATTATGTCTGGGACAACATATTGCTGACTAACAGTACTAAAGCCCTAGTCTACCGGACCTGTGTGTTGAGCTGTACGGAAGTGAAACATGGTCAACCTACTCATGGCAAGGAAAAAAGCTGAATGTCTTCCACCTCCGATGCCTAAGGCGGATCTTTAAAATAAGGTGGCAAGATAAGATAACCAATGAGGAAGTGCTACGAAGAGCAGGGTGCCAGGACATCCGCTCTGTTATCAGCAGCAGACGCCTTGGCTGGCTTGGCCACGTTCGTAGAATGCCAGTAGGTCGACTTCCACAGGACATCCTGTATGGCGATCTAATAGAAGGCAGGAGAGCCGCTGGTCGCCCACTTTTACCTTATATGGATGTATGCAAACGCGACATGAAGCTCTTCAAAATCGACACTGGCAACTGGGAAGAGGTGGCACTGGATAGATTCACATGGAGAGAGAGCATAAAGGAAGGGTCGCAGATTGCAGATGTCATTCACAACAGAAGAAGAAAGAAGGGTGTAAATGCAACGGCGCCTGGTGATTATATATGCCCAACCTTCGATCGCAGCTCTGTATCAAGGATTGGCCTCTTTAGTCACACAAGAAGTGGCTAAGGGAAAAGATCGTAAAATGTCACAGAATTATTATGATTATTATTATTAATTAATGTTAATATTTATTATCTATTATTATTATTAATATAGTTTAATTATTTGGAATAAAAGCATTTTTAAAAATTCTCCTGTCAGAACGAAGTTATAAGCACCACACCATATTGGATGACGAGCATACGTTAATAGAGATACTGGACACAGCTGGACAGGTCAGTTTCATTATATGCTAAGAACTTTTCTGATGACCTCCTCTTCATCGACATCCTTTAACTTCGACATTTTGTATTTGTAATAAATGACTTAAAGTCCAGGCTTCCGATTTCCTTCGGTACCCTATCACCATTCCAGTACTTTTTAGTCTGAAACAGCCTTTCATTCTTCAATGGACCTCATTCACCAGTCGTAAACAAACGACATTTAGCCACGTGATAATATTGATAAAACAATAAAAATTACGTATCACGTGACAGCCTAAATGGATTGTGTAAGTTGTATAGAAGATATACAGAACCACCTGGCAAAATGTTGTTTGTTTACGATTGGTGAATGAGGTCCATTCATCCTAGCTCTGACATCTTTCATTGCGCTATGAAATAGGTTTTTTTTTAGCCTGCTCCTGTTTCACACAAATTTCATGTAGGCTCATTTCAGCTCTTGGTTTCTTGTTGTTTTACTTTTGAACGCGCAATTTGCTGAGAGAGAAATTTATTTATCGAAAAGTGTAAATCCGTGGTTGTTCTTTACTTTTAAAGCCATACCTAAAAAGGAAGTGATAGTATTAAGTGTTGTCTCATTTTTCGAATGTCTGTTTGGTTATTACATCATAGGTAGGCCTATATCATGTTAACTGGAGACTAAGATTCGTCTGTCATTAGCTTTTATTATTTGTTAGTTTTTCTTGCTGAATCTGGCTCTGACGACTATGCATGCATGCATGACTTTGCCCTATCGTATGGAATTGGAAATATTCACATTTTTAAAATTATTATTAGCTTTAAAGAAAGTAAAACTCTTTCCCTCCAGAACTGACACTAGGGAAGAAGGAGTACCTATAACAAAAAGTCCTAGCATATGGAATAAGAGATATGCCTTTATGTTTGAATGCTGTACTATATTGTTTGTTTCATTGGCTCATTGTTTAGTTTATTATTGCTGTTGTACGTTTAGGTAGTTTGGTTGTGATACAAATGTGTTAGTCTAATTAAATGTGAATAATCATTTGTTATTATTGAGGATTCTTATAAAAGGAAGGCAAATCTATAATTTATATGATTCCTGGGTTGTGTGCGTGGTGTACAGAATACAATTATAGTAAACTGGTCGTGAACAACTCATTACAACTTGTTTCGGTTTATGGCGAAGGTGTTGCCATATTACCCGCGGCCTTCATCATCATGTAATAATATAACTAAAACAATAAAAATAACAAGCTCCTTCCTAGTGTTTGAAGATGAGCATAATTTCAGTTCCTATAACTCGAAGATGGCTGTGTTAAGATTTCGCTTTGCCTTTCATTCAAGGTGGGGAGGCGCGGTGGCTGAGCTTGGCTTCTGAACCGGGAACCGGGGGTCTCGGGTTCGAATCCTGGTGAAGACTGGGATTTTATAATTTCGGGATCCTTAGGCGTCTCTTGAGTCCATCCAGCTCAAATGGGTACCCAACATTAGTAGGGGAAAAGTAAAGGTGGTTGGTCGTTGTGCTGGCCACATGACACCCTCATTGACTGGGCCACAGAATCAGATGACCTTAACATCCTTTGCCCTATAGACCACAAGGTCTGAAAGGGAAACCTTACTTTTTTTTAACGCAAGGTTAGATAACTGTATTGCCTGCTTTGGCTTTAAAGTGTGTTTTTTTTTTTTTTAGAGGGGGGGCTTTTTTTTTTTTTTTTGCTTTTGCCTGGTAGCTTACAATATCCACTCAAAGCTCCAAGACACGACACGAGGAGCGATCCACATAAAGAAATAGCATTTCCAAGTCATGGATGTCGATTACACATTCTTTGATGGGGATTAAGAAAACAACATCACATGGCGATTGGGCCTCAACGTGACTTGCTGACTGCAGTAAAAAAAAACGCAAACTAAACTAAAATTTTGCAGCCATATCTCAAGGTTCTCATGGCTCGCAAAGACCTCCCTGCCAGTACCAAACAGAGAAAGCGATGGAAAGACAAAATAAAAGAATAGACGGGCCTGTCATTGAATGAGATTATACTCAAGACAAAATACTGAGGAATGGAGAAAGACGGTTGACAGATCAAGTGTGGCACCCCAATGGCTCAACAAACTATTGTATAGGTGAAGGTGATGGAGCTCTTGATAGTATCAATGTAATAATTGTAATCCTGCAATATTAAAATTAAGGATTTTCGCTTTCGTTACATTTTTTTTTTCAGTTTTAGATATTGTCAAATTTTAAAGTTTATAAGTTTCTAGTGACTCATGAGTTATAAGATTCATGTCTTATATTATATTATTCTTAAAACTTTTCTATTATTCTAACACTTTAAAGTTACTATAACTTTTTTATTCTTCCAACTCTTTGATGTCACTTTTGTATTCTTCCAACTCTTTGTTGTCACTTTTGGATTCTTTCAACTTTTTGATGTCACTTTTGGATTCTTTCAACTCTTTGATGTCACTATAACTTTGGTATTATTATAAAACTTTGCTGTATCTCTCCTTCTTAGGAAGACACCATGCAGCAGGAGGGTAATGCCAGGTGGGCAGACGGCTTTGTTTTAGTGTACGCCATCAATGACAGGCAGAGTTTTGAGGCGGCTGGCAATCTCAAACACCACTTGGACATGCTGAAGAAAACCAACGTGTTATGCATGCTAGTCGGCAACAAGGTAAGTGGCTCCTCAAAATTACAAAGTCTTGGGAGGGATTTTTCATTTGGATATGTCTTTGAATATGTCATTTGTAAATGTCATTTTAGAATGTTCATTTGAAAATGTCATTTTGGATACGTTATTTTGATTCATTTGAATGTCATTTAAATATGTCATTTTGAGAAAACTGTCAAACTTTGAAAAAGCAGAAATTTTGTAATGGGATGTTGATTATGATGATGATGATGATAATAATAATAATAATAGTAATAATAATAGGCCTAATATAATAATAATAATAATAATAATAATAATAATATAGTTCCATTCGAGACCGAAGATTAATGAAGAATGCAGTATTTCACGAAGGCTACAGCGCGGAAATAAACCGAAAAAATAGAGAATCTTTAATGAGAAAAAATAATCTAAATAAAAGTCCGAAACATGTAAAACAGAAAAAAAAATTTACATTGGTGGTCTGGATTATCTTCTTTTCGATATGTGCACTTTTCCGAATTACGCCCTTATCTCTTCAACCTCCGACCCGTTTCAAATAGTAAGCCTATAAAAATATACTTTCTTAACTGAATGCTGCGTTCGGAATATAGAAATATCCCTCTTCGTGCAAAAAGAGTGCAGCTTTGGTTCGATAGAATTGGAAGAAAGCATCGTCTCATTGAGCACGATAAACCTGTCGTGACCTAATGACCTAGTTCTAGAAATGTTTCTACCGGTGATTGATACGTCTTTTCTTTCTCGTTGCTTTGCTTGCTAAGTAGCTCTTTAGAACAAAATGGACGACAGCGCTAGAAGTAAATAAAGCCATTTTTTACTTTCAACTGCATAATTGGAGCGATTTTTTACAGATTGATATTGTCATTAAATTATAACATAATTGTTAATGTTATTTACATTTTATCTGGGTTTTCACTCGTTTTCTTGATTGCGTGTGTATGTGAAAGTGTGTGTGTGAGCCTACGTATGTACTTGTGTGCGTGGGAAATCAGACACTGATGAGACTAATTACCCATCTTTCTGCCTCTTCTCGTTCATCAGGTCGACTTACTTCATGAAAGGAGAGTTACCACTGAAGAAGGGGAGGCCCTGGCCGTAGAGCTCTCTTGTGGTTTCTTTGAAACGTCTGCCAGCGACGGCGGGGAAGACATACCGGAAGTGTTTTACGAGCTTCATCGGGACATCAAAAGGCGGAAGTCCATTGAGACGAAAGGCAGGAGAAGATCGTCTGCCCAACAAGTAAAACATGTCTTCAACAGGATGCTGAATAAAATTGGAAATTCTTCATGACATTTGACCAACCATCCGTTTTTATTAACTTGGATAAGTCTCTTTCATGTTACGGTGCTTCTCTTATTCTTGTTAAATCCATGTAATTTTTTTCTTTTTTTTTTTTCGAAATGCAAAAGGAATCCCGAATGTTGATCTTCATTTTTTTTTCAAGTTAATCATTTAAAAGTTGCTTATATTGCTTATTATCCTTTAAAGTTCTCAAAGTAATTGAGAGAAAATTATATTAGTATTCATTAACTATTTTATTCTGATAGTGGTGAAAATTCTAGAACTAATTATCTTGTAACATGAACTTTCAAGCAGAAACGGTGCTAATAATAATATTATTATTATTTATTACCCATGAGGAAATTTGTCTTACAATTTGTGCAGTTTTTTAAAAATTACATCAAAAGGACGATATTAGATCGTTGAGACTTGGAAAGTAGGCCTATGATTACTAAACTGAGTCTGCTTTTAGAGGCCCCACGATTCTTTTCGTTTCCTAGAACATCAGAACATCTATTAGCCTTCCCCCTTCTATGAGTTGCGAGCTATATGGTGTCAAAGTTAAAATTTGCACAACTTCAGATCATTAATAAACAAATATTAAAGTCTTTGTAGTGTAAATTGTATATTTGTGTATATAACTCTTAAACACAGACTTTGTGCTACTATGTTACTACGGCTAAGTTGAATCTCATGCTTTATGTTAATGAAAGTGTTGGTTTCATTGATATTTCCATATACTTATAAACTCATGTACCGGTGATCTTCGGAACATTGTTTTTGACTTTTGACTGAAATGTAGTAAAAGTGAGATGAATAGACGAGAGATGTAAATGAAATGTAACAAGATGCGGAGTCATTGTATAATTGTTTCAACTTGATGATATCCCCGTTTTTTCATTTTTAAAACGAGTCCTTTCATTTTTAAATAAAGTCTACGATCTTTCCTATATATATATTTATACTAGACATATTTTACCCGCGACCCGAGGGTCTTTATTTGCGTATCACTGTCGATATAGTCACTGAGAGTGTTTTGTAAAAAATTAAACGAAATAATTTTTGGTATTATTTTTGTGCAACATTACGGTATTGTCTAATGAAAGAATGTTCGTCAGGAAATCTGTAGTCACAGATATAAGGAACTAATTTATGTAAAAAAATGATATTGAAACACAAATTTGAAGGTTAATTTTATTTTATAATAAATTCAATTGACCTTCTTTTGTAATTTCATGTGTCAAAGTATAAAACTATCTGGCCTAGATCCATAAAATACTATACTGACTATAGCTGTAATAGAGTTGGTCTTTGTTTTTTTTTTAGGGTCTTAAGTTTGTTTTAGGGCCACAATACATACACTACGGTCTAAGTTAGTACCCTAGGAACATTTCTACCAAGTTTTATCAAGATTGGTCAAACGGTTTTGATTTCTATACCGGGACATACACACATACGTCTCACATTCTACTTAATATATTAGATATATATTTTTTGTTAAACTGACTTTAATTCATCGCACTTTCTACTAAAGCTAATGTCCTGAGGAGATGTGGCAGATAGTCTGCTGGAAATCTAACGAAAGACCTTCCTCTAGTCTAGTAGATTTACTATCCATCAACCCCATTTTTTAATTTGTACGTTTCTTCTGAAGCCTGACTAGTCGCATTAGTTGGTTGTCAAGACGCCATGACACTTTTATTGCGAATACAAATGTTATAGTTTTAAAGGGAACGGGAATTACCGATTGGTGTGCACCGATGACTTCCCATGATTCAACATTCGTTATTCACGACGTCTGCTCTTGCGCAATTTTTTTTTTTTTTTAAAGGAAGTTTTGGTGGAAAACTGCATCATTCAGTTAATTAAATCGTGCTTTAATTTAAAAACAAAATATGCCATCTTTTTTCTAGAGACCAAGATCAAATTTTTGTTTGTTTTTATCAATGGGTTTTCTCCAAATCTATAATGGCTACAAAAAATGCTTCAGACCTAAAGTTATTTTATGTAAATGTTTATATTCTAAATGGTTATGATCAAAATGTTGACCTTTCTTCTCTTTCGTTTTAGTTAACAGGACATGTAGCATTTAATTAAAGCAGCATTAAGGTACTAATGTTATTGAGAGCAGTAAGTGAAGAAAATAAGGCGATATAGATAAGCCCCATCGAGATTAGAACTCGACATTAATAAAAACAATTTGATAGCTTCAGAAGTGGTAAATGAAGTTTGGAACTTTTAATGAGTGGTTCAAGTCCTGCTCGGGGTTTATCTATCTTGCCCAAAGGCGGACTTGGTGTCCAAATCGGCCCAGGCCTTTCTATACAATCCGGCCCACAAATTGTATATCATGTTGGGCATCCATCTCTATGTCTACCTGTCCTCAAAATCATTATTTTAAGTTGATGTGTCGATAACTGTACGCATGCTCTATATCTTTATAATAAATATCGGCTTTGTGTTGCTTTTTAATAGCTAAGTGTGTAGGATGAAGCCAATTAGTTGTAACTGACTACGGTGTAGGCTGTTACATTCTATCGGAAAATGTGTTAGATTAAATTAGTATTACACTGTATACATTTTTTAAAAATAAGACGCTCAGGGGATCACTTTTATAAAGGAATATTATAAAACCTTTAGCAATTTAGTAGGCCTACCTGTCATGGTGGCATCCGAGCGGTCTTTTCATTGGCTCTACCGACCTATTTGGGTACTGTCGCACAGGGAATTAGTCCGAATGCCCATATAGCCAGTCCGACCCTAGGCCCTGGTCTTGTCACAATTTCTTCACCTTCTACTTTCAATAACCTTGGTACCTTAGTGCTGCTATGTGTCACATGTCATGTTTAATCATAATTTGTTTAAATTAAATGCTTCAAACTCTATTCCTCTTGTCTCATACACTCATTAGGTAGGATGTTAGGCCCTCAATTATTTAGTAACGTTTTGTTGTTGTTTCTTTTTGCTTGAGACTTTTACCTTTAATTTTACCTATCTGTTGGACCATTGGGGCACCATGCAAGATTTATCGACCGTCTTTTTCCATTCCTCTCTGTCTTTTGCCTTAGAACCTCTTTCAATGTCAGGCCCGTCCATTCTTTTATTTTGTCCTCCCATCGTTTTCTCTGTCTGCCTCTTCTTCTTTTCCCTGGTACTGTTCCCTGAAGGAAGGTCTTTGCGAGCCCCAAGACCTTGTAATACGGCCATTGATTTTTAGCTTGCTTTTTATTATGATAGCTAGCAGGTCTTCATGGGATACAATCGCTGCAGTAACCCTGTCTCTAATCTCTTTGTTTGTGATGCGGTCTTTTAAGTGTGATACTTTCATCCTTCTGTAGCATTTTCAATTTAATTGCTACGATCCTCCTCTCAAGCTCTCCAGTCAGCGTCTAAGACTCGCAAGCATATAAGAATGTAGCCATGACCAGGGAGCGCATCCGTCTGATTTTGTGTATTTCCATATTATTTTAAGTTTGAGACTTACAGATTACGAATTAGACAGACCAAAAAAAAAAAAAAGGTTTGGTAGGACAATATTTTAAAAAGTGCATTCATTGAATAAGAATTTCAATAACAGAATCTTTGTTGTTAGGCAGGGGAATGAGTTGTTTTAAGTGTTATATAGATAAGTGTTTGTGTGCGCGCTTAGTGCAAATGGATAAAGCAATTATTTTCAACCAACTCGTGAAGTTGTCGGAGGTTTCACTGCACATCTTCAAAATGGCAGTAAAGAATTCTCAAAATTCTCCTATCAAAAACTTTCATTCGATGTTTTTTTTTGTTTGTTAGTTTGAATGTTTGTGAGTCATCAGGGAGTAGGGCCAGCTTTGTGGATATAACATTTAGAAATGAATGTATTCAATACATCATAGTCAATGCACTTTGTATCTCGTACATGATTCTATGTCGTATGAAAGAATTAAAAGATTTGAAATAGTTACAACCTGTGTTGCATCAAGCTTTTAACTCTTTCTCTCCGTAATTATTTTTCTCGTTCTCCCCTTTTGTATTTCACTCTCCTGTTATGATAAAACTTCTATAACTTTTTTGTTTGTTATCAGAAAATGTTATATTTGGTATTGAATTATATGAGAATGCATGCTCTTTTTACACAAATCAAATTAAAGTTTATAAATCCAAAAACCAATTTAGTTAAAGTGGAATCAAATCAACGTTGGCATCGTCAATTAGGAGAGAAAGAGTTAAAACTCTTTTTAATCTCCATTGGGGGCGTGGCGGATCAGCGGTAAAGCGCTTGACTTTCATACCGAGGGGTCCCGGTGCGAATCTTGGTGAAGCCTTGGCATTTTTATGGGGCCCCTGGATCTGGAATTCAAACCCGATTTTAAAACAACAAGTTAAAATCAGTATTCGAAATCAAATCCTCCACATAGTTGTTTCACATTCTCTGGATGTCATACATCTTAGTCTACTCTTTCCAATAAGCCTCGAGCAGGTCTGCTAACAAGACTTAGTGAAAGAAGAAAACGGTGGTTAAAGGTAACTCCATTATAGTTGGTCTCATGTATTGTTCTAGGCTAGTTTGATAGGACAAACACATATAAGTAATCTTCCTTTCCAATAGCCTTATAAGCATGGAACCAGTTCCACTAGACAGTCCAATGACTTTCACGTCTCTAATTAACAAAAGAATATTGCCTAGGAAGGAAAACTCTGTTGTGAAAGAACTTCATATTTTTGAACATAAGGAGTTAGCAAAAGACAAGTTGAGTTTTCCATTTTGTAATGTCCAAGCATTCTAGCCCATGACCATTGAATGAAGAGACAAGGGGAATCAGTGGGTCCAATGTCACTGAAGAGTTAAGGAACACTGGGTGGAGATAATCAAAGAAGAATGCACATTTTATTATTTTTTAGTTAAAGAGAAATGCACATTTGGTTATCTTTTAATTAAATAGGAATGCACATTTGACTATTTTATAATTTAAAAGGAATGCACATTTGACTATTTTATAATTTAAAAGGAATGCGCATTAGACTATCTTATAATTTAAAAGGATTGCACATTAGACTATCCTATAATTTAAAAGGGCTGCACATTAGACTATCTTATAATTTAAAAGGGCTGCACTCTGATGACTTGTAGAAAACAAGGATAACACACAGTGCATTGAAAAGCATTTTAATTGAGTCTTACACAAGAAATAAATACACAAATATAAACAAAAGAATCAATAATATAAAACACACAAATCATGAGTTCAAAGTTCACAACAAAAGTTGTTTGAATAGAATCTTCGCCTTTTTCCCAAGAGCCAAAGTATTTTCAACAAATCAAATGAAGCAACATTCCAGCACAATTTTAAAGACAGGATGAACTTCAGAGAAACACCCAGAAATAGGTACTAAATATACACAGATTCTTTATCTATGTTTTAACTGATAAGTATAATATCTACTTTTTTAAAATTTCAAACTAATGTTTTACTGTTCAGTACTCTACTACAATCCTACAAAATAGAGTATAGTGCAATTAGAAAACTTTCAACTATAGCCTTAAAAGCACAGAGTAACTGGACTAGTCAAGTTGTATACAGTGATCATTTATGTAACATGTTTTGTTTTAAATCACTACTCCCGACAAGAACCTTTCAGACTCTATGGTTCTCAAGCTAAAACATCTGAGATTCACTCGAACTGAATATGACTATTAGATGTTCAAGAGTGTGTTTGCAGAACATTTTTCTAATTCGGCACTTGGTTCAGAATGTTTCTGCTTCTCATAACATTGGAATAGAGAAAGATCTAAAAGTAATACTGTCAAAGTCACAAAAAGTAATAGTCTTAAATATGTAGGGCATATTCTATTTTAAATATCGAATCAAAAATGTATATCCCTACTAATACTAGATAGAAAATGGGTTAGGTTTTAAAAAACATTTTAAAAAAGGAATGAATTATATTTTTAGTCGACTGTATTATTTGTTATTCAGTTCCCCTCAGCTTCTGTTGTAATAAACAATTAAATTAGTAGATAAGATTATGAGAATGAGTTGCTGTCAAAGTCCTTTCTAAAATTGGGAAGAAATTCAGTTGCCGTGATGCAAAATATTTTAGAAAAACAGAACATAAAAGGAACAAAAAATTACAGCCAGTAAGGTTTTGTGAAAGTTCAAAGTAGACAACAAAATCATCCTTCATCAATTATAAAATCATGCTGTAAATCATCAATTATAAAATCATGCTATAAATCATCCATTTTAAAATTGTCACCTGGACTTACAACAATCATTAATGGTACAACAATGTAGAATATGTTTCACCTTGACCACAACAAAAAATAGGTTAAACTGAAATCATGTACAGACAATTTATTTAGTCGCAACTTGACTGAGCCTTGTAGATAAACAAAAAAAAATTTTTTTTTCCCTTTTTGTCAAAATCACTATATAAATTGAAAAAAAAAAAAAAGATTTCTTTTTGTAGGTAATCAAATTTTATCAATATAATCCATTGTGAAAAAAAAAATACAGATTCGTTTTCATTTTTCTAGGGTTACACTACGTCCCATAAAAACAAAAATTAACAAAATAACAATTCTTTATGAAAAACAAAACAAGCTGACACTAAACCTTCCTGAGGTCATGCCATCCATCAGTTGTGAAGTCATCCAAACAGAGTTAAAAAGAATGCTTTCAGACACATCGTAGTCCTAAGAAGTAACAATCAAGATGATAGGCTTATTTTGAAACATGAAACCCAATTCAGCTGTGAAAAAAAAAAAAAAAAGGTAATATTCATTTACTTAATTTGAGCAGTACATTTCTGTAACATCTGTGTTTCAAACTATTTTAATTTTAAAATTTAGTTTCAAAATTACTTGTAATTTGCAGTTTGCAATTTTCCACTGCTCTGTCTTGCACAATGAAAGTGCTGATATATTTTGTTGAGTTCTAATATCTAACAATGATTGTCAGAGACAAATACAACAACAAAGAAAAGCAACTGAGAACAGTCTTATCACCAATGGTTTTCTCTGACTTACATTTCTAGTATAACAGAAAACCCATTACCAAACACTCATTCAAATATAAAACACAAAATTTTTTGGATAATTTTATCAAAAATTTATATAATAAGATTGACAATAGAAAAACAATTTTATGTAGAAATTAGTAAAATCAGATTCATTCCTAAAACTGACGTGAACATAAAGGAATACAATCTATATCACTATTCGTAAGTTTGCCAACTCATATAAAAATATGATCTATATATGAAAATTAATTATACATGTATTTTGTATAGTCAGGAAGCCAATATGTATGCATAATAGATGGACAAAAATACTTGAGTTATAAAAGACTGGTGAAATAATTATATAAAAAGAAAATAGATATGTTCTAGTCTTCGGCAGAATAGATATACAACATATCAAACTTGGAAACATTGTGAATTTAGCTAAAAAATAAACATTATCCATATGCATCAGCTGAACTCGTGTAAAACATACAGTGGTGTAAGCTGGGGGATTTGTGGGCTCGGGGGACTGACCTCATTAGAGGTTCCTGCATTTTGACATCATGAAATGAGATGATGGTGTAATATGTAATGTAAAAACACATTTCTGACACTTCTTTGGGGCCCCCCTTAAAAGGGGCCCGGGGGAATTTTCAAATTTTGACACCCAACCCCGCACCCTAGCTACGCCACTAAAAACATATATGTTTCAAAGGTTTTTAAGCGGCATAATAAAAGGCACTCTTATAAAAGAGTTTGAAATAGTGGGCTGACTTCATACATTTTGAGAAATCAACGTCCACACAGCAATAAGAAGGGGAAAAACATGCTACAAGTACAGTTTGCAAATACACACCATTTAACAATAGAAATGAACTGAGAGAAAATGTCACATGTTGGCAAGAGTTTTGTTCCAATGCATTAATTAGTCCACAAATACAAATTCAAAACTAAAACTGTAAGGGTAGGGTGTACAGTAAATAAAATCTGCATTCACACTCAATTTTTTTTTTTCAAATGTTGTTACATCCTAGACTTTAAGTACTAGTTCCATTTCACACCAGCATCTCAACAGTTGAATGTCATTGTCAACAAAAATAAACTAAAGAAAAAAAAATTAGTTTACTCCAAGTAGATGACTTTTGTTGTTTATTTATTTTTTTTTCTTGGGTTTTCTTTTATTGGTTTACTTTGTTATTCCTATGTTATAGCTTTATTTGTTTCTTCTCTACAAGGTTAAAATCAAGTAATATGCTTAAAGAAGATGCTAGCATTAACTCTTTTGTTTCTAGGTAGCCACATTAAAAGCTTGTTTTTACAAATGAGTTTCAATGAAGTCACCAGCCGCTATGTAGTTTTTAGGTTAAAATGGATAAGGAAAAATGTAAAATGTCTCTAGAATAGATACCAGCTTTTACTCTATTCAAATAAGAAATGTTTTGTTTTTCCTACTGCCCTTGGAAACTCATCATAACATCAAGTGGCTACTATGCATATAAAATCCATTGTAATGATAGCATTTAGCAGACATGTACAGACAACCACTACACCAATAATACCGAGGAACAACATGAATGTAAGTTACAATAAGAACACTATGTATACACCAGCAGCACTGAGTTTAAATGCTAACTTGTAAGCTGATTGAGATTAAATACATGAGAATGTTTATAACAAGTCTGACTAGAAAATAGAATCAGGGAGTGGAGAAAAAAAATTCGAAAAAAGAAAAAAAAAAGGAAAATACTTATTTTGGTTGTCAATATAATTGAATATAATGCTTATAAATTAATTAAATAATTAAATTTAAAAAATTAAATAATTAAATTTAAAAAATTAAATTCTGGTAGAAAAAACATCAGAGAAGTTGAAACCCAGCCACAAACGAATTAACTTCTTCACAATATGAGGTTCTTTTATTTCAATTTTATTTCTTAATATAAACATTATTTTACCTCAGGAAGTCATTGGGAAAAAAAGTTATCTTCTAAAAAGGAGTTCACAAAAAAAGTGCTGCTTTACTTTCTAAGGAAGCCTACTTTGCTTATGTTACAGAGAATTAGTATAAAAAAAACTATGCCCCATTTCCTCTATTAAAAATAATAATGCATTTTAATTTTGATAATATTTGTTTAGCGAAATCTATTTTAAAATAAAATCATGTGAAATATTTTCCAATCAAGAGATTTTTTACCCTTAAATTTTGCATAAATTAGAAATATCATGATTGTAATATCAGAAAAAAAAAGTATCGTAAGAATATAAGACATTTTCAATCATTTTTATGTATATTTTTTAGTAAAAAAAAAGGTAAAATAAAGGAATTAACAAATTATTAGTATATAAATATAAAAAAATTATGAATATAAATAAAGCCAAAAAATTCTACAAAAAACTGAAAACTACACAAATCTATTAAAAAAAACACAGTTCAATATGAAAGTTGAAAAAAATGTGCTAAATACTTCGTCTCTCTAGTTTGATTGAATTATGAATGTCTTGTATAGAAATAAAATGTATCCCAATCTTTTAGCGTGAAGATTAAATCTTTGTGCCACCCATGGCACCTGATAGATCCTCCTCATAGCTGTTATCCCAGTTGGGGTTCAAGTCCACCAGTCCATCCGCTGGTGCTATTAAGTTCGATGCTGCCATTGAGTTGGGTGGTACAACGCTATGGTCATCTCTTGGGAGGTGAGCAGGTGCCGGGAGCTCCATGCACGGTGGAGAAACTAAGCCACTGGGCAAGGGGAGTCCCAGGGGCGGCATTGTGATGATAGCATCCGCAGGTCTTTCAGGAGCTGAGATGATGGCCACAGGAGGGGAAGTGACAGGCTGAAAGATGGCCGATGCTTTGGCATGGGGCAAAGTGGTTGTGGCTGTGTCTAATGCTGGCTGAGATTCACATGCTGAGCTGATGCGTCGCCTTGGAGAGGTAGTGAGAGATGAATGGACAGAAGAGTCGTACTGATCAGAGGTGGTGTAAGGAGGCGGGGGCTCACCTAAAATAGAAAGGACCATTGAGTAATAACAGATAAGTGTAAAGAAAAAAATTCTTAATGTTTCTAGTTATAATATAAACTTTTTAATTGTAGTACTCTGCATGAAAATTCATAAGTAGGCCCTGGCTAACATTTAAAGAAGCATCTCTAGTGCTTTAGAATTGGTTGATTAGTGTCAACTGCTATTGTGTTAAAAGTGGTTGAAATATTTCATATGAAAAAGGTTTGATCTCTAACAGAATCTTAAAACAGAAGTAAAGAAGTCTACTATTGTTATCATAGTGTCAAAAATATATTAACATCTACATTTGTGTAGTTAGCAAACATTTTCCCCACTAAAGTTTATTAAGAACTCAGCGTGCAATCTAAGTCACAGTGGATATGGAGCATTTTGGTAGCCACAATTTGAAAGTTGTTCATTGTTTGAAATTTAATGGGAGTTTTATTTTTTTTTCTTCATGGTTAAAAATTTTTTTAAAAATGTAGCAATTGTAAACTTGACCTTTTTAAATGTTCCTTTGCTTAGGATTTCGATGGTAATTTATTAATTATTTTCAAAGTACTAAAAGAAAATCAATGATTTATTTAGAAACATTAGCCTCCTCATTTTATTCCTGTGCTTTTTCATTCAAGTTTATACTGTAACATTTCCATTGAATTATATTCTAAAATGTATGCTTTTTCATCAGCCACTCCTGTACATTAATAAAGTTGTGACTCCAATAGGAATGGCAATGAAACAAATCCTCAAACACAACTTACTACATTTTTGTTGAAGAGGGAAGTGATCTCTGCTGTGTCTCCGATAGTTTCGAACCTTTTCTTTAGCTTGCTGGACTTTAAACCGTGTTACGCCAGAGCCTGAAAGAAGGCAGATAAATTTCAATTTAAAAATAGGTTATATGATATAAAACCCTATGCGGCATATTTATATTATCTGTTCTAATTACAGATTGGTGTCCTGTTAGAATGTTATATATTCCAATTATAAAGATCCTCCTATATATACATGTTGTGGCATTGTATTTGAGAGTTGATGTATTTGTATTACTATTAATGTCTCTGAGAACAGTTACACAAAAGTAAGTTACACACTGAACGTTTAATCCTTTTGAATTCAATCCAGAGAAAGGTAAATAGAAATCAAACAAAGTAAAAAATCAACAATAATATAAACTCAATGAATTTCAACAGAAAGTTAGTTATTAGTTAAATACATAAATGGAATTCAATGGAGCCCTGACATCTCAAAATTGTATATCTGTTGAATAGACTTTACTTTAAGTCACATTATCAAACTTTCCCCCTTTCTCAGGGGTGTAGCTAGGAATTTTCCATCATTTGGAAGTCCGGGGGTTTGACCTATTTGGGGGCCACTGCATTTTGCGTAATATTTAATGTAAAAAAAAAAAAGCAAGACTCATTTGGGGGCCCCCTCAAGTGGGGGCCCGAGGGATATTCAAATTCTCCACCCTCCTTCCCCACCTAAGCTACACCACTGCTCTTTCTTTGAGCTTTTCAAGCTGGCCACTTGGACTTATCTTATGGACTGGTGAAAGTTTTTGAGCTGCTGTGTCCAGAAACTTCTGTAAAATATTTTTCTTTGACCTATCCTCTTAACCCAGATGTGCAGTCAAGAATGACAACTGTTAAATTGTGAGCGCTATTATAAAAGTATTTTTTTTTAGAAAAGGGAAAAAAGTCAGAAGTTCAATGATTTGGTCTTGTGTAAAATTCAATCCAGAAAATTCTGAAATGCTCTTTAAGTTTGATAACTCTTACATACCAGTGTACTTAATGTCTTCTAAATCTTGATCATGAACATCAGGCAATTGTAGAACTATCTCCTAAAAACAAATATACAAGAATACACATTAATAAACAAAAGACTATACAATCCATTTATAAAGATTTTTATAAATATATCTACAGATCAAAACAGTGATTTATTGGCTGTAGGCACTTTTGAATGCTGTTTCAGAAGAATTCTAAATAAACAAAAATAGGACTTGTCTAAAATATTTAATGCAGAAAGACAAGGTAATAAGACACAATCAGTGAAGGGGAGAGTACTGTACAAAAACATTGTGAGTTATAGCTGGGAGGAACAACCACCACTTTTCATTAAATCTGAATTTAAAATAAAAATATGTTGATAAAAAAAAAATTAGTAATTAGAACAATCTTCCAAAAAATTTTTTTTAAACGTCTAAGAACAGATACAAATCAAATACCTGTTGTGCGTCAAAAACGACTGAGCATTTGCGAGCAAAGTCAGAGTAAGCCAGGGACAGTTTCATAAGACCTTCCTTCAGACGTATGAGCTTAACAGCTTCATTCTCACGGATCCTGTCTGTCACTGGAGAAACATAATAAAAGAAACTATAATATTAAAGCAAACATTTTTTTTTATTTTGTATGCTTTTCTGTCTAAAGCTTATAGAATGAATGCATAGAGGCATGGTAACTAAGTGGTAAAGTGTTTGGATATAGAACCAAGGTAATGGAAAGTTTTTGTATGAACTAAATTTTAATATTACAAGTTAACTTCTTACTTCTGTTTTGTTTGTATAGATAAGTAGGTATATCTTAGCATTAAAGAAATAAAAAAAATTAATTAAACTAATAAATCAATAAACACTCTTACTATTTTCAAGAGGATACAGGATAATGAATCAATCGTCTATGATACATTACAACTATTCTTAAGATTAAAAGTATTATTTATCATAATGCACAACAGGAAACTAAAACAACAAACTGATTTCACCTTCAATCTGGGCCAAATCTTTAGCTCGTTCTGCCTGAGACAGGCGCAGTTCCAATGCCTGGATCTCAGCGGGTGAACTTTTCTGTGACATGTAATAAATGTATTACTAACTTGAATATACAAACTCAATTTTTTAACTACACATAATTCACTTAGGTACTTTGAATCTTCTAAATAGATTTTTAAAATACAAACTTTATACTTCAAGGTATAACAAAAAAAAAACCTTAAAAGCTTTCTTGAGTTCTTTTCGGACCTTCATTTCACGCTGCTCACAAGCATTCTGTTCGTAAACATTATCATTTTAAGACCATACCATAAGAAATTTCAATAAATGCTTAAGAAATGGTTTTGGGCTTGTATTAGATTTGTGCACACTACTACTAATATTTTTAACTTCAGAACTTTTATCAATTTTCAAAAAATCAAATTAGTCAAATAATACCCCTCTAAGATAAGAAACATTTAAAGAATATTAAATTGTCTAGTTATTTTTATGCATATATGTTTATGTATCTAATATAAAGCCTTCCAGTTTAGTCAAGACAAGAAGTTGCAAAGGGAAAAGATTGTAAAATGCCACACATAAAGCCTATTTTAATCTTCTTTTCACTGTTATATTAATTTTTTTGTAGCACTACTTTGTTGTTTTTTTTACAATAAAGCCAAGAAAATCCTGAAATAGTTTTTATTTACAAGGCAGTGTGTACAAAGCAGACTAAAAATATATTTTCAAGCTTCATGCTTCCTATAAAACAAATATGATTCTAAAGAAAAAATTTAAAAAATGTGTAAGCTGTTAGTAGGCTATTTCATGTATTTGATCTTTGAAATTAGTTTCAGTGAAACTTGTCAGCATTCATTTTAAAGATTTAGAAGTCCTAAATCTAACTTTAAAGACTCGTTACAGTACTCTATTACTCTAATATTTAGCAATACTAGATCTAGTAACTGAAAAAGCTAATATTATTTTGGCCCATATATTTTAGCTCCAAGAACCATGTTAGGTTTTCATGAAAAGATATTTTATTTACATTTTATTAGATTTCAGATCCAAATTAAAACACTATACCCTAGATGTCTGATCTTTTGCACTCAAATGGAAGCTTTGTCCTTCTCAATCAAACGAAATAAAGAGATAAAGGGCTAATTTTTGTTTTAAAAATCCCAAATAACAAATGTATTGTAACTTATACTGATTTTTTTTCTTATTGAATAAAAAATTGTTCTGACAGGGGCTTAAATCTTTAAACACAACAGAGCTTCATGGGTAATAGAATAGTTTCATACGGCTACAATTATTGCTTTACTTAATAAAGAATGAAATGGCATTCAGAAAAAGAGAAGAAATTTGATTAGTGTTAATTGGCATTTAGTATCCACATATTTGGTTGACTGACAGATAGCTTCAGCTGATATTCTATAATGGCCTAAAATAAATGTAACTAAAAAAAATTTAATCAGGTTTAGGGTATGAAAATTGGTGATGCTAAGGGTACTTAATGAAACATCTGCAAAATAATCAAAAACAGTGTTTCCAATACTTTTTTGAATTGCACATTTAGAAAAATTTGTGGAAAACTGCTAATTTTTTAGGTAGGATTATTTCTATTTGATTAAGTAAAAATAATACTAATTAAAACATATTCTAAATTTAGCATTTATATGGTAAAGAATAAAAGGATAATCAAATTTACATGAAAAAAAAAAAGGTTTAATGACTGGTGGTATTGAAGTGAAAAATGTCTTAATATAAGGAAAGAAATAATATTGGTAAGCTAAATTCTGATATCTAGTGTAGCATCAAGCCTATGTCTGTACTATTACACTGTTGTAAAATAATCAGAAAACCACACAAAAAGATTGTAGGAAACAGAAATAAAATAAAATAGCTTGTTTTAAAATATTGTAGTTTTCCTTAGACTAAATGGACCAGAATTCACTTAATGAATAATCTTAGTATCTATGAGTCAGAATCTTGACTAGTTCAAAGTTTATAGTGATTGTTATAACAGAATATTTTTTCTTTGCGCTACTTTGAAGAGCTAATAAAATCAATTATATATATTTTTTTTTTTCATTTACTGAGGAAAAATGTACTTGCTACTAGTTATTTATTTCAATAGTTTGTGGGACACTTATTCATATATCGCTGAACACTAGGAACGCAGTCTGGGAAATGTTGATTTAAGAGGAAAAAAGTTAAGTGGTGCTGATTTCTTTTTTCATTTGTGATCATTACAATTTAATATGTTTTTGACACTCATGTACGTACAAAATTGTTCTTTGACTGTGATACATGCTTTTCTCCCTCCAAGATCATTTCAAACATATAGCGATACTCTTTCAAGTGCTCTGGAAAAAAAAATAATTGCACATTTACATTGAAACAAAAAGGTTCTTCTACTATTTTAAGTTTCATAAAATATAAACCTTTATTTTACAGAGAAATCTCATTGTTATATCTGCTTTTTTTTTAAAGCTCCAAAGCACTGAAAACAATTTTATCTCCTGTGAAAATCATCAAAAGAGCCAGCTATAGAAATGTATCAATGCAGTCATCACTATGTTATTAAAAGTTGTCAATTCTCTAACATAAACCTAGTTTTTCCAACATTAATAAAGTATACTATTAACAGTGTTATTACTATTTATAATTATTAATTAAATTAAAACACAAAAATGACACAACAGTAAAGAGAGGCACATCATTAATGACACTTCTAATTAATGCTAATAAATGCTTTATGAGAATTATGTTTCTCTTAGGCAATATTTACGCATATGATATGCATTAGACAAAAGAAATATTCTACCTCCAAATTCACGCTGAACCTCTGTCCAAAGCAAGTTTAACTCTGCAAGTTGATTGGCAACATCTTGAAGTGCTCGGTTTTCTTCACTGATGGCCCACTTGAGAAAGTCTTGTGAAACTGGAAGTAAAATGTGATACAAAATTATTTCATAACATGAAACTAAATTTGTATTTATAAGCTGTATTTATACGTTAATTGAAATCTTTACTAGATATTCTACATCTGTACAAGTTACTTCAAATGTAGTGTTATTTTTGCGGGGTCCATTTACTGCTTTAAAACTATTTCATAAGATTTATTGGACCTGCTCAGCAGGGACAATCTTCTGATTTGAGAGGAAAAATAAATTCCTTTTATCAAATCAAATTATAGAGAAAAAAAAATTCTTAAAAGGCTGCAAGCGAGAATCTGCAAAACTGAAAAGCATTTTTTGCTCCAAATCATACAATGGGTTCCAATATTGATGTTTAGTATAAATAATGTATAAATGTTGCTTACAGACTGCCAAAAAAATTCTGCTATTACTTGCTATTATTTATTTACATACAAGTGTATATATATATATATATAATTATTACTGTGGCAAAGAATAAGAACAATCAAAGATCTATTGTAAAGTGCACAGAAATATTACTTGTTCTTTATCTTCTTCATTCTCATTTGTTTATGTTGGAGGGTTCAGATAATTGATCCCGTATCTGAGATGAACCCTGCAGTGGTTTTCAGATCAGGCAATTCTCTGTATAGTTTTTCTTCATTAAGAGGGTTTCGGGGCTAGAGCCTTGTTAGGGCCTCTTAATAGAGTATGCAGCTTTAAAGGACCTGGTTGTCATTCTCTGGTGATGCTCCAAAAGGGCTGTTTTGCTAGTCCCAACATGTCGATATAGCTTATAATAGATATAGTTTTTCTTGCAATTGGGGTGAGAACTGCTGGTTGATTTCTTGTTTATTCTAGTTCTTTCATTTTCTTCACTTCTTCTGGATAGAGGAAAATTTTTATTTGTTTGTTCATTCTCCTATCTTTGGCCAGTATGTCAGCTTTTTCATCACCTTCTATTTCAATGTGTGATGGAATCTATTGAAGAACAGTTTCCTAGCTGTTGTTGTTGAGGTTTACCAGAGCTGTCCTGAGTTGCTTAATATAAGAGGTATCAGAGTTTTTCAGGCTTTCATGATATTTTGGCATCAATCAGTAAGACCATTTAGCTGTTTGTTGTACTTGAATAGTTTACTACTAAGTAAGGTAGCTGCTAGTTCAAAGGCTCCTCTTTTTGCACTGAGTCCACTTACAATTGACTTTTCTAGTCTTTCTTTGATAGGTCATTACAATGTTTGGGGAAATTTTAAAAATTTCGGACATCTGGAAAAATGTCAAATTTTTAAGTGGGTTTTAGGCAGACCAAAGCAAAAGGTCTAAAAGGAAGGAGGTCAAAGCTAGTATTAAAAAAATATTAACTACTTATATTTACCAGCATTCTGCACATTCATGAACGATTTAGCAGTATTTCTCATGTCCTTGACCTCAGACAACAAAACATGGAGATCAGTGTGGCCTCCTCCTAATGACATCAACTTCACACCACTCCTATAGAAATAAAACCAAAATAAATATATGCATTATTTTCCAGGCAGAACTATATTATCTTCTAACTATGCAACAAAATGCTAATTGATACCAGTTCACAGAACAGTTAATTAGTAATTTAAACATGTATGCCTTGGTTACCTGCGTACAACTCGTGCAGCTTTGTCCATAATGTCCTTACAAATCTGTAAATCGTTTTACAGTAAGGCAACCTAATCTGAAGAACAAATGTTTTAAGTTAATATAACAATTGCATCAAAAATAAAATTATTATTATGACAGATTTAAGTTCTTGAGATATAATGGTATCTGAACACTTAATAAAAAAATTATGAATTTCATATATTCTAGCCAGATATTACCAGCGACCCGCAGGCCTTAATTTGTGTATCACTGATATAGTGTTGTTTTAGAAATAATTGAACAAAACAGTATTGTTAGAAGTAAAGTGAATGCGTAAATATGAAAATATAATGAATTCCAAAAAAAAAAAAAAAAAAGGTGGAGAATACAGTCAAAGTATTATGTGAGCTTTTGCAGGATGTAATAAGAAAGAAGGGCCCAGACCACACATATACAGCCTATGACATATTTCGAATAACAACTGAAAATCAGAAGAACTCAGATAGGAGGAGAGTTGTTGGGTAGGTGGGTGGAGATAAGTGATGCTCAAGTTTATGGGCTGATCATCATCAAGCCAATATGCTAACCACTGTGCCAGCAAATAGCTTATGAAAATAGAACTTTATAAGGGGTTTTATTCAACTTATACAACCACATCAGTCAAGTGCAATTTCTTTCCCTTTTTTAAACACCAAACTATAATACCAACAGTTAATTTACATTAGTAATTCTTCGTTCGTTAGGTAATTGTGCAAAGTTTCAACTTGATCTGAGATTGGGTATGGGACTTTTACCAGACAGAGACAGAGTGAATTGATATAAGCTTTGTAAAAAAAGTAACAAAAATGTACAGAATAGATCTGAGTGCCCTTAAAGATAATTTAGATATTATATTTTGATATGTAATTTCATCAAATATTGATTGCTTAATTACACATTATTTGATTCTGATGTGATTATTATTATTAAATTGATAGATTATAATTGATTGAATCTAGAATACAGCTGCCTTATTGAAAAAGTTTAGCCGAATCGCAAATTTTTTTTTGCATTTGAACTGTTGTAGCTCTGTATTGGCCAGACCTAGAAAAAAAAATAAATTCATCCATTGGTCTATAAAATTAATTAGATATACAGTATGCAATATGCAGAGCTAAAATAAAATCTAATGTCGAAGAGGGGTTGGGTAGGTATGCCAAAGTGTATACCTCATCAGACTAATTTTTTCACTGACAACAATATCAAGCACCTTGTATAACAGGACTTCTGAACCGTGGTTCGAATCCTGGTGAAGACTGGGGTTTTTAATTTCAGGATCTTCGGGCGCCTCTGAGTCCACCCAGCTCTAATTGGTACCTGATATTAGTTGAGGAAAAAGTAAAGGCAGTTGGTCGTTGTGCTGGCCACATGACACCCTCGTTAACCGTAGGCCATAGAATCAGATGACCTTAACATCATCTGCCCTATAGACCACAAGGTCTGAAAGGGGAACTTTTTTGTATAATAACATTTCAAACTGTACTCTTCAAATATTTAATGTTTTAATCATCTAACTCTTTCATTTCAGGTATTTTCTGGTCAAGCAAGAGGTGAACTACCATGTGCAAAAGAAAAGAAAAAAATAATTGCAAACACATTTGACAGTGATAGTTCAAAATTTAGGCATGGTCAATGCTATAAATGGATTTAGGGCAGTGGAGATCACACTTAATATATGCATTATTTTTTTTAATTGTCAAAATAATGTTTAATAAGGATGCATTTATAAATTGCTTGTGTGTTAGTTGTCTTTTAGATACTAAATATTTACTGATTACATTTTTTTTTAGCTTTGAACGTTAAAGAAAACATTAGTCTGCATAGAAATACATGAACACCAAAAAAACACTTTTTGTTGGACATTGTAGCATTGTCTAAAATGGCATACATGATTGAACGGACCCTATAACTCTAAATGGACAGCAAGGGAAGTATAATATTATACATGATCTCTTTTCAATCCTGAAGCTAAATATATATATCTTGCTTGGCTAAAGCACCAAAGGGGTATACTGTAGCCATAGCACCGGAAGCACACCCCTTCATGTGTATGAGGTAAAAACAACACGCTTTCATACAAGTGTACTTTATCGGAAAGTAGAAAAACGAACTTGCATAGGAATACAAAACTAAATGTTTTAATAATTAGACAACTGGATCACGCACTGTACTATCACAGTATTTCTGTGATTTATTTTGTAAAACATTTTGTTTTGGTCGTAGATTTTAAACCAAGTGTGATGTGAATGGGTAAAAAGCAAGGGAATATCGATAAACATAGAGCTCATGAGGGGCAGAGTTGTTTTCATGAGAAGCACAATCCAGCTCTCTTTCTCTTTTATTCGTCTCTTCTTGGTGCCCTAATTATTGATGGACTAGCCTAGGTAGGTACAAAGCATGGTATCATCAACACAGACCAGAAACAAAAACATAGCGGGAGGGACAATTATTGATTAATTAGGTACCAAATTAGGTCACATCACTGAATGGAGTGAGCGGGCTAGTCATGCGGGGTCACACATTTTTTTGGGTCTACTAGATCCAGGTATGTCACCGTATATGGCCCTTTGTGAAGTTGAGAAAAGGGACCAATCAAAAGTAGGAAAAGTGACACTAATCTGTTGGACTTGAGTTGGTGTAAAAAGACATTGATATTTAAAAAAAGAACATTTAAGATAATAATACTTTACAAAATAATAACAAGAAGTGTTCGTTAGTGTTCTATAAGTTACAAAGCGGGGAATGGTGTTTGTTAATGTTAGCGCTGGACCTGATTGACCTGAACCTCTTCAACATCATATTTTATTGTAGCTATGTGTAGCGTAACAAAACAACATTGAACATATCTATTTTTATTGACAAATGAATGACAAGTTTAAAGATAATTCCAGTTTATTCCTAGGACTAACCATTACGGAGTTATAAACATTCAAACAAAATTAACTTGTTCGCAAGATAAAAATTACAATATATCATATGCTATTGCCTATTGAGGGCTTATTGTATAAAGTAACAAATGTTTGCTTTAATTTTAATCAAATCATGTATTGTTTTTTGTAATGATTTTTAATATAGACTCTAGACTAGGTCTAGATGATTTTCATTTATATAGATCTAGACAATAGATAAATATAATATAGTGACATAGTCTAGATCTAGACCTAGAATATAGATCTATAATTATTATATATATAGTAATATAGCTATAGAATATAGACTTAGATAGATCAATTATAATTAATAATAATTATAGATCTAGAATCTAGTCTGACTATCATTAATGTCATTATTAATAATAATTATCTAAATAACCTTCTATCTAGATCTAGAGCAGGCATGTCAAACTCGTTAAGGTTTTAAAAATCTTAATATGGCCTGAGGGGCCGCAGCCAAAAATCAGTTGCAAAACAGCTTACTAGTTTTATGTAAATTAGAAACAATACAATAGAATACAATAATTAAATGGCATACCTGTACCTTAGTTAGCTTAATTTGTAGTACAATTTGGTAATTAAAAATTACTATGATTGCGCATTTTGTCCTGATGCTTGACATCTTTCTGGGATACAAGTTTATTAATATCGGGTGTAAGTTTGTCACTGACACTATCATCACTGACGACAAATTTCGATCAGATAATCTCGAACAGTGAGGTGATTTGTAGCTTTCTTTATAAAAAACTGTTCACAGAGATCAGTGCTTGCAAAAATAACTAGAATTCTGACTGTAAATTTCCGCAATTCAATGTACTGTTTAATAAATAACTAAATTTAGGCGCAGCCACTTCTTTATACTTCGCTTTCAACAAAGAATCCAACTGCTATTATTGCTATTCTATCAGCTCCAGTTGCACATTACCAGCAGCATTTTCAGAAGCAAATGAAAATGGAGATTAAAACAACGAAATTTCTTGCTTGTATGAAGCGAAGTCATGAAAACAGCCAGTGGAAGCATCTACTTACGATTCCAGGTGTAAGAGATATTTACCAAATGTTGTAACCGTATTTAATCTTTTTTAGTTCCTGACACGTTGAGAACTGAACAAGATTTTTTCTTCATATTTGGTTTATCCATCTAATAGTCGTAATTTTGCTTGAAAGCACTTCGCATGATCACACGCAGTTGTGACAATTTAGTCTTTACTTTGAAGTCTTGCGGGTGACCAGTGAGATCAATTGCAAATAAATGCCAAATCCTGAACCCATTCGTCAGTATGGAAATGTTCAACAGTTTCACCTTTCATGTTCAGAAACAATACAATTTCTTCACGCAGTACAACAAATCTCTTCAATTCTTTATGACAGGAGAGCCAGCAAATTTTATGTCCAAGTCATTCAGAAACATTGAAAATTGTTGATGATAAGAATAAAATTGATATTGACTGAAACCAGTTTTATGACATGTTGGAATTATAATTGCTTTGTGCGTTATGTTTCTTGGTGAATGATGCACTGAAAATGAGCAAATTTAAAATGATCATTAGTCTCTCTTATTTTTGCGAGTAGCTCTGCATCAACATTTCATAATAGTTAGTGCGCCAGTTAGACTAGCTAGCTTTACCAAAGGTAATATGTACTGCAATATCACCTGTTATTTCTCAAAAACATTTCAATATTCCTGTCACATGCCCTTATGAATATAGCCAATGTGCTACACCCCCGTAACATCAATTGACTCATCGAGAGCTTATGATAATAATTCTAAATCTATTTTTTTTTCTTTAATTGTCACGTGAGCTGATTGACATGTCATTTATTCTATCTGCCACAGTGTTCCTAGTAAACGCAATTACTTTGAATACTTTCACCTTTTCTGGACAAATTACTTCGGCAGCTTTAATGATACACTTCTTCCTAAAATCACATTCACTAAATGATTTGCTATGGCTTGCAATTAAGTTTGAAAATTGTAGCTGGCTTTCTCATTGTTCAGTTTAACAAATTATACTATTTTTCAATTCAAGTAGCTTGTCATATCTTTAATTTTCCAGCATAATAGTTTAACATTATTTTGATAATTTTTGAGGTGGCCAAACGCCGTGTTTGACATGCCTGATCTAGAGTCTAGAATCTTTAGATTATAAAATTCTAGATCTACATTTTATGATCTTGTAATAATCAAGTCACCTAGTGACTAGTCCTAGCCAAGTGCTAGTACTACTAGTAACTAGAAAAAGTATTAGACTGACAGACTAGTCCTAGGTTAGGTATACAGTTAATTAAGCTAATTAATATACAATCAACACAACACTAACTTAGTTTAAAACTACTAACAGTGTCAACACTGTCAACAGTCAGTGTTAGACTTACTAATACTTAGAAATCTAGATTAGCAGAAATCTAGAAATAGACTAAAACTTAGATTCTAGATCTAGATCTAGCTATTTTACTTTTCAAATGCATAGATGTTTGGTTGATATAGCAGTTATAAATATTCACACGAGAAACATTTGCATATAATCTAGATCTCGATCTATTTATTAGAACATCAAGCAGGTAAAAAATACATCCTCCACCAAGTCCAAGTACTTAAACATAAACAGCAGTCTACAAAAAAAAAATATGTCCGGAAAAAAATAAGGAAGAAGAAGTGACGTCACAAAAAAATATTTGCACTGACATCATAAAAGTATCTTTTTTAAGCAACAAAAATCGAAGGACAGCATAACTTTGCATAAACATTTTTTAAAAGTGACCCCCGTTAAAAATTCATTATAAAATAATGCAACAAAGACAATTCCTAAAATTAAAAAAAAACAAACGAGTATTTTCTTTTTCATTTTAGATTGTTAAATTTGACCTAGAACCAAATGATTTATGTTATTATTATTTAAGCTTAGGCTATATCATCAGTAGCCAATATGATGAGGCTGACTGGTTATCTTATCTTATCTTATATAATACAGACGTTACTTCAAAAAAGAAGATAATTATGTCCTACGCGTCATGCATTTAGTCATGCATATTAACCAATGACTTAAATTCTGCCAAGTCACTGGTTTTCCTGACTAGCTCAGGCAACCCATTCTATGCTCTAATAGCACTTGGGAAGAAGGAGTATTTATAATAATTTGTTCTAGCATATGGGACGAGGAATGTGCCTTTATCTTTGTGTCTTTCAGAGTATTTTATTAAATTTTGTTTTTGTATTTGAAGATTATGGTTCAGTGTTTTATGTACAATTGCTACTTTACTTTTAAGTTTTCTATCCTGAAGGCTTTCTAAATTTAGTGATTTTACTAAAGGTGTTACTCTAGTCAAATGTGAATACATCGGCGTTCAGTAGCTGCCGAAGAGCCGGCTCATTATGGGCCACTTTGAATGACATGTTGATGGCTATAGATAAACAAGCAACAACTAATCTGATTGGCACGTATATTTATGAAGACGCAACTACCAATTTAATGAAATGTCTACCTTTAAACCAGGGGTTCTCAACCTGTGGGTCGCGACCCCCTTGGGGGTCGATTGACGATTGGCCAGGGGTCGCCAAAGACCATTAAAAATATGGATTGTTTTTGTCTACTCTTCTATTGCTGTGTGTGTATGCGGGGGGGGGGGGTCGCGGCAGACTGGAGGATTGTAAAAAGGGGTCGCCGAGAACAAAAGGTTGAGAACCGCTGCTTTAAACAATGATGCTACACTCATCAGTGGTGTAGCTAGGGTGGGGGGGGGGGGGAGAAGGAGAATTTGAAAATCCCCCCCCCCCCCACAAAGCGGGGCCCCCAAATGAGTGTTTTTACATTAAAATTGAAATATTACGCAAAATGCAGGGGACCCCTAAAGAGGCCAATCTTCTCCCCTCTCTCCTCAAAGCGTCCTCTCTATTCTCTGGCAATTAGTGAGTGTTCTGAATACTTTTAAACCTTCCCCTTTTTTAACTTATTGAACTGATGCTTAACAATCGTTTCATACTTCGTTTGATATTAGTTTAACAAGAGTAGTGACCCTTTCTCATGTTAATTTGCACGAATGTAAAAAGTATATCAACCATGTACAAATATGCTGTTTAAAGCCAATTAGAAAAGACTTTAAAAAAATCGATGAGGAAGTAACGAAAAACCCGAATTTCTAATAGTAACCTCTGGCAAAATGTCATTCAACCCCCAAAAGAGTAGCAACCCACAGGGTGAGAACCACTGAAATAAATAATTATATCTATTAATGACACTCTACGTTACCTATCTAGAGGTAGTTTGACATTTAAAAAAAATTGTAAGTGGCTTTTTTTCAGACAGTTTTTTTTTTTTTTGCAACTGTTAATTATGTGTTAAGAAATAATTACTCTAATCTTAAAACAAAACATATAAAAAATAATATCGGTAGGTTTTAGAAAGGAAAAATATTTGTAAAAATTAAATTATATTTAATTCAGTAATAGATAATATTTATAATCTTGACATTTTTACAAATATAGACTTCTGAAATTCCGTAATGAAATTAGTATCATTTTGACTACTTAATTGCCTTCCAACTCGAACACCGAGAATAAATAAATATTCAACAATGATAACAATGAAAAATCAAGATTGTCAAATGCATGAATATAACAGTAAACTGGTGATAAGGTAGCTTGGCATGCTGAATGAAGCGACTGTAACAGTTAACGACTTTGAGATCAGATGTTATGCTTAATTGTGCAACTGGGTCTGCATAGTCAGGTGAATCACTGCACACATCCTCATGGGCGCCCGCATGGGATGCAAGGTGGTGCACTTGCACGCCCCTGGATTCTGAGAAGCCAAATTCTAGCCATTTTTTTTTTTGCACCATCAGATCAATTAAAATCTAAGTAGCAACTGATCAAGTTGGGCTTCCACTGGTGACTGAAGTACAGTTGTAGTTGACTAGTCTATGCTTATCAGGCTGATCATTGTTAGACACTTAGTTTAGGGACGCACTGTAATATGACTTTGAACGTGACATCTTCTAGTGACGACACAGGCATTGGGCTAGAGATTTGTGTAGACTTTTAGATCAGTTATCGCTAAGCTCTTGAAGGGATAACATCGTCTTAGTGACTGACTCGACTGTGGCCTATTCTGTATTAACGTTTGTTATTTTACTTTCATCTGGAGTGAACTTAGATATTGTGTATTGATCCTGTTTGTTATGAATTCTATGTGACGTGATGTATGTCTTAGTAATAGGACTCGCATTAGTAATGCACCATAAAAGATATCCAAGCATCTAGGATTATCTTATCAAGGTACAGTAGAAATACATCAAGTACAACTTATACAGAGACTACATCCGTTACACCATGTACGTGCAAACCTCTGAATTCTGAGTAACCGAAATTTCGGCCAGTTTTTTTTACACCTTCAAATCAATTCACTTCTGTTAGGAAGCAACTAAACATGTAGTGCTTCCACTAAAATAAAGTGTATAAGCATAAGCTATTATTGTAATAAACTAGAATAGGCTAATCGGTAGTTCATGTCCGACCATGTGCGCTTTATTAGAGGCTTGCAATTCAATATTCTATAGCACGTTAGTCGTGACGATTTGTTTCGTTTGTACATATGTCTAGTTATCTTTATATTTAGTAAACGCCTAGAATATGGTACAGGTTTTTTTTTTGTTGTTTTTTTTTTACTTGAAGGACAAATCCTTGCCAGCTGTCTTTCGATTTCATGTATGTGAAAGTTTCTTTAAACAAGATTGAAAAGGTCAGTTATCAAGGTAAACTTATTTACGTCTTGTGGAGTTGAGGTCAGTGTTAGTGCTCGATAAAATAGGTTAAATACGTCCACCAGTTTACAAAAAAAGAGATATAAGAAAGTTCTTTCGATGTCATCTGAGTCAAAACGTTGATTTGTATCGACGGAGCATTGGCAGCAACATGAATTAACTGAGTTTTCTTGGTATTTCGGTAATGAAAATCTAGATATCTCTGGCACTGAATTGATGTGTTTGTGCGTTGGATTTGTTGATGGCGATTGTATTCGAGAAGAATTCATTGGGGTTTGTCCCTGTTGTTAAGAGAGACCCACTGCTGGTGTCTAATGTCATTGTCAGCGAATACATTAAAAGTAGAGTCTAGACATGAACAAACTACTCGGCCAAGTCTACGATGGCTGCCCCCGTGATTGCTAGCATTCAGAACTGTGTTCAGACCAAGATTCGTGAGAAATATCCAAAAGCAGACCTTGTCCGTTGCGCGTCCCACAGACTTAAACTTGTTATCATTGACCTGAATGACGTTTCAGATAGACGTAGGCTAATGCGGTTGGTGTCATCAAGAAGATCATCTATTTCTTCCGTAACAGACCCAACCGTTGGTGCTAAATTTACCTCTTTTGTGTGAGACGCGATGGACAAAGACTACGCTTTAAGTTACAACTTTGAGAAGATCTTTGACTGTATGGCGTATTTTAATATAACGGTGGTAAATGAAACCAGACAAACTGCAGATGTGTAATCAGTGCCTGCTTCTCATGTGTTTCTGACTTTTCTTTTAATTGTAGTTAATTATTCATCTTTTCTTGAACTAGTTTCCGTGTTGTTGAGTCTGTCCATCTCAGTATAAGTGCCGCTCAACAGTTACATAAATGACATAATCAAAAACCAACTTGGCCATGCCGATTAACACTTCAGGGATGACATTCTGAATAAAGCGACACTGCTGGCAGACAAATTTGATAATATTTCGTGCTGTCGAGAATTCGCAGTTGACAGATACACATTTTGGGAGATATTACAGAACACGACTTTACATTCCGTATCTTGATTCGTTAGTTCATTAACGTCTCGACTTTCAAGCAACAATAATGCTCAGTTCAACCTGTTTTGTCTACATCCTAAAGAGATTCAAAAATTGCAACGTACAGAACAATATCAGAACTGCCAGATAAGCGTTCATCGCCGGCTTGTCCATCGCGACGAGAAGCAATTCAGTAGTAAAGTCATTGACAGTTTTGGCAGCGTTTGCATTTTTTTGTTTGATCGACCGTTGGAATGCACAGGCCGCACAGATAAACTGACCAAGGTGTACAGTAAATAGTTTGTTCACATGTTAGTTTTTTTTTTTATTTTGGGTATTGCATAATGCCGTTTTTTGTTATCGAGCGAAGGATTGGCGTTTTCCATATTATTGAATGATTCCCTGAAAATGACCATTTTTGTCTATATATTTCATGAGATTTGTATGAGTTTTCTAAATATTTTAATAATTTCCGGATATTTCTAGGACGTTTTCGTATATTTTGCAATTTCAGGAGATTTCCAGGATCTCCTAGTAAATCAGAAGGCTGCGGGGAATCTGTTATAAATTATAAAATGGTTTAATTTAATAATTTACACCTAGGATTAGCGTGAGGCCTATGAAAGTGCGGGGCCCACTGCGGTCGCATAGGTTGCAGTGGCCTAAAGCCGGCCTTGCAAAATAGCGGCGTATGCTACGCCGTGGGTTGACTAGTATTCAATATTGAAACTAAAGTAATTACTCGCACCAAGCGTGAGAATCATTGCTAGATGAAAAGAGCCAAGATAGTAACGTGAGGTCGTGACGTGAGGTGAGGGGGTTCTTGACACCTATGATGCCACATTTATGATTCTCTGTTACATTTTTTTCTTGACACTCTTTTGTTAGGTTTTAGGGTAGTGGTGGGTATACAAATTTTTAACTTTTTCTCTCCGTAATTATTTAACACATTCTGGTGGAATCAACGCTGGTATCGTCAGTTAGGAGAGAAAGAGTTAACAAACAACATAACGTATCCAGTTGATGCAAGACTTAGTACAATAACATAAAGAAAAATCTTCCATTCTGTAGGGAAATTATTTTCAATGCAGATTGGTCAGAACCTGGCTATGTATAAAGCTTTCTTTTCTTCCAGTGACATGTTCTTACAATCACCCTTTTCTTTTTCCCTGAGTTTAAGAACTTCTGGTGTATCCTCTTTGAATCTAATGTCTGTGTCAATGTGGGCTTTATGGGTTTATCTAGGGGATGATATAATTAATCGGGTTCCCCGGGTTCAAAAAATGTACAAATCCTGAGTTTATAAGTTAATGCATTATTAATTGTGCAAATGAACATTCTACACTCAATTCCAACCACACGGCTCGGTAGCTCCAAATACTACAACTCGCAGATGCAAGGATCAGTCACGGCTCCAAAGCTCAAAACCACACACTCCATCGTAGCCCCAAGTCCCATGCCCAACTCCCTGAAACAAAGAATTAACTTGGATCTAGCGATGCCGCTAACGACACCCGTACCGAAATATCAACCTGAATTAAAAAACCGTTAATCTCGGGGAAACAGTGAAAACTGCAGCACAGAAAGGATCAACAGCCAGAAGGCTCTCTCCGCTGAGAGAACAAATATTATGGGGGATAGGAATGTTAATCGCGTGCCGTATTTTGTTCTAATAGAGGTTACACAACCATGGTAGATAAGGAGTTTGCAACAATTTGTTCCCCGTAAGAACAAAGAGTCTCCATCCAAGGTTGTCAAGTCGACACCTGGTTCTGTTTGAGTCGCATTTGGTTAAGGACTAGAAAGCGTTACAGTTTATCTCTCTAATTCATGTGTAATCAAACTCTATCACATTGCATGTCCACATTAGAGATTCAAACAAATTATTTCAGTCTCAATCTTTTTAGTTTTATTTTCTCAGACTTCTGGTACAGGCAGTGGCGTAGCAAGATACCCGTGGGCTCGGGTTCAAGAATATATTGGTGGGCTCCCTACCCCAACAAGACGAATACAATGTATGACAAAACATTTGAGTAATCTGAATGTATCGGCACATTGACCAAAGGACATTCCAATCCAAGTAAAGTAGCTTTTAATAATCTAATAACGTTTGAATCAGAACTCCAACACGAATTAAAAGTCAATGTTTTTCAAATGTATAAAGAAATGTTATATGAGTTATAGTTCACACTCTACACATTTACATTCCTAAAACACTTCTATGTGTTAAAGTATGAAACATTGATACAAACTAGTATCTAGTTCTACGTCCGATATTTAACACTAAATAGATCGAATATTTATTTACTAGCATTTCTGGGGCCTTCTAACAAAGTAAGAAACCGGTGCATCTATTTCTATATGCGCGAGCGGCTTCTTTTGATGAAACAATGCCCAAAGGCCTTTCTAGTATCCAGTCATATTGGAAGCACCACAATAGCTTTAGCCTTGCAGTTTATTTAAGGACAAATGTGGATTTTCTTAATTACATGGAGAATTTCTTTATCAAATTCTACTGACTTGTGTTTCTTGCCAAAATGAAAATTAGAAATGACAATCTAATAGCTATTTCTTTGAATTTCTTTGAAGTCATCAGAGATCACTAAACAGTATACAAAAATAAGACTAATTTGATCAACTTTTTATTTGTCTTGTGCGCTGCCATCAATGAAAGAGACAAATGTTGCAGAAAGAATGTACTATAATACCGGTATTTTTGCCAGCTCTGAATTGCCCAAGTCTGTTATCTCGTTTTGAATCAGTTGGGCTTTGATTTCCTGTCAAATTTGAATATTCATAGTAATTTTTGAGGTTTTAGTATTAATATAAGGTGTTAAATTTCTTTAAATGCTATGACCCAAGTTTTGACCCAATATGATCATCAATGAATCTCAGTACACACTCGCCATCTTGGAAACACATGGCCGATACATTACAAACCGCCATGAGCCCATCAACACACAGGCAAAGCGTAACAAATGAGACCGTAGAGGAGGAGTTCGAGTCAAAAGCAGGAAAAGAGAAGAAGGGTCTATCTGCCTCATATTGTCTTGGGCAATGTTAGATCACTAAATAACAAAATGGACGAACTTGATTGTTGCTGCAGACATTTCTACCGTGAAAGCTCACTAATTTGTCTCACTAAAACATGGCTAAATGAAATTATTCCCGACGCATCAGTAGACTTGGATGCGTTTCTTTTGTACAGATCAAACAGAACAACAGATAGTGGCAAAACAAGAGGAGAAGGACTGGCCATTTATGTCAATAAACAGTACTGTTGTGTCAACAATATTTCAATCAAAACTTAAGTATGTAAGACCGATATTGAACTACTATGTAACAATCTCAGGCTATACTACCTGCCGAGAGAGTTTACACAATTTTACGTCATACTTGTACATATACCACCCACAGCCAACACAGAGAAATCAACAAAACATATTGTATATTGTGGCATTCACAAGTCCTGATGCCGGCCGACTAGTTATGGGAGATTTCAATCATCTTAGCTCAACACTTGCCAAAATATACTCCATATGTTAATTGTCCCACACGGCACGATAAAACATTGGACGTGTTATAGCAACATAAAAATGGCCAACACATCTTGATAGTTATTTTTCCTCGGAGAGTCGGACCACCCAATGATCCATCTTACACCCACGTACAAACCGGTTTTAAAAACAACAAAGCCCGAAGTCCAGTCCATCCAGTCACGGTCTGATGACGCTGTTTTACATCTACAGAGTTGTCTGAAGCAAACAGATTGGGACATGTTTGTAAACAATTGCCCAGACATTGATGAACTTTCCACAACTGTTAATTCGTACATCCAGTTCTGTGAAAACATGATTGTACCAAAGAAGAAAATCAAAACATTCAGTAATAATAGACCCTGGGTGACCAACATTAAAAATTAACATTCTCTCGTCATCGAGTAGTACAGAGAAGTCTATTTATAGAGCGCTGGTTATGAGTGTGTATGTGTTTTTTGTGTGTGAATGTCGCTCGTATGTGCATCTACATTGTGCATCTATATTGTTATTGTACATTAGTCACGCTGAGGTTGTCAAATGTAGTCAAACCGAATTTTCAATTGATTGTATCAATAAAAGTTATCTTATCTTATCTTATAATTGGTCAGAGAATGGCACTATTCCGTGATCAATTTAGTTATCTCTCTATCTTCTAGATTTTTGTTTCCTCATTAATTGCAATAGCACAAGCATATTCAACTTTTTGTGTTCCTATGTAACACTGATGTTTCTTTGGCTTGCTAAATTTTTTAAAATTTAATTGTATTTGTTTCGATTTCATCTCCTTTTTGTTCAGATATAACGATTACATCAACATTTTCTATACACTACAGAAGACAACAAAACAATGTAATGAAGACTTTCGAGAACGCACCGTCCTTATTTATTTATTTTTCCCCAATATTAACTTCATCGGATTCAATAGTTTTTGACATGACAGTAGAGACAGTTCAATGTCTACTAAACGCATTACAAATTCAGTTGAATTCAGTAATTCGGTTTTTAAAAAATATATCTACTTATAACTCTCTGACAACAACCTTCTCGGTGCGTCTAGGTGTCCCGAGGTTCGGCTGTAATTATCGAATAAAACAATTAAACAACTAGATCAATACACAGAAACTTGAATGAATTTGACGGCCATATATCACACACACTGCACTCTCTACTTTTAGTTTCTCCTTACGTCTGCCTAAGCTCCAACTCTCTAACTCTCAATTTGTGTATTTCTACATCAGCCTGTTTCTCTTTAATTCTTGATTCTGTCTCTTTTCTTTAACTCTTTCTTCAGCCTCTCTCTCTCTCTCTCTTTAGCTCTTTCTTTTCTCCCTCTCTTTAGCTCTTTCATCTCGCTCATTGTCTTCTCTTTCTTTTACCCATTCTTGTAAGGCGGTTCCTGTTAATCCCATCTCAATTCCAGCGGCTATTAACTGTGATAATCTCTCTGCCAATCTTGTTTAAATGTGTAGCATTCAATATAAGCAATACGAATTGCTGTCACTTGTGTTAGACCTAGTTTTGTCTCGGCTTGTTGGCTTAGTTACAGCTTTCCTATTATATATTTACTTATAACTCTCTGACAACTACCTTCTCGTCTAGGTGTACCGAGGTTCCGCTGTAATTATAGAATAAAACAATTAAACAATTAGATCAATACACAGAAACTTTAATCAACTTTTTGGCATATCACACAATGCACTCTCTACTTTTGACAACAAACTCACTTTCGGTGATTCGCTCATTTGTTAAAATAGATTATACATATACATGCATACATACATTCACCCGTAACATCTCGCCCCTACTAAAATTCTAATCAATTTTTACAAAGATATCTACATGACATAATTATAAAAGAAATATAAAACATTAAAACACAATACAACAAAAATGTTCATTCGATAGACCACAAATGCTCTAGGTATGCCTCACAAGCGTGTAGGTAGTCATACAGACTTAAGCATAGTCACAAAGATCTTGACGTAGTCACACAGACTTCGAGGTAGTCACACAGACTTCGAGGTAGTCACACAGACTTCAATGTAATAGTCACACAGACTTCAATGTAATAGACACACAGTCTATGTTTAAGAAACACAGTCTAGTTTTAAGACACACAGTCGTAGTAGAAGACACACAGTCTTTGATCAAGCAACACATGCTTGTTAAAAGCCACTTAGGCTTATATCTATGATAAACGTAACAGAATGTCCATTACGACGTTTGCTGCACTTAAAATTGAAAGTCCTGAAGCATCAGGGCCCAGCGAGGTTCCCTGGAATTCACCAACTTACGTGTGTTTAAACAGCGTAAGGGTGCGTGATCTGTGCGGAGTAAAAATGTTTGTCCAACAGGTATCTGGCCAACTTGGTTACTGCCCAAACAACTGCCAAGCACTCTCTTTCTACGGTGTTGTGTCGTTGTTCCGCTGAAGACAACTTTCTACTGACGCACATCACGGGATGTAGAATGCCCTGTGATTCCTGTGCTAAGCATCCCCCAATAACAGCAGCAGATGCATCAGTAGGGCTAGTATGAATTCCTCCTGACAGTCAGGTAGACGCAGGATCGGTTCCTCAGCAAATGCCTTCTTAATCTTCTGCAGCGATATTTCACAGTCATGTGACCATCTCATCGCATTGGGTGCTCCTTTTCTGGTCAGGTTTGTGAGTCGCTCAGTCAACTCTGCAAAATCTGATATAAATCTTCGATAGAAGTTGCAGAGTCCCAATAAACTACGGACCTGTCTCTTGGTAGTTGGCTGACGAAGATTCATAATTCATTGTTGTAGTTCAGGTTGCGGTTTCAGTGAGTGTCCTCCTATTACATGTCCTAGAAAGGAATAGATGGTCGTACTGATAAACCATTTCTCCTCAATGTATCCAGAGCCATTTCTAGATGTTGTGGGTGATCTGACCAAGTAATGTCATGAATGCAGATGTCGTCTAGGTAGCACAGTACATGGGGTGGATAAGACAACACCTTTCTCATCATTCTGCTGAACGTTGCTGGTGCGTTGACTAGCCAAAAACTCTTGACATTAAATTGAAACAAACCAAAAGGACTGCTAAACGCTGTGAGTGGTTTAGCTTTATCTACCAAGGGTATCTTCAATGTAATAGACACAGAGTCTATGTTTAAGACACACAGTCTTTGATAAAGTAACACATGCTTGTAAGAAGCCACTTATGTTTATATCTATGATAACCATGACAGAATGTCCGCTACGACGTTTACTTTACCCGCGGGATATGCTGCACTTCGAATTGAAATTATCTGTCTTTTTTTAAATTTTTTTTTTAAAAAAGGAAACCTCAGAATTTGCGCTATTCAATTTTAGCTTTATCATCATAGGAATCCTTGGGCCTTAGGCCTCTTTTCTTTTCTTTGCCTCTTTTTTGGGCTTAATGTGCCTCTTGTATGGGCCATCTTGCCTCTTTTGTGGGCTTTTTTTTTTTCCCAATATGTTTTTATTTGTAAGTTCTCATAATTCACAATTATTAAATCATAAACAATTGAAAATTGATTAACCTAAAAATACAACAATAGTAACAGAAACATTATTTAATATCAAAGACATACTACCTAACCATCCTAGCCATTGAATCCATAAAAAACAGAACAATGATACAAGTATCCTCTACCCCAGAACAATCAACACAATATCAAATATCCCTGACCCCCATCACCCCATTTCTGGAAAACTACCTAAGCATTGTACAAGTATATGAAAATCAAACTAGATAATTCTCTACCCTAAAATCCATTATTTTTCTAAATGTCAATTCTAAGTGATTAGGATGAAAAACCTTATTATTATGTAGAGCTTTGAGCCAGCTAGCCCAAACAAGGTTCCTGTATTCGGAAACAATAATTAAGTTAAAGTTATGTATCATTTTATTTTTTAGTTTTGGCAGCTTATTTAATACAATTGACAAGTTAGCATTTACATAGTTGCCACAGTTTGCTTCTAATAAGTCCCTTACAGTACTTCTAGCTTGAAGGAATAATGGACATTCCAAATACATATGTTTCTCATTGTCAGCATTTTCAAGATGGCATAATATACAGGCACGGTCATTTGCTCGTCTTCTAACCATAGGGGTCATCCCAAAGATAAGTCTATAACTTATCTCTCTAGCTTTTGGTGGGATATGTTTGCTGTGTAGGTTTATGAATGTGTCCTTGAATTCTGTCACCCAAGAACTCTCCCCCACTTAATCCTATTCACTAGACTTTCATGTAACAGCTTTTTAAGTGTTGTGTATGATTCTTTGGTTTTGTTGTGTATTAAATGTTCATTACCATGTAAAATTCTGGAAATAGATCTGTAAAATGGATGAGTCACTGTACCAAAATAGTGAGGAGTATCTTTGTGTATTGGAAGAAGACTACTTAATCTTAAACCATAATAGTAAATTGTCAAGGGAAAGAATGTTGGGTTTCTAACTACTTGACCTACAAATTTTAGCCTTAGCGAATGTATTTTTGTTTTGACATCTTGTAAGTTTATCCCCCCATCCTCTTTGTTTTGAATGAGTGTAGTGTGCTTAATGCTCCTAATACCTTTTTTTTTTTTTTAACAGCCTTTTGTGTCTAAGGCATCCAAAGAATGGCATTAGGTTGAAAGGATTTTATAGGATTGCAAATGCCCCCCTAGACATAAAAACGTAAATTTATACATACTTAAATACAAAACAAATAGAAAATATAATAAGCTTTGAAAAAATTGAATAATTAGCAGCTATACCGAAATTTTAATTGGTGACAGGACTATCCCTATTTTTCAACCAAACTCTCTCCATCTTCCCCGCCCCCCTTCTCAATTCATGTAATAGTACCAATGTTTTAATGAACGTACAAGGAAACAAAATAAAGAATGGGAGGATGTGTTATGATTGTCAAATCAAACTCACGATTAGTTCTAGCCACCATTACAGTATACGAAACCTGATGGAAAGCAAATCCTTACTTTAAAGCTTAAAACACTGGTTTTGAAGTACATATATATTTCAATACAAAGTTCGGGATATTTAGAGGAAGCTTTTTAAACCCTTTTTTTTATCGGTTTTTACACAAGTGCATTTATGTTTTTCACTTTTGATGTCATCCCCAAGTTCTCATGTGAGCCCCAACTAGTCAAGAATCATAGGCCCAAGCGCTGTGGGCTCCTAATGGTCGTGAGCCGGGGTTCATTGAACCCCTTCGCGCCAAGGATGCTACGCCAGGTGCTGTATAATAAATATATTTTTATATTTCTGAACTTAAAAGTCCAGTTAGAATTCATGTTCTTATGTAAAGTCACTTTGGCTAATCTCTATAGCGCTCCTCCTACTATGTGGTCACTTTGGGATATACATATTGTCACATTCTTGTTACTACATTTCCATGAGATTGCCGTGAGTGTTTACCAGACTACACTCATGTTGACTTGCGATGAGCTCTCTGGTCATGTGATCTAAGAGAACTATACCACAAGGAAGAAAAAAAAATATGCAAACTTCACTTTAAAAATTCTCAAATAGATTTTCCTTTTAGAAAACAAAAAAACATTTGATTGCCCATCACGCACCCCTCCCAGGCCACACAAACACACTCCTTTACACATATATACATAGGCACTACATCAGGGGTGGGCAAATTATGTCCCGCAGGCCACATTCGGCCCGCCGGAGTGTTTTATGCGGCCCACGGACTCCTACAGAAATCAGGTGTGCCCAAAGTATATACATATAAAAATTCAAATATATTTAAATAATATCTCTATAAATTACTGAAATGTCTCATTATAAAAAGCTTCAAGTAAACGAAGATAATGCTAATTGGCTATACCTTAATACACTCAGTCTAAGACATGATCTCGGGCCAGTATTTATTTAATGCTATGAAGAATATTGTTGAGTGTTGTGTATGCTTGGAACAAGATGACAAGTGTAACAACTGAAGGAGCTCGATCTGTGACTGAGAAAAGTTTTTTTTTTTGTTTTTTTTTAATAAACAATCTCCCAACCATAAACTCTAAACAAAAAAGTTGCATAAAATATCAACATGTTATTTGCCAAATACGGAAGGTACAATAAACTTATCGATGCATAGGGGTCTTAACCACAGGCAATTCAGAAAAGTTTTTGAAGATGCAGAAATAAAATATTTCGATGTATCCGCAGGCCTATCATGGGCAAGATAAAGAGAAGAATATGGAATCTGAAGGAAAAAAAATGTTATGTAGGACATTTGACTTTTACCGGCACCTTTTTTCAATGTGGGGAAAAAAATATTACTTTTCTTGTATTTTAACGTTTATCATTAATTTATTAGCAGTTAAAAGTTAGGCAATTCATCGCTGAGCACGGCACCTTTTTTTAAATTTTATTTTTACAAAAAAAGCAATGTATCTTATCTTATCTTATCTTATATAATACAGACGTTACTTAAAAAAAGAAGAGGATTACGTCCTACGCGTCATGCATTTAGTCATGCATATTAACCAATGACTTAAATTCTACCAAGTCACTGGTTTTCCTGGCTAGCTCAGGCGTATATATATATATCCCTGTCGGATCCACCTATTCAAGACGTGATTTTGTTTTGATTGTCAAAAGCAATAATGTTTCAAAGATTCATTTGTAAAATGTTTTACATGTTTTGGATGTTCCTTCAAAGTTAAAGATAATTAATTTCCTTATCCAAATCTCCCGCTGGACGACGGGGGACGGCATCGAGCAGGGTATGAAAGCGGGACCTTGGAGATAATCAATCCAGAGCGCTAACCGCACGACCAGGATTTGGTGTTAACTTAATAACAAACTAATAGCCTATTATTGATAAAGAGATATATTACACATTAAGGCATGACATCTACCGGATATGTACAATATGTCAGACAAGCGATTTTATAAACATTTTTGGTATTGATTTGTAATTGAAAAAAAAAGAAAAGTACAAGGCATCGAGCTTGTACTTCGGCAACGTCTGCTCGATGTCCCAGCCCACAGTTACCTACAGAGCTAGTGGCATTTTTTTAAAATGAAACTAGAATGAGGATGTAGATCTACCTAAATTAAACTTCTGATCCTGATATCTACTGGATCTAGATCTAAAATATAAATTTGGAATAATGTAGATGTAATTTAGATAAGTTGATGCATTTATAAAAAGCCTAGATAATCTAGTAATAGACAGAATGCAATATTAAAATAAAAAAATAGTAGATTAGTTTTAGTATTGATCTAGACATTTGAAAATAAAAAATCACTTTAAGACTAGAAATTGAAATTATAGATCTCGATGTAGTCTAAATCATGGCTGCCTGGTCGTGCAGTTTGCCGCTACAAAACAATTTGTAAAAAAAATATTTTGAACCGCACAGATTTATTATTGTTAGTCTAGATCTTTTACAAATTTAATTACATGACTTATCCAAATTAGTTGATACTCTTAATATAACCTTGGTTGTTGTTTTTTTTTTAATGAATTTTTTGGTATTTTGCTTGTTTATATCTAAATATATATTTTTTACTCTTCTCTCTCTCTCTCTCTCTCTCTCTCTCTTGTATATATATATATATATATATATATAAATATATACACATAAATATATATGCTAGCATAGAAATAATGCGTTTATTTCCCTTGCATCGAAGAACAGAGTTCAATTCCTAGTTATTTCAATGTAGCCATTTCTAATTCGTTCTTGCGTTTCTTTGTGTTGTGCCTACCATTTTACACATTTTTAGAGCATTGCCTAGTGAACTAGATGACATTTGAATCCAATGTTGATTAGAACCAAATCCAGAGTAGAGTCTTATCTTATCTTATATAATACAGACGTTACTTCGAAAAAGAAGATCGTTACGTCCTACGCTTCATACATTTAGTCAGGCATATTAACCAATGACTTAAATTCTGCCAAGTCACTGGTTTTTCTGGCTAGCTCAGGCAACCCATTTCATGCTCTAATAGCACTAGGGAAGAAGGAGTATTTGTACAAATTTGTCCTAGCGTATGGAACGAGGAATGTGCCTTTATTAGTTCTAATTACACAGTTTGCTTCCTTAACCCTCTTTGCAAAGAGTTAATGTGTATAATTTCATCTTCCATTGCGGACAAATAAATTTCGATTTTCTCGTGCGTGTGTGTGTGTATATACCTATAGCTATATATAAGTAAATAAAATAATGGATCTTTTAGCATCTACTTCTTTTTTTTCTTTTTTTTTTTTTTTGTGTAAATGATAACTTTATCTCTTTATTTATGTTTACAGTAGGTAAAAAAATTAGTCATAATATCAAGGAAACAATGATTGAACAATCCCAGTTATTTGCTGTGGAGTTTTCCTTTATGGTTCTCAGTTTGCAAGTTACTTTTAATTGATGTTTACCTCAAGAAATCATTATAAATACATTAATTCGCTCCAATTATACAGTGAAGAACTGTAATTTTCCCTTGTAAGTTAAAAGTTTAAAAAAAAAACGTTTCAAATCAATACAAATACATCATATATTAGTAAAACAGCTCACGACAAAAGGGAATAAGGTCAACACAACGTGTCCCGCTATTGCAATTATAATCATAAAGATAAGTTTCTTGCTCTAGAGGGAGATTTAGTCCTTAATCATATTTTTCTTTCTTAAAATTCCATTGATAGATAAAGCGGCGCCATTGTTTATAATCTGTCATCTCGTCGGATGCGAGTTTTGTTTTTTGCGTTTCCCTGAAAGAAAAGAATAATTGACGCTTTTAAAGATTATAGGTTGCACTTTAATCGAACACTTGTGTATCGTTGCATCAACCACTTGACACACTTAAGTCACTAATACTTTGTATTTCAAGGAACGTCTGTAATTTATAATATTTACTGTTTGCTTTCTTTTCAAAAAGCGTCTCTTAGGGATAACTGCTTTAAATAAGTTATGATCTCTGCAATACTTAAGGTGCAAATCCACTGTATTAATACGATGCATAAATGTGGCTCTTTTCAGCTTTCCATTTCCACAGGATAAAAATTGACATCTGTCGTCACTTTTGAACACAGACTCTGATCTATATACCTATCATATGGCTACAAATATATCAAGCGCATTGAAAGATTCCGCCCCTGACTTTGGAGAGAACCAGTTAGTCTCCGACGAGGTTACTGAAGTCTTTCTACGCGTGCTCAATGACGTGGCCGCCCCTGTATTTTCTTTGTTTGGAATAGTGGCGAACATTATGAATATTCTTGTGTACATCAAGTAAGTATGGGTTTTAAAATCAGGGGCAGAGCAAGCATGACGTGAAAGGGCTCATTCAAACATAGTCGTTCATTTCTATTAAGAACATGAATAAGTAACCCTACACCACTAGGTTGCACTTAGGACGTAATTATCTTCTCTTTTGAACAACAATCTATAATTCATTAGGTAAGAGTTTTTTCCTCCTAACTTGTAATCTTGAGCCTGTTAATTTATTTTTAATCTTACAGACTCGGAGTGAAAGATCCCTCTAATCTCAGCTTCCTTACGTTGGCACTGTCCGACCTGTGTGGCCTTTGTATCGGACTTGTATTTGAGATATCTTGTTATCCGTGGCTAAACAGCATCCCAGATTTGACTTTTGAACCTATGTCCGTCGGCTATCTGGTGGCAGGTAAAAATCAATATGTACCTCATTAGATATCTGTAGGCTATAACGCTTCGCCAAAATGCGATAAAGATTCATGACAAATACATTCTTTAATATCGTTTTCTGTTTTAATATTTCTTAATTAAGCAAAATTAAAATCCTTACTTTTTCATTATTATACATATATTGAGAACACTTCGGCCATTGATTAGATTTATTGATAGTAAAACTTATTTTGTGTTTTAAAAGGATGTTGAGGATTTTAAACGTATTATTTAGCTTCATTATGGATTTAATTAAAATCAAATAGAAAATGGTGAACTTGGATCTATACGTTCCATTCTGGTAAGCCTATAATAAATCATGAGGTCAAAGGGTAGAAGGCAACTAAAGCATCATCTAGACTAGACTCACTGGAGTCTCTATATGAAACGATTATTAAAAACATTATTATGTGGATTTACTAACGGTAATTTCGTTTAATAAGTCTGATAGGGTATACGGTACCTAGCATGTTATTCTTAAAAAAGTGATTTTTTTTTCAGTTTTATTTCGAAAAATGTAAGCACTTTAGGACAATAGATTTTTTATTCATGTCGGAAAATCTGTATATAGTAAGATTTTCGTTGCATCTTGTGTAAATAATAAAGAAAGTATTGCCTTGATACACTTTTGATAATTTTGAATATGAAAAAGTACTGTAATTACGTTTGGCAGAATAAAAAATATGAAGGTCTTGTGTACGTAACATTTATATAGCTAGCAATTTTAAAGTTCAGCATAGCGTCTTTGACATTATTAAAAATTGGTTTTAGCCAAATTCTCAAATAAAGCTTTTTATATATAAATATATGTTATTATTCAAAAGATCAAACAAATTGAATGATAAAAAACTAGACTTCTAAATGCCAAAATATATAAAACTAAAAAACACCAAAATAATAAAGTTAAAAACAAACAAAAAAAAAAAAACAAAAAAAAATGCACAGTTAAAACATTCTTTCCAGCCTGGCCACGAGCGTATTTTTCCAGAATCACCTGCTGCATCACAGTCTTCATCACGGTAGAACGCTGCCTCTGCATCGCTTTCCCTCTAAAAGTGAAGGCGATTCTGACATCCACAAGGACATTGCTGATTCTTATGGCGTTATTCGCTGCCTCCTTTTTCGTCAACTTTATCTCCATCTATACTGGAGCCCTGTATTTGACGTTCAGATTCAACCCCGCTGAAAACAGAAGCATCCTAGGCATGGGCATCAGCGACACCTACGACGACATTAACGTAGTCAACGGCACGCTGAACACTGCCACCTTCATCTTTCTGTTTGCTGTTCTTATCACTTCAGCCTCTATACTGACCATAGAGCTGAAAAGGAAGACTAAGTGGAGGAGAGAACTGGGAACTGTTCATCTGTCAAAATTTCAAGCGCTTTCTAAGAGGGACAAATCTGTCAGCGTGACTATTGCCATTTTGGCTTTAGTTCTGACTTTGACCTATCTTCCGTTCACCGCTATCTGTATTGGAGACATAGTCATCGACGGCTTTTACACGCACCGAAGCTACAGCAATTTCTATGACATCATGTTTATGATATCTCTCACCTTTGAGTGCGTCAACTCGAGCTCGAGTCTATTGGTGTATTATAAAATGAGTTCTCAGTATAGAAAGACGTTTAAACTGGTCGTTTCATGTATTGGACATTTTCAAAAAGTTTAAATTAAGTTTTTATTTCATTCACATGCCAAGCTTTGACTGCCAGTTTATTTTTAATATTAATTTCTAAATCTGATTCAGCGGTGAAAACATTCTCGGGGAGTTTTGGGGTTGATAGATGACAAAGTGCCTGGTGGCTGAGGGAATTGAACGCTTGGCTTCCGTGCCGATGGGTCTCGATTTCAAATCCCGGTGAAGACAAATATTTTTCGGATGCCCCTTAGTTCCCCACAAAACTCTAATTGGTACCAATCAAACATTAAGGAGGTACATGCGACTGCTCGTTGCGCTGGCCAGACGGCACCCTCGTTAACCATCGGCCAAGGAAACAGATGAGCTTTGCATTCTCTCGCAAGGTCTGAAAGGGAAACTTTGTTCCTAGGTGACTTGAGATATAGAAAAACTAAATAGGCACAGTCATACAACATAAGATATAGTAATGGTGCCGATTTTATAGAAAAACATAACTTTAATCCTAAATCTTCATGGAAATGTAGGCTATTTTGAAAGTGCCAAAAATTGTTAGCTATTGTGTTTCATCATCAGTACTTAATAAATTTGTTATCAAAATTTTGTTGCTTTGTTTTTTTTTTCAGTTGGTTGTGTTGTTTTTAGAAATTAGTTATTTATTGCTTGCTCTTTTTTTTCTAACATTGTATCGGCCCAGTGTTCATTCTTAAACTTCGGAATTGAAGACACTGCCATTATTATTATAAGTGGTGCTCAACATTGTCTCGCTTGTACTGCCTAAGGTCTACGACTAGATCTACCTAAGTTCTGTATCTCTATCAAAATCAATGTACCTAAGTTCTGTATCTCTATCAAAATCAGAGTTCAAATTATTCATATCAGAGCATTTGATAGAGCCATTAATTCAACACAATAGAGAGTGTGAGAGAGAGAAAGAAAATGACAGGGAAAGATAGAAAGAGAGAGAAAAGATACATTAAGAGAGAAAAAAAAAGAAAGATAAAGAGAGAAAAAGACTGAGAAATTGAGATAGAGAAAATGAGAGTGAAAGAGAGAGAAAGAGAGAGAGAGAGAGAGAATGAGAGAACGAAAGAGCGAACAGTGTAAGACAACGAGAAAGAGAGAGCTTTTTGGGGGGGGGGGGAGAACGAGAAGAGGGAGAGAACAATGAATGAATGAGAGAGAACAAGAGTGGAAACAAAAGAGAGAACAAGAGAAAGAGAGAGAAAGAAAAAAATGGAGAAAAGAGAAAGAACGAAAGAGAGAGAGAGAGTGAACAATAGAAAGAGAGAGAGAGTGAACAATAGAAAGAGAGAGAGAGAGTGAACAATAGAAAGAGAGAGAGAGAGTGAACAATAGAAAGAGAGAGAGAGAGAGAACAATAGAAAGAGAGAGAGAGAGTGAACAATAGAAAGAGAGAGAGAGAGGGGAGAGATATGGACGAAAAGAAGTAAAAAAAAACATGCTATCGTGCTAATTACTGTCCCACTTCAAACTGTTCTCGGATTTTGTTTTCATTTTCTCACACATCCCTCTAGTAAAGTGCACACGCTGGTATTGGGAATGGAATGGGTAACATAATACTTTTCAAATATCAATGCAGTTCCTTACTTATATGTTTACCTAAACCTTGGCCAAATGTCTTTGCTTAAGTACATCCGTGTTTGCTATCCTAAGGCCTAATAGAACGTCCAGCCAGCTTCCACCCGCCTCACTCAACCTCCTCCAGGACAGTATCAAAGTGTGTATCAGGTGTTTAATACTTTCTGCACAGATAAAGGTAAACCTAATTCAGTTTAACTATGTATAGTATGTATAATTGCTACTTTACTTTTTAGTCTTCTACCCTGAGGGTTTCTAAATTTAGTGATTTTAACAAAGGTGTTACTCTAGTTAAATGTGAATCTCATTACTCTTTTAATGTATGTTTTTGTTTCTTAATGTTTACTTGAGCTGATGGTTCCCAAACGGAGGATGTATATTCTATTATTGGCTAACCAAGTTTAAATATGAACATTAAAGAAACATTAAGAAACTGAAACAGATACAAAATAGAGCAGTAACATTCATAACAAAAAAATACTTACATTTAATTACAGTAACATCTTTAGTAAAATCACTAAATTAGAAAAACTTTCAGAATAGGAGATTCAAAGTAAAGTAGCAATTATACATAAAACACTGAACCATAATCTTCAAATACAAAACCAAAATCTAATAAAATACTCAGAAAGACACAAAGAAAAAAGCACATTGCTCGTTCCTTATGGTACGACAATCTTTCTTCCCAAGTGCTATTAGAGCATGGAATGGGTTGCCTGAGCCACCCAGGAAAACCAGTGACTTGGCAGAATTTAAATCATTGTTTAATACACATGTCTAAATGCATGATGCGTAGGACGTAATCATCTCTTTGAAGTAACGTCTGTATTATATAAGAAAAGATAAGATAACATTTTAGTTTTATGTTCTTATTTCATTTCTTTTTAATAAACTCTAATACCTTATCCTCCCTATTTTGTCATCGCTATTTTATCATCACTATTTTGTCATCACTACTTTGTCATCGCTATTTTATCGTCGCATTTTTGTTATCACTATTTTTTGGTGTATATTATTTGCGCCATCACATTAAAAGTTATATAAACAAAGAGGCAGATATTTAAACTGCATAAAACAGCGGAGTCAATAAAAAAAATATTGGTGGGGTGGGGGCAAGTAAACATGCGTTTAAATACAGTGGCGTCCATAATTTTTTTTGGGGGGGTGGGGGCTTTGGGGGCATGCAAACATGCGTTTAATTGGCGCATCCCCACAAAACAATTGTCTATTCCAATGGCACCGACACTTTATGGTTTTATTATTCACTGTGAGCGGAAGTATCGATTTGATATTGCCCGCGGGCTTAGTTTTTTGGATGTATGCCATATATGTAATTAAGGAAGAAGATATATTTCTAGGCTGTTCATCGATTTCCATGTTATGGTGTGTATGCACACTCGAATCGGATACTTTATTCTGATGTAACCATGAGTAAAGTTAGGGAAAACGAATAAGGGCGAATGAGTGTCAAAATAGGATCTGGCATTATCATCCGATTCGGTCCACCCCAACGTGATTACGATGCATTAAACTGAACAGTGGCGTAGCTAGGGTGGGGAGGAAGTTTAGAATTTGATAATTCCCCCTGGCCTCCAAATGAGTGTTTTTTACATTAAAAATTAAATATTACGCAAAATGCAGGGGCCCCCAAAGAGGTCAAACCACCCGGGCCCCCAAACGATGGATAATTCCTAGCCACGCCCTTTTAACTGAACACATGTATGCAAATTACTGTATTTCTACGTATAGTCTTAGGGGCTATAGGAAATCTCAATATTGAAAGAAAAGAATCTACAGAGCTATAGCAATCTAATTAGTCTATTATATAATTTTGATATTACTAAAATGGTAGAGCATAAAATTTGATAGCTACCCAAAAAATTGATAAGGAAATAACATGAAACGTTCTTGCTACAGACTGACATATCTACATTCAAGGGATAAAAAAAAAGATCCCTTATCAACATATTGCTCGCTCACAGATCGTTTAATGCTCGTGCCCAAAACAATGTCGCGTGAACGTCTTTATCACCAGGCTTTAACATAAAATCCTGTTAGGGTTATTGTGCCATGATGCTTTTTTAGCCTATATTCTTAACATGGAAAGATGTTTAGAGACCTTATTTAACAAGTTACTTAAGAACATTACAGCGTTAGAACTAACTCAAAAGCCTAGCTCATGATTTCAAAATACCCTTTCTATTAATAAATCGTACCTTCAATTCACTTTTATCTTTTTGGACCATGGGCGTAGCCATGGGGGTCTTGGGGCTCAACCGCCCCCACCCTCGAAAAAAATCCTGGCTACGCCCATGATTGGGACAGTTATTTTAAGACAGTACCCTGTGCTATTATCCCCATAATCCCATCTCCATAATACTCATATATTTCCTTACATTCCAAGTGTCATATAAGACAGCACTCTTTGCAATTATCTCCATAAACAGTTCTCCATAATACTCATATATCGTCTTGACATTCCAAGTGTCATATTTCTATTTATCAATTCGTTACGTAGAAAGGATAATGCCTACTCAATAAGTCAACGTCAAAAAAACATGATTGTTTCAAAACACTGCTCTACTGTTTGGTGATCCCATTTAGAGACACTAAGTCTTTAAGTCTTTAACTTTGTGGATATGAGAGTGAGTGTTTCTACTTTGTCTAGCAAAGAATGATCCCTAGGGTAAATAGAGATGTGAATGTTTCTTTGCGAAATTTATCATGAGATTCAGCAACGTTCCTGTATTGCATGTGCCAAACTGTTGGTGAAATAACTTAGTTTAACGCATCTCTTGGCAGAGGATTTCAGATCTTCATGGGAGGTGGAGTGTGGAACCTGGAAATTAACGGATCCCAAAAACGGCTCTAACAATTTTTTCTATAAATTAAACAGTTGATGTATATTGCTAAGAAAAGAATTACTAGTTCGTTAACCACACGATGAAAAATCTAGTTTTACCCTTATAATTTTTCAAAGTACAAAATTAGTTCATGTAAATTAGGCTAGAGACCTAGATAGAAATCCGGTTTGTGAAAGGACTATCGGGAATTTCCGAATCGAAGGCTCTATACTTTATTGGTTGAAGAATTTAATAAATGAATGTTCAGGAAAATTTTGCGCCTCGTCTTGTAAGTCTAGATCTAAAGGTCTATCTCTACATCACCCGTGGGGTGGAGCGAATACATCTACTGTTCTTTCCACCTAGATCCTTTGAGTGTGTGGGGGGGGGGGGGCGGTCCTACTTTTATGGAGAAATCATAGTTTGTGAACAAAATTAGTTGAATTACAATATCATTTTTATATTATGAACCCAAATATTATCTTCCTAGTTACCTTTTCCAACCTTTACTCATACTGATATTTTTCTATTGTATAAATAAATTTGGGACTATAACTCACAATATATGCTTGAATCCTAAAATTCCATAAAAAATAATTTAGAGTAGAATCTAATTGGTGAACTTAACTTCTCCTCCCACTTTCGATTTTTTTTGTTTTCAGCTTTGAATTACAGTTCTGTATTTGCAATTTAGTAAGGGCCTATAAATTCATATTAGATAATTTTTCAAGTAAAACGTTATTCAAAAGGTTCTTTTTTAATAGGATGAATAATGAGCTGTAGACGTCAGGAGAATGCGTTTCGCCCCAAACTCCAATGCTTTTGTGTTAAATGTCTGTCCGTCAGTCCGTCCGTCCTGTTTAGATCTAGGAAACTAGAAAAGATAGTGAAAATCCGACATCACAATATTTTAGACCATTCAAAGTTCTGATGCAACGGCTACTTTTTTCTTTTCTGAAAGCGAAAAATCTAATTTTTTAAATCACTTATGCAAGCAGTTTTTTCATAAAAAATACACCACTTTTACAACTATTCACTATTAATTGTAACAAACACATGAGGCTCTTAATTAGGGGTAATAACTATTTACAATGTTCTGAACACATTTATGCAAACGGTTGTAGGTTTTTTATCAAAAGTTTTTTTTATATATTTGTACTGTTAAGTTATGTAAGTTCTGTTATACTAAGTACTATATTTACACACAAAAAATGTTTACTATTTTTTAAAGAGAAAAAATCTATTAAGTATTCATATAAGTCAACATAATTTAAAACAACAATGAATAAGTAGTTTTTCAAATTATCGCGTGATCAGCACAATCCACCATCTGCTATAGTACACCTAATCAAAGAAAAGAAATTTTTTTTTACGGATATGTTTTATTCTTCAAGAATAGAAGATTGGCTCTTTACAAAACAATTAAATCAATTAGATAAGCATTATAACACATCTAGCTTCACATTCACTTTCACCTATCCTTTGGTCTGCTGAACCGCTGGGGCACCACACGAGATCTGTCAACCTTTTTTTCTGCATTACTTTCTGTCATTTGTTTTTGATAAAATTTCATTCTGAAAATATTGAAACCTGCCTTTTTACCCTCCTGGGTGGACCACTTCGGGGGCCGATTTTCCGTTTGTGTCTCCACACAAACTGTCTTCGTAACCTTGTTTTTCTTTACCTTTTCCTTTCGATTTATATTCGCTAACATGTTTAACTGTTTAACTAATATTTATGATTTCAGTATCTCGTTTTAGATCCACTTCAGTATGTACACACTAGTTTAACCTCTATAGGACAATAAAAAATTATGTTACTAGTCAATCTCTTAGTGTGTCAAGAGATTTTAAACTTGTAAAAGCAAATTCTAAGGGTTAAGGCGAATCCATTATTTCGAAATATTTGGATAGTATTACTCTGTTAAATATGTGAAGATCTTTTGTTAAAGGTAAGGAGAGGCCAATCTCGTTTAAGGGAATTACTGACATTTAATAGGGGCCCATTTAGGCACCGACCCATCAAGCATTAGCCCGGCAGCCCATATAGCCAGTCCGCTCCTGAAGATGAATTTATAAAGAAAATGGAGTTAACGGCTTATGAAATTTAGTGCAAGTCGGAGATTGAGAGACCGAAGGACGTGTGTTAAGGTTTTGAAGAGTATAAGATAAGAGAGTTTGTATTCTGTTTCAATTGTTCAACATTTTATTATTTCACTTGTTTGTTTTTTTTTCACACATATCTATATTAAAGTTGAAAGCTTTATACAAACATATTGTCAATAAGTGCATTTTCAATTAAAAAGAAGTTTGTTAAGGCGATGAGGTTGAACGGTAAAGAGCTTGGCTTATGAACCGGGAGTCCAGAGTTCTAATCCTGGTGAAGTCTGGGATTTTTAATTTAGAGATCTTTGGGCACCTCTGAGTCCAACCAGGTACTTGACATTAGTTGTTGTGCTGGCCACATGACATCCTCGTTAACCGTGGGCCATAAAAACAGATGAACTTTCAATCATCTGCTCCATAGATCTCAAGGTCTGTAAGGGAAACATTTCTTTCTTTACTTTCTGGAATAAGAAAATACTACGCCCTTGAGGCTGTCTGGATCTACAAACCCCCAATGACCGTGTAGCCCGATCTACCAATACTCACATATCGCTGCACAGAAACGCTTTGATGCAATCTGGTTGTACAATATTTTACATGTTTCGTAGGTTCCTTCAGAGTTGAAGATAATCTACATCTTTGCCCAAACCTCCCACAAGAGGGCGGGGGGAGGGCAGCGGGCCGGGTATGATCCCGGGTCCGAACGACAGTCAAGCGTACATACTGCGGACTTTGCACCGCAGTTTTTTTGCCTTCTCGTGCAGCGAGTAAGTCGGAAGTGAGCCCAAAATGTTGAGCTGCACAAGAAGCAAACTATTCCAGCTAGAGCTTGTGTTAGTGGCCTTCATTTTTTTAATCTTTTCCCTTCCGACAAGTCTGTTGTATTATCCTCCACCATTTTTGGTTCTAACCCTCGGGAGCCAATATTAGAATACGTATGATTGTGTATGCCCACTATGTCTAAGACTTCTGTGTCAGGATGTTGTTTCGCCATTTAACGTTCAGAATATACTCGGATAGATCACGTGAAATTTATTCAGCTTCTTGGCTTTAATATACAGTCTACTTTTCGAAGCCCAATATTACTTAGAGAGTATGCTCACGAGCTTATTTTCAATTACTTTCAGTTATTGCTGTGGTGGTCAACCTTTTTCTGGTTTGGGGTCACGCTAATTTTGACAGGCGTGTCATGGATAGCATCATCATGAATAAATGACCCAGTTTAAAGTGGGACTGACAATCTGATGCTTTATTTTACAAGTTTAAGGAGGCAGGAGAGCTTCTCTACATGGGCTCGGCGGTAAGTCGCGGATTTCACTGTGTTATTTCGCTCAAAACAATTAGGCTACACTTAAGTAGATTGCACTTAATCCTAGAGTTTAAGGGTATAAAAGAATTTGCCCATTTCGGTGAGGAATGCTATGATTAGTGACGCCGTTTTCCTTTAAATGTAACAAGAAATGTTAGCAGACGTTAACATTTTAGGGACCTTGACCTCCTCCTCATCCATTCCCTCCTGTCCGGTTAAGGTCACATCAATAAAAAAAAATATAAAAAAATTAATATACTTTAAAAAGATCGCATTCTGTGCAACAGACATGATTGTTTTCCTCCTAACTGGCCTGTGTGTGTGTGTGTCAGCTGCAACCAGCTTTGCGTTCTTGACCAATCGCTGGCAAGGGAGAGCTGACAAGATCGATACAAATTTTATCTTGTGTTAGTCACTGGGCACGTGTGGTCCACTTGCTTCTAACGATAAAATACGTGATCATCGGTGAGTGTACATGATGCTACTAGCACTTGATTTAAGCACATGCTATTTATACTTCCTGATATTTGTTTTAGAACAGATTTGCTTTGTATATTTTTTAAATTCTGAAACGGATAGGAAGTTCTACAATAAAAAAACAATCCTTATGTCTTGTATGAAGTTATTTCATTTTGTAGAACTGTTTTCTTGTATGCTTAGGTAAGTGTAGATCTAGATCTACTTTCTGTTGTTGTTTTTTTAAGTTTGTAGGCTATATGTCAATGGCGAGATTCTTTTCACTACAAATTCACATAATATCTAACTTAGAAAAGAAGCTACGAGCATTTATTGCTCTAGTTGTAGGTGTAGGGCTGTAGAACATCAGGTTTGTAGACTTCTTGTTTGAATGGAAAGGAAAGACTCAAGAGATGAGAATATTCGTGCTTTATTTTTTTCAAACAAAACTTATATTAAGTCACTCCGTCTGTCTGTCTGTCTAGGTGGATTATTTTATACTTTTTTCTCCCACTTCCCATTCTCGAATAAAGTTGAAATTTCGCACAATTATTCATAGTCGATGACGTCATATGAATCAATAAAAGAAATTAACCGATTAGTTGATCAATTTATGACAATGAATTGTTTTAATATAAAAAGGAGATATAGACTTTGCTATATTGAGATATATGCCAGTAATTGAATGATGCCTCTCCTTACTTTGAAGAACAGCTATCTTCCGGTAATTCGACACCCTTCCATTCCTCTAACGTTGGATTATCAAGAGCCAAATGTATTTTACATTAATCTACAATTAGTTACACGATGTAAAAATATTATAAAATCCGCTGCCGAAGACAAACGCAGACGGCGAAAAGAAAATCTAAATCGACCACCTGCGGACAATGGTTATGCTTGCCCTGGATGTGGCCAAATATGTAGGTCACAGCTGGGGCTGCGCAGCCAAGAGAAATGCTGCATTCCTCACAAATCTTCGGGCTCACAGACAAGCCTTATTATTATTATTAAATACATGCTATCTAGATCTGGGCTCTAGTTAGTCTTATTTAGACTGTCAAGTGTGTATAATGAAGATATGTCAAAAGTGCGCGCTATAAAAGTAGTTTTTTTTAAAACTTACAACTAAAGCTAAGTTCGTATGAAATTGTTTTTTTTTTAAATACAACTTTTAATCAATATTTTATGCCATGAGATAGTTAAAAAATAGAAAATATTTTTTCTAATAATACATTGATACTTTTTCCATTGTGACCTTAGATGCAATTACCAATGCGCGAATCTATGAATAAAGCTTGAATTATTAATGGAGAAGTCTTTGACCTACTTAAAAAACAAACATACCTCCCCTGAAGTTTTTCATATAAAAGTGGTGTTGTTTTTTTCTAAAAAAATCTGTCTGCATAGATAATTTTTAAAATGAAATGGTTCACTTTCGGGAAAAAAAAACTGTTCCTTAGGGTTTGAACTTCTCAGTACGGGCAAGGCCTCTGCAAGCATCAGCTCTATCGTTGTCAAGACTAAGCTATCTGTTCAACTAGTCTTGTCCTGTCTTAGTTCCCTGTAGTCCTAGAGGCTGTGTTCCGATGTTTCAATGTCCCTCTGTGTCCACATCTGAGTTCGAAATTCCCTGAAATCCTTGCAAAGTATGCACCTATCGAACAGAGTCCCATGCGAAAACGTCCCCAATTTTAAATTATTTCCTTTTGAGCCGCCATATCGTGTCTGGCCTTTCTTATGGGTGTCAGGTTCTTTTCTTGCTTGGCTCATTAGTCGACCGTCGGCGTAGCATACGCCGCTTTTTTACATGGCCGGCCATAGGCCACTGCAACCTATGCAACCGCAGTGGGCCCCACACTTTCATAGGACCTGCGCTAATTCTAGGTGTAAATTATTAAATTAAACCATTTTATTATAACAGATTTTCCGCGGCCGCCTGATTTACCAGGAGCTCCTGGAAATCTCCTGAAATTGCAAAATACATGAAAAAGTCATGAAAATCTCCGGAAATTATTAAAAATCTTTTGAAAACTCATACAATCTCCATTCAATATGGAAAACGCCAATCCTACGCGCAATAAAAAAAAAAACCCGGCATTATGCAATACCTGTAATTGTGGAATCTAGTGAAAGAAGTTTCTCGCGCCTCAAACTAATGAAGAATTACTTCAGGTCAACGATTCTCGTAGATATATTGAAACATTTGGTAATTGATGCTATTGAGCGTGATCTATAAAGGAAATAAAAATGTTATGATATAGTGTATGACTTTGCTACAACAAGGCTCGTAAAATAGTTCTGTACGTAGTAAAGAATGAATAAAATGCAAAGACAAACTTATTTTCTAATACAAACTCTTAAATTTCACATATTATCATTATCCCTACCCAAACTTGGCCCCGCGAAATCCTTTTCGCATATGGCTCCACATTGGTTATGTCCGGCCCTGCTATTTAGTGACGAGTGAATACAGAGTAGATTATTTGTTCTCCTCCCCCCCTCTCTCTTTTTTTCTCAGACCGCTAAAACTACGTGGGGTAAAAATAAAAAAGAGTGATCTTTCCATAACTTTTAGTCACAACGGTTAAGTCTGCTATTTTGTGACGGGTGAATACTACTTGCTGTTCCCCCTATTCTTTTTTTTTTTCATAGGGTCACTCTAGTTCGTCTGACTTGCAGTAACAAAGAGTGATCTTTCCTTTACTTCTTCTTGCGTGTCCAAACTCTTGAGCCATGAAGAGAATTATATATATAGATACAAACTGTAACTCCAACTCCAGATATCCATGAAAAATAACAATAGCTTTAAGTTAATACCCAATAAACCACACAATGACATCAACTCTCAGTAAATATTAATTCACAAACACCAATCCAGGAAACAAACGTCTAACTTTCATGGACCGGAAACAAGACCTCCGATGACTAGCATACTCCCTCGCACATTCAAGGAAGACTAAAACATTCAGTCATATCCTGGGCCTGGGAGTACATAAAAAAAGGGATATAGCTATATACCAAAATATCAACAAAGTAACATATTCACTCTCGCCATACCACCCATGACAATGGGTTTTCATTTTTTTTAGAATACCTCTATTGAAGTCACTACTTCAGGGAGGGTGGAATCTGTGTGGCTGGAACCTGAAGACGAATCTCGAAAACGGCTCTAATGATTTTCCTAGATGTTTAACATTTGATTATATCACTTAGAAAAGAATTACTAGCTCGTTAGCCATAATGGTAAAAGTCTAATGGGTTAAACCGTTATAATTTTTCCAATTAAAAAGGAATTAAATTTAAATTTGGTTAGAAAACTAGATCTAGAGGTAGATCCATTTTTGGATTTGAAACGACTGTCGCGTTGTTGAAGGAATTACATTTTTTTAAAAGTATTGTAATAACTTAAGAGGAGACGACTCAACGATATAGATGTTTATTTACAGGGGGCACATACAAAATAAACAGAACAACGTCTGTCTTGAGCACAGCATCTTCATCAGCTCTAGACTTGGGCGGAACTTCGTTCTCTTCTCTCTAGTGTCAACATCCTTCTCAGTCTAGTCTCTAACAATGCGCATCTTCTTTCTGATTGAGGAGTAAGTGTGGCGGGATAAAATAATTTTTGTTAAATCTAACATTCTTTAGTGATGAAGAGAAACATAGTCGCTCTATAAGTTGTATGAAGGAGATATTGTCTTTTTATTGTAAGTATTTCAAATGTTTTTTTCTTGTTTAATATTTCGCTTTTTTATTTTTCTTCTACAGTCTTTTGTTCTTCCTTTATCAATTCATAAAATTACAAGCTAACTGCCTTAAAAATACACATCTCATGGCAGAGGCGTAGTAAATGGAGGGCAAGGGGGACTGGATGCTCTGGGCTCCATACGCAGGGAGGCGCCAACAAATAAAATTATTGTTGATATTTTAGCTAGGTAATGCATTCTAAGATTAATTGTATTATATTATTATTCAATACTTTTTATTTATAAGCCTATATTTCATGGAATCTGGCTTTGTGGGGGGCGCCAACAAGGTACCTTGCGGCGGGCGCACATTTTGCTCACTACGCCTCTGTCTCATGGCAAACATTAAAACTAAACGCCGTTTTTTTTTTGTTGATTGTTGAGCTGTATAACATCAGTCAAAGCAAGACTAAGATACTTGTCCAAAACGCAAACACTGCACCTCAAGTAAGCATTAATGGCCAACCACTAGAAATTGTTGATCACTTTTGTTACCTTGGCTCCATCATATCCAACAACACTCTACTGGATAAAGACATAAACAACAGGATAGCCAAGGCAATGGCCACCATGTCACGGCTGCAGAAAAGAGTCTGGGACAACATTTTGCTGACTAGCAGTACTAAAGCCCTAGTCTACCGGACCTGTGTGTTGAGCACCTTGCTGTACGGAAGTGAAACATGGTCAACCTACTCATGGCAGGAAAAAAAGCTGAATGTTTTCCACCTTCGATGCCTAAGGCGGATCTTTAAAATAAGGTGGCAAGATAAGATAACCATTGAGGAAGTGCTACAAAGAGCAGGGTGCCAGGACATCAGCTCTGTTATCAGCAGCAGACGCCTTGGCTGGCTTGGCCATGTTTGTAGAATGCCAGTAGGTCGACTTCCACAGGACATCCTGTATGGCGATCTAATAGAAGGCAGGAGAGCTGCTGGTCGCCCACTTTTACGTTATATGGATGTTTGCAAACTCGACATGAAGCTCTTCAAAATCGACACTGGCAACTGGGAAGAGGTGGCACTGGACAGATCCTCATGGAGAGAGAGCATAAAGGAAGGGTCAAAGATTGCAGATGTCATACACAACATAAGCAGAAAGAAGGGTGAAAATGCAACGGCGCCTGGTGATTATATATGCCCAACCTGCGATCGCAGCTGTGTATCAAGGATTGGCCTCTTCAGTCACACAAGAAGTTGCAAAGGGGAAAAAACGTGTTTCGAGACGTAAAATGCCACAGATAACAACTAGTAACCTACTTTATGGTCTCCGAGAGTTATCATAGGAAAAGTCAAATTTACGGGCGGGGGCTATGGATCTTATATATATAGGATATGAAGTATATTGTAAATAAAAGCTAAATCTAAATTATGGCCTGGATAGGGCTATATCCCCCTTGTTGTAATGAAGAAATTAATTATACTGATGTGTCCTCGTTGAAAAGACACATTCCTCGTTCCATATGCTAGGACAAATTTGTACGAATGCTCCTTCTTCCCTAGTGCTATTAGAGCCTGGTTGCCTGGGCTAGCCAGGAAAATCAGAAACTTGGCAGAATTTAAGTCATTGGTTAGCATGCATGACTAAATACATGACGCGTAGGACGTCATCATTTTCTTTTTTGAAGTAACGTCTGTATTATATAAGATAAGATAAGATAAGAACAAAAGTGGTTAAATATATTTTAATTTTTTTTTTTTGGTATACTCCAAGAAACAAAGGCATTCTTTTCAAACGTTGCCAGTTATTCATGCGACAGAAAGAAAAACAAGTCGTTTATATATTTTTAGATACATTATAAACATTTGTATTTAATTGCTTATTTGATAGTATGGTGTGTGTGTGTGTGACTAGTGTCTGACTTTTACCAGAGGAGCCCGTTCCCCTCCTCAAGGGGAGAAAATTTCTTTAGCGTCTTGTTTAGCCAGCTGGCGTTTGGAAGTAATGGAGTGTGTGCGTTTCCAAGATGATGATGATGAAGAAAGGAGTACTCATTTTTGGCCTTTGACAATTTTGACATCCTGACAGGGTCTATCATAATTTATGTTAAGTACGGCAGACGGAAAGAGATACGAAAGAGTAAAGACGAGTATTTTGTGAGTTAAATTTCGTCTAAAATTTAATTCATTACTATTAGATCTATATCTCATCTCAAGTTAAATCTGTATATATTTCAGCAAAAGTTATATCAAATTTTGTTCATGAAAGAAGTTCGATCAAGTTATTTAACTTTTATTTATTTAAAGTATAGTACGCCTACATCGGTTGAGTTGTACTAGCTGTTTAGAGCCCGCAAGCCAATGACTTTCCATCTACACTAGATAAGCGGCTGTCAGTACCTTGCGTGGACTTTTAAGTCCGTAATGAAACAGTCTAACAGAGTAGGAGACCAAGGCCGATTCTGTTACGAAGGGACACCACTCGTCTGTAAAGAGCATGGTCGTTTCTTCTTCTTATTGAAACTGTCAGGAACTCCAGGCCAGCAAAAGTGAACAAGAGCTCCCTTTCACCGGCCTGAATGGGAAAAGTATACACTGTTCTGTCTGGCGGGTTGTCATACACACGGCCATAGACCACATGCACAGGGACCCTTGCCATTTTCCTTTTCTATACCAGGCTAACTGTGCAGGACACGCCATTGATGTTCCTTTGAGGAACGGCACCTGGATTGTGACAAGGCTGTGGGAGCTTTTTTTTTATAACTCCGCACAGTGCAATGAGGATACTCTCGCACCCCCTTAGGCACCCCCACGGGAGTCTTGTTTTGCTACCCTTGAGCCCAATCGTTTCCTCCTACGATCGTTTCCACCCGGGCGCCACTATGAGGCAGGGTAGCATGCCCGGGCATGATCGTTTAAGATCATCTTCCTGTGAGGTAAGAATTCTTGTCACGGATCTTTTTTGTTAAGCAAAAAACAAGTTGTCAACATAACGATGTACGACAGTAGTTGGACATTTGACCGTTCTGACCAAAGCAATCAAAAAGAATTAAAAAGTTTTAAAATGTCTTCTTCAAAACGTTTTGAGTTGATATTGTCACAGAAACGGCATACATTTTTAAGGTCCTTCAATTTGTGATATATCATCATTTTAATGGTTAATATTCAAACACGAATTTTTAAATTCTATGAAAGTACCATTTTTAGTCCCATGAAAAGTACCACTCTCCCCACCCTCTCAGGATGTCGAGCTCCCATTTTAATACGTTGCGCCCAGTTGTTAGGACGTAGCGCCCACTTCTCATTACGTCGCACCACTTTGTTAGGACTTCTCGCCCCTTTTTCAGGACGTCTCGCCCCTTTGTTAGGACGTAGCACCCCCCTTCTCATGACGTCTCTTCCCCCTTGTCAGGATGTTGTTGTCCCCAGTTTGAGAAATATGGGTTCAAATTATGTAAAATTCCTGTAATTTGTGTTTTCAAACTTTTCGAAACTGAAACTGAAAGCTACATATTTCTATATCTAGTCAAGAAGTTTCTTTTTTGTTTCCAAATTAAAATTTTCGCCTTTTTTACTCTACGTTTTCTGTATTCAATGGTGGCTGCCTGGTCGTGCAGTATGCGCGCTGGACTGTCGTTTGGACATCTCGATGGTTCCGAGTTCATACCCTGCTCGCTGCTATCCCCAGTCATCCTGGAAGTAAATTATCTTCGACTCGTAAGGAACATTCAAAGCATGTAAAACAAACAAATCTACACACACACACAAATAATAAAACAACGTCAACAAAAAAACCAAGAGTGAATTGGACTAGCTCTCTGGATCTACAACCTAACGCAGAACTTTACCAACAGAACTGTTAATAATACCAGATAACAACTAGCAATAAAACCAGGATGTAAAGCTCTATCACTTCTCTCTTCTGTTATAAAAAAACCCCCATAAAAACGAAACATGAAGCCATGAAATAGACATTAATCTAAGTCTGTACAGGATAATGCTAGCGGGATAAAATCCATACAAATATTCTTCATAGTTTTCTTAATATTTTAAACCCAACAGTTTGTATCAAGTTACTGTTCTAAAAAAAAAGGTCATTAGTATAAGTATATCGAAAAATAGAATGTCAATACATTGATTAAAATTTAACTCGATTACAAAGATAGTTTGTGTAGAAACGCAAACTCAAAATAGGCTCCCGAAAAGGTCAGCTCAGGTTTCAGTATTTTTAGAACGAATATAAGAAAAGAAACTGAACTAAAAACTATCTACAACTACAGAGTAATACAAGAATAATATTCTGCTTCTTCATGCACCCGTATTCTGCAACAACATTCGTCTGTCTGACTATGTCACCTCTTTTACTGTGGCTAATAAAAAAGGCACAATAAATTTATTTACAAAACGAACATAATCTCTAAACTAAGCTAGGTCAATTTATTGTGCATTTTTTTAGCGATGGTAAAGGTAGTGACAGGAAAGAAAAAATATGGCTAGGGCTGATAGAAGAATATTGATAAAGACTGTTAATTTAAACGACGGATAGTGAGACAAGACCATCACCCCCATTTGTAAATGAACATCAGTTGATAGTATTCAGAAGATTTATCAGGTGTATTGTATTTAATTGTGATGTCCCTTGGCTAGTTTGAACTCGCACTGTAAAATAAGTGAAGTAGTGTTAGATTTCAACAACACAAAAGACCCAAGCAAGGACATATACCTATGCAACACATTGTCAGCATACATCCAATAACTGGAACTGCTGCATTGTTTTTATGTCGATGATGTACTTGCTCCCACAAATAGTGCCGTAAACTCTTTTATTACTAGTCAACATCTGATGTTCATTGCTTTTGATTACATCTACATATTGCAGGTGGTATACTTACCACATGATGATTCATACATGATGATACATCCCCTATATAAATGCACGTAAAAATTTAAACAAAAATAATAAAGCAATATCCATATACATGACTTTCACCGCATGTAACAAGCAAAATATTTTTTTTAAAAATATGTTCACTCGCTGCCATTAATCGCAATAGTTTCATCTCCCCTTTTTCTATAAATATAAATTAATTAACACTTATCAATTCATGTGTTGTCATGTCATCAACAATAAACAATAGTGCACAATTTCAACTTGATCCCAGAATGGAAAGTGAGAGGGAAAAAAAGTGTTTAAAAATCCACCCAGACAGACGTAGTGAGTTCATATAGTAGTAAAAGTAAAGTTTCCCTACAGACCTTGTGGACTTTAGGGCAGATGATGTAAAGGGCACCTGATTCTGTGACCTATGGTTAACGAGGGTGTCATGTGGCCAGCACAACGACCAACCGCCTTTACCTTTCCCCAACTGATGTCAGGTACCCATTAGAGCTGGGTTGACTCAAAGGCGCCCAAGGATCCTGAAATAAAAATCCCAGTCTTCACCAGAATTCGAACCCGGGAGTCAAGCGCTTTACCGCTCAGCCACCGCGCCTCCGAGTTAATATAAGAATACTCAATATCGCTCTAACATCAAGAACGGCTACTGCAGTTATGGGAAATTTAAATTTTCGGGTAGCGAATACGAATGTTAAGAATATATATAAAGTGTACTTTAAGCAATAGGAAAATTAAGAATATGGCCTGTTAAATGCTGTAATAGATTCCCCTAGCAACTTGTTATTCTTTTTATAAATGATTCCATTTCATGCTATACACTTTTATTCCGTTTTTTTTTTAAGTGAAGGGGGTGTTATGGTGTGTGTGAATTTCTATGGTGACGATGGGACGAGATTAGCGATTGGTTGTAAATGATGCAAGATAAGCGGCATTGTCGTCAGCGGTCTTAGGACAGACGATTTCAGAACGCCCGACTGAAAAGAAGTGTTTTTGTAGTGAGTTAGATTAGGTTCCGAATTACCATTTTATATTTTATAATTAAAGTCTTCTATATTTATTTCATTTATCTCAAGTTGATATTTGTCTATATTGTAATAAAAGTTATATTTAATATTGTTTACAAAGAAACTATTCAAGTTATTTCACGTTATATAAGATATACTATTCCTACAGTGGTTAAGTTATCTACCGGCAGTTTTTGCTACTAGTCAACGACCATCCACTCCAAAGGGGACAAACTTTAAAATATAGACATCATATTCTGGGAGAACATTTCGGAATGCGAATTTTTTATGTACGTTTGAGCACCATGACATTCGATTTGTAAGAACTGAAAAAAAAAACATGTATTTATTGATCCATTGCCCGCATCACAAAATGCGCTGAAAGTGTCAATGCAATTCGTCAGGGACGCTCCCTTCTAATATTGTTACTGTCGATGACAGCTATATCAAGCTCGATGTTTGGTTTGGTCCTTGGGTTCACTCGTATTCGGTGAATCAATTGTTCATGAACAAAAAGGAAGATAAATCTTGTCATATGGCTATCCATGCATGCCTTGCAGAGTAATTTGCAATTAATTATACACTCGAGATGAATCACCTCGGTATACTTTGAATCGTTATCCTTTTGTTTTACAACTTAATCGGTCTGTCTGTCTGTCTGGTAAAATGTTTCTAAACGTTTATTTCTCCCAACCCTAACCTCGGATCAAGCTGAAATTTCGCTCAAAAATTTCTTATCTTATCTTATATAATACAGACGTTACTTCAAAAAAGAAGATGATTACGCCCTACGCGTCATGCATTCAGTCATGCATATTAACCAATGACTTAAATTCTGCCAAGTCACTGGTTTTTCTGGCTAGCTCAGGCAACCCATTCCATGCTCTAATAGCACTAGGGAAGAAGGAGCTTTTGTACAAATTTGTCCTAGCATATGGAACAAGGAATGTGCTTTTATCTTTGTGCTTTCTGGGTATTTTATTAAATTTTGTTTTTGTATTTTAAGATTATGATTCAGTGTTTTATGCATAATTGCTACTTTACTTTTGAGTCTTCTATCCTGAAGGCTTTCTAAGGCTTCCTATTAGTTGTGTTTCACATGATCTATAATGATCTATATTTCCTAAAACAATGTTGGTATGGAGTAAGGACATTATGTTTGTCTAAGTGGTTTATGATGTTGCTATATTTTATGTGTTCTAGGATTTTACATGTGATGCTGGTAAGTGATACTGGTCTGTAGTTTCCTGTGTCAGATTTTTCTCCTTTTTTAAATAGGGTTTTGACATTAGCTTCTTTCCAGTCCCTTGATACTCTGCCCTGGTTAAGAGATGCCTGAAAAAGTATTTTGAACACTGGTGCTAGCTCATTGTTTAGTTCTTTGAGTAATCTAGCTGGAATACCATCAGATCCAGACGCATTATTTGGTTTGATGTTGGCTAAAAGTTTATGGATTCCCTTTTCTTGTACTTCTATATCTTCTATGTTGTCTACTTGGTTCAAATTAAGTAATATGTCTTTGTCTTCTGGGGCTGAGAATGCTGATGCAAAGTATTTGTTAAGGATGTTAGCTTTAGTTTCATTATCATTATGTGTTTTATTGTCTTCTCCTTTTAATGGCGCTATGTCTGTTGTTTCCATTTTCCTAGACTTAATGTCTCAACCAAACCATTGGGTTGCATACGTCCCTTTCCCTAGAAAATAAGATTTTAAAGAAATTTTTTGACAAAATAATATATGTCAATATTATCAATAGTTTCATAGCCTATGTTATTAAATACTTATTTACAATTGTACCACAAAAAAAAAAAAATTAACATCATTGACACATTAATCAAAAGAAAAATCTAAGTTAACATTACACCTAATGATTTAATTATAGCATCATATATCATTTAAATACATTACTCTGAAGTGTAAAGAAAATCATATTTATAATTAGCCAGTTCAAATATTGTGCATACTCATACACTGATTTGCAGTTTGATTTCAGTTATATAATATAGGAGTTTAAAGGCTTAAGAAAAATTTGGCTGTTTTATTTACATACGTTTATTGCATAAATGTTCAATATGTATGTATCTATGTGAAAATCAAATAGAAAATGCCCTGTGATTACATATGTTAAAATCAAAATGAACATACGAAAATGAAAATAGAAACGTTTTCAGTACATTTGTATACAAGTCAATATTACAAAAATGTCATGTTGACCCAATGAAATGGTACAAGGAAGAAAAAAAATGTCATGATGACCCAGTTGAATAATAGAAAAGATTTCTAAGTACATATTGAGATTATTTATTCAGTTTAAATTTCCTGACTTATGTGTTTGATGTCATTATTCTCATTTATTTCATTTTCATGTACTACATATCTTGATAGGAAATCAGCTAAAACATTTTCATGTACTACATATCTTGATAGGAAATCAGCTAAAACATTTTCATGTCCTGGTATACTTTGTAATTCAAATTTATAGTCAGACAAAATGAGTGACCATCTGTTTATTCTATTGTTTTTTAATTCCTTTTTTGTCTATGCTAATAGTGGCTTATGGTCACATTTAATTGTAAAAAATCTACCTAACAAATAGTTCTTTAATTTTACTACTGACTAAACGATTGCTAAAAGCTCCTTTTCAATTACTGAATATTTTCTTTTTGTATCTGATAGTGTTCTACTGATGTGTATTATTGGTTTAAGGTATGATTGTTGGATGCATCTGTATATAATGCAAGAGGTGAAGTAGAGTCAATACTGGCTAATTCTAGTTTCTCATTGAATTGTTCTTGTAGTTTATCTAGTGCTTCTCTGCTTTTATCTTCCAAAGTGATTAGGTTTGAGTGATTCTTTTTAGTGAGCTAAACCAGAGGTTGAATCATTTGAGCATAATTTGGAATAAATTTCTAGTAAAAGTTACAAAGTTCTAACATTGATCTAATATCTTTCTTTGTTCTAGAATCTAGGTTCTTTAATGTTTTTGATTTTAGTAATGTTTGCGTTAATAGGTGTTATCTTGTTATATGTTATATTGTATCCTAAAAATTGAACTTAATTTTTTGCTACATTTAGTTTTTTGGAAGCTAATGTCATGTTATGATTGCTCAATCGAGAATATATCTGTTCTCTTCTGAAGTGGTAAAAATGCAAATATCATCTACATAGGAAATGACATTATTTAGACCAGCTAGTAATTTACACATACATTTTTGAAAAGTAGCAGTGCTGTTGATTAGACCAAATGGCATAACATTGCTCACATATATTCCTTCTAAGCTTGGCTAGGTACATTTAAATGCAGTATATTGTTTAGATGCATTTTCCATTTTAATCTGCCAAAATCCTATATTTAAATCCATTACTTAGAGTAGGGAGAATAGTGTCTGTATCTGGTAATGGCTCAGGGTCAATAATGGTACATTTATTTAATTCTCTGTAGTCACAACAAATTTTGACTCCTCTATCTTTTTTCTTTACCAACATCATATGAGCATGTTTCTGACTTTTCAAGTTTACCTTCTCTAATTAAATTATTCATTTCTATTTTACTAAATCTTCATATGCTTTTGGAATGCTATATGCTTTTGTCTTGGTTGGTAAGGTCTTATTTAATTTTATTCTGTGTTCAATTAAATCAGTACATCTTAATTTCAGAGTGATAATATGATTATATTTTGTTATCAAATTTTCTATGTTATTCATTTCATTACTTGAGTTTATGGTAATAATGTTGACAGTTATAGTATTTGCACAATGTGTCTTTTATTTCTGCATCTCTGTCAATTATTTCTGTATCATTTATTTTTCTATCTTAAAATTTGATCAATTTATCTAGACTAAGCGTACACTCTCTACCATTCCTATTTATCTTGTAAACCTTATTACTGACCTTGTTTGTTACTTTATATGGACCCTCATTTTTATCTCTACTATATTTGTTTTCAATTTTGACATAAACTTGGTCTCCTATATTGTGTGTTCTTAGCTTTCTATTTTTATTCTTTACATTTCTATGTCGGTGTAAATTTTTTTCCATGTTGATTTCAGCTATCTTTATTCCCTGCCTTAATTGCTGGTTAGTTTGTGCTTATCCATGGATGATAATCCTCAAAATCTCCTAAGTTTAACATATTATCAGCCCAAAGTTCCAAAGGACCTTTAAGTTTTCTGTTAAAAACTAGTTCATATGGGCTAAATTTGGTTGTCTCATTTATGGTGGTGTTGTAAGCAAAAATGGCATAGTTTGATCCCATGTATTCATTGATTCCTTTTCTAGCTTGTAGATTATTTGTTTAATTGTTTTGTTCAACCTTTTTATGACCCCGTTAGACTGGCGAGTAAACCGTGCTATGAACTAGATGAATGTTTGTCATCTCTGCAAAAAAAAAGCTTTATTCAGATATGCTTTAAAATTAGAGGGCGTTGTCTGAAAGAAGTTTATTGGGGAACCCAAATTTAAGAAATATTGTTTTTAGTGAACTGCATAGATCTTCAGATATAATATCTTTAAGTGATTCTCAACCAAAGCATAGTGTTACAGGTTATAAGGTATTTTGTTATTTCTTCTTTAGTGCGTTTTGTTTGATGAGGATGTTGTATTAGTTTAAGCAGATTTAACAAGAGTGGATCTGGCTAGTGGTTGGTGAGTTTGGTTTGGTGTTTAGGATGTTGTATGGGTTAGAAGTGTCTGCATCAAAGGAATCAAACAGTCCTGATGTAAACTGAGGTAACCCACATGGTACACAGTGCCACGATGCGTTTTTGTTGCCTTAGGCATAATACACAGGTGTATTCATATGGAGACATGATGCGTGGTACCATTCATCACAGGTGTCACATTGAATGGCTTCCTGTTTCATGGTGCATACTTTTTTGCAGATGTTGCATCTACCTTTAGATCTAGGCCCTGGATTTGTTTATACATCTCCTGATATTAGTATTAAGAGTTATAGGTATTTATTTCGGCTCAGTCTAATTGAGAACTTCCATTTGTGATGGGTAATCTTCTTTAATGTTATGGATGTGTATGTTAGATTATTTTTGAAATTGCATTGATCTATAGTGTGGTGATTGATAATGACTGCTGTTTCCTTTTTAAGTTTAGTGTTGACTGAGGTAGATCTAGATCTGGGTTCAGCTAGTGTGTATTTAGTAATTATCAGAATAAATAGCCAGAGCAATTTCATGATGGCTGTTGTTCGGTTTTAGTTTTTAAAGGTCTAGTCTAAATCTAGTTTAAAGTTTACAATGCTTAAGTAAAGTCTAAAGTGATCTAGTCTAGATCTATGTTTATGTCTATACAATTCAATATATTTACGTGTATAACTAACTATATTACTATTAATTATTATTAGTAGTATTAGTAGATCTAAAATCTAAATTAAATTACACGACAACACAAGAATCAAATTAAAACAAGGTTACAAAGACGGTTTGTGGGAAAACACAAACTCAAAATTGGCCCCCGAAGTGGTCCACCCAGGAAGGTAAAAAAGGCAAGTTTCAATATTTTCAGAAAGTAAATCAAAATGAAATTCTATCAAAGGCAAATGACAGAGAAGAATGGAAAATAGGTTGACAGATCTTGTCTGGTGCCCCAGCGGTCTAGCAGACAAAAAAAACGATAGGTGAAAGTGAATGTGAAGTTAGATGTGAACCTGGCCTACCTGATGTCTTATAATGTATATCTAATTGATCTCAATGACAAAAACAGTTTCGTAAGATGAATGATAAACATTTGCAGTTTACGCGATAATTAAAAAAAATTACTGATTAGTTGTTGTTTTAAATTATGTTCAACATATATGCATACTAAATAGATTTTTTCTCTTTAAAAAAAAGTAAACATTTTTTTGTAAATGTAGTAAATAGTATGACAGAAATTACATAACTTAGCACTACAATTGTAAAAAGTAATTTTGACAAAAAATCTAAAACCCGTTATCATAAATGTGTTAGAAAAGGTAAATGGTCATCTCCCCTAATAAAGACCCTTCAGTGATAGCGTCTTTCGGGGGCCGCTAAAAAATGAACCAATTAGCTATTGAACTATTGGTAATGAATTATTTTGTTTGGTATATCGAACAAGGGAAAGAAATTGTAGTTGACTGAGGTGGTGGTATAATTAGTCCCCTTTATATGTCTCCGCTTTAAAGTATGTTAGTCACAAACAATAGATAACTACAACATTTTCTATTTCAGAAAAGCTAGTATGTCTGCTTGAGTACTGACTTTAAATTTTGGTCTTTCCACGCCTTTTTATAAATGCTTGTAACTCTTTCTCTCCGTAATTATTTTCAGCGTTCCGATGGAATCATTCATTTTGCTCATTTGTGTTTCAGCAGTTAAACATCAATAAATTTTTTATATGTAATTAGGAAATGCTAAATTAGTATTATTATTATAGAAGAATGCATGCTCGTTTTGTAGAACACAAATTATATTTTATATAACCAAAAATTAATTTAATGTAATAGGGTCAAATCAACCTTTTTTATCGTCAGTTAGGAGTGAAAGAGTTAAAAGCGAATACAGCCAAAATTCACCAAGATATCCCTCCCATCACCCTTATTTTCCCAAATGGTGGACAGTGCATCTACCAATAGTCACCCTCCACTAAATAAAAAATATACACTTATAAACTAAATTATACATATTAAATATTTTTTTAAGTAAAGTGAGATTAACTTTACAACATATTTTTTTTCTTCTAAAATATAGCATGCTTTTAGATATAAGTATCTTCATTCATAAGTGGATCTTTTTTAAAGCTTTCGAAAAATTGTTGGGGCCTCCGCAAAAATCCTTCCCCGGTACTTCCACATACTTAAATCCGGCCCTGCTTATAGTTCTATTATGTTTTAACTTATTTGTGTAAAGAAAAACATATAAATACTTTTTAAAAAAACCTTAAATGAATTGCAATTCTATCAATTAGTTTGGATCAGTCATGGAATTCAATTTTTTTATAGATCTAGAGTCCAACAACAATAAATTTGTGCGATTAGAAATATTTTTAGCTATTGTTTTTAGTGCTGCTATTTCATTCATTTAGCTTTCTCAATTCTCTGTGATCCTATTAGGTTACCAATTAGGTAGTTCCTGTTCATTCGCAGATCTACATATTCTATGTAATATGCAATGTTTGTGAGCCTAAACGCAGTGCCACGATGGAAACGGTCGTTACTAAAGTATTCTAGTCATAAGAGTACCTAAAAACCGAGTTACTATCAGCACATTCCTCGCGGGTCGGCTTTATGGCGGACACCCGAACGGCTCTCAGTCTCAGCTGAAATATGGGTGTTTGAATACGAGTGTCTTGGAATACAAGTGTCTTAGAATACGAGTGTCTTGGAATACGATTGTCTTGGAATACGAGTGTCTTGAAAGAAGAACAATCGGTATTGGGGATGTGACAAATTACTTCTGTTTGTATCCCTCCAGACAGGCCAGTTTTTCAGATAAAGAGGACAATTACAAAAGGGTCGCCCACGAGTTTTCTTTTTAAGTAAAACTCAAATTTCCATTATTATCTTGATAGAATTGGAAAAGCGTTATTAATTTCTATTATATATCCTTACGACACTCTCTAGTAAATGCATCTGTTCAATAATTAATACGTTTTTCCAATAGCTTCAGTAATATTCTTTTGTTGTACGTATCTGTGTTTCTGTGTCGTTTCAGATGGAAAAGCTGCCTATTAAAATTCGTCACTTCAAAACTTGTTTTGCTTTCACTATTTTGTTGATTACATTTGGGACATTCCTCTGGCTCGCCAAGTCTACACCAAATACTAGAGTACGCCGCTTAGACGAAAACCAGAAAACTGACGAGATAACATTATCCTGCAACAATAAAAGCGATTTCAAAGCTGTACGATCGAAGCCTTCCATTCTCGTCAAGTACGACCAAATCCAAACAATGAATGAGATCAGAGGACTAAGGGGAAACTTTGTCTTGAGCAAGTCCCTAGGCACCTACCTTACCCCGCTGACTAAAGCTTTGAATACAGCATTCAATGACCCGATCTCTGAGTACATTATTAGGTCTGGTCTAGGTCTCGAGTCTTACACTACTGAGGAAAAGGTAGACATTTGGACGGAAAACGGAATTCAGTATCGACCATTTCCGTATTTGGATAAGGCAGACAACCCATTTTATACTTCAGATTTCGAAGCTTACGTCCCTTTTAATAGATCTTTATTTTTCGAAAGAGATGAGGATAAGGCATCACGTGACGTTCAACAGAAGAAGATCATATTATGGTGGCAACACAAGATCGCACAGGCTCCAATAGATGGGCTCCAACCGCTGCGGGCATGTCCAGACTTCCCTTGTGTTGTAACATCTGACAGAACATATACCGCAACGAGCAGCGCAATGCTAATCAATGGTGGGTCTATTTTGATTTCTTGGTCTCTCTTTCTCTGTTAATGATTCAGCGTATTTTTACAATTCCTCTATTCAGCTTTCGAATTCATGAGCTCAAAATCCTGGTTGGGTGGACACTGTTCTCGAAAACGGCTAAACGATTTTCTTAGAAATTTGACACTGATTTATATATATATATTTGGTTTGAGAGTTATAATTTTTCAAAGTAAAAAAACACTAAATTTTTATTTGGCTAGAGAACTAGATCTAGATAAAGATCCAACATCGGCTTTGAAAGAACTATTGCGTTTTTGTAAGGACTATTGCGTTCTGGAATTTCCGAACGTAGGGCATTATTGTTTCAAGAGTTTAATAGATTAATGTTCATGAAAACTTTGCGCATCGTCTTCTAAATCTAGATCCAAAAACCAATCATTGGATTATTACAAAGTTTAGTACATATACTCATTCGCTTAATCGGGATTCTTTCTCTGGGGAAAAGGAAGAATGGGAGGAAAAAAATGTTCCATTGTTTTGTAATCAGCATTCATAAGTTATGAAGAGATAACTAATCTCTCTATAAGTTGAATAAAGGAGGTTTTGTCTTTTTAAAAACGTATTTTAGAAAGTCTTATTGTATCAGATAAAATGCAAGCTTTCCAGTTATGTCACATTATAAATGACTGTGAGCAAGACCAATGTCATAAAAAGGCCTGAACACTAACCTGTGACGTGGCAACCTGTGGTCAGAGGAGACCAATAGCTCTCTGCCACGTCACAGGCAAGTGTACAGGCCTACGAAGACGATTGGCCTCTCTTAGATGTCCAGCCTAGTAGCCTACATGTCCACAGACCTTATCAGGCCTGTGACTGGAAAGGACTGGGAAGCGTGGTCGAGAGGCTAAGAATGCTTGAACTTGGCTTGGCTATGAAAGGGCACGAGATTCGACACCCGACTCGAGCAGAGTTGTGTTTACAGAGCGCTAAAGGCAGCACGGAAAACCTTCTCCCAGATGGGAATGGTCCTAGATGTGCGTTTGGGAAATTCAAATGTCCCCATCACTGAAAACGGCTGCCTGTGTTATGCGCACTCTGTAAAAGACTAAAAAAACATGAGCTTCAATAAACACAATGATTTTATTAGTCTCTGTTTATGTTCTTTACTCCAGCAACTTGTTCTCTAAACTGACTTCCTTTAACACACAGTCCTGACACACTGCTGTTCACTAAAGCATGTACACTCAAGGTCCACTGGTCATTTCATACACAGGCACACACACTGCACTACCAGCCACGCAAAACACATACACTAACTATCACACTCTCAATGTTTCTATGATCCCGGTATCAACACTGCACCCCCCACCCCGTCATTCCCCATCGTGCATCGGTAAAAAAAAGGACTAGAACGTATGAGTCTTCAATGCTAAAGGAACATCTGAAACATAAAACAAATGGCAACACTGATACATGACAAAATAAGAAATTTCAGTTCGCACCAATAGAAACAATTAAACTGAAGTCCATTGTGTTGAAGGAGGAACACGCACACATATGATGCACCAGCGACAGCATCGTTTATTATGACAGTGAACATTTTTGAAAAAAAAATAAAAAACACAGGCTTTTGTTTAAATAAATTACAAAAACAAAATTAATCTACCTTGCCCAAGACATCATAAAGGTTGGGTTTTTTTTTTTTTTTTTGGCAGTTCGGCATAATCCAGACCATCTTGAGCCCTGAATCCTAAATGTCATAACGATATAAGAACATACAAGGCTATCATTATTATTATTATTATTATAGCTTTTATATAGCGCTACTTTCATGCTTATAGCATGCTCAGAGCGCTTTGGTCCAATCTCATTTGTGGACCAGTGGGGGGAGGGGGTATCTAGGAGTTGATTTTCCGTGCTGCCTTAAGGCGCTCAGTAAACACAACTCTGCCCGAGTCGGGAGTCGGAACCTCGAGCCCCCTTCTAGGTAGCCAAGACAAGCCAAGTTCATGCGCACTTAGCCTCTCGACCACGCTTCCCACATCATTATGGTGATATGTGTAAAAAACAAAAAAGGCTTTTATTCCTATTGACTTTTAAGAGTTTAAAACATGTTCATTGTATTGTTTCTTAAAATTTTATTGGTGAGGTAGATAAAAACGAAAAACAAATAAGGGGGGGGGCATCCTCCAAACTTGTCGAGAATCGATATACAATACATAATTTTATTTAGGAAACATTTTAGCAAGTCATTTTAATAACACCTGTTTTAAATTTGCTATTTTAATTAATATCTTTACATTTTCCCCCAGCTCAGTTCGTAAATGGGGAAAGCCCTCCAAAAAGACGACCAGATCAAGTACTTATACATTATCAGATTGAAGCTCCGATTGACTACTGGTTCTATGGGGATTTGTTTGCGGCAGACAATGGCTGGAACGGTATCTTCAACTGGACAATGTCCTACCGAATGGACGCCGATATTACGACATATCACGGGGTTGTCAGGAGACGCCGTGCGGTCAGGCGACGAGATTACCGCGAGATATTAGCCAAGAAGACCGGGGTGGTGGCCTGGATGGTGTCGAACTGTAAGACAAGCTCCAGGAGAGAAAATTACATCGCAGAGCTTCAGAAGTATCTACAAGTGGATGTCTATGGTAAATGTGGGAAGCACAACTGCCCCAGAATATGTGATAGGCAATGCCTTCATGACATCAACGAGAAATACAAGTTTTACATCGGGTTTGAGAGTAGCCTTTGTAGAGATTACATTACAGAAAAACTGTACAGATACTTCGACACTGACATGATCGTGATAGCTCGAGGTCACGACACCTACTCGCGACTTCTTCCATCGGAGATATTTATCAACACGGCCAACTTTAAATCCCCTAAAGAGCTTGCTGAGATGATTCTCTATCTCGACTCCCACGATGAAGACTACATCGCGATGCTGAAAGAGAAAGATAAGTATGTCTCTTTATACGAAGACTACCCTCTCTTAAGAGACAACAATGAATGGATCGAGTATCGCTACGAAGCTGTGCCCATGTGTGAGCTTTGTAGACGACTCTGGAATTTGAAGAATTACACAAAAGTTTACAATGATATGTCTGCTTGGTTTTACAAGAAAGAGTATCAATGCCTTACCCCAAACGATATAGACAACATGGTAATAAAATTATTCAACCGAGTGTTATTTTCCCTTGCATGGATTATATTATTAATCTTTTTTATTTCATTAAACATGTTTACGTTGTATCATATTCTGAGATTTGCTATCACTTTTATAGACTCTGGAAATGTACGATGAAATCCTATCAGGCGGTAAACGGAACGAGAATAATCAACAATAATACAACTTATTGATTGTTCAACTGTATTAGATACGATACATGTTTTGATTAGTCTAAACCAATGATCTTATAGAATGCATGCTAGACTTGGCGGTCCAAGCAATTTTTCGATATCTCTGTTCTAAAACAGTCCATTGCACTACACTTTTGGCTTAACATTCTTCTAGTTGAAAATGTTGCTGATTGACCAATTAGAATGACCAGAAAGCTTTTCTTGCTTGCTTTATTGTTGTATAGCCAAAGAGGATTACCTGGTTACATCACCTTTCCATCTGCTGTAAACGTTTTCAGACATTCTGAGCCTTAATCTTAACAGAAGACAAATTTACAAACACACATTTATACAAAATCAATTACAGTAAAATGCTACTCATTTTTCCACTGTTATTCTTCTAGTTGAGAAGGTCTTCAACATTGACCAATCAGAATTAGCAGAACGCTTTGCTTGCTGAGTTGCTTTAATCTTATACACTTACAAAGGAGTGCCTGGCTACATCACGATTACACCTGCTAGGAATACTCAAAGGAACTATGTGCCTTAATCCTATCTATACGACAGATATTCAGTAGGTTACTTATCTTTCCATGCACGGATGAATGCCTGGTCGTGTATTTTAAGTTTCGGTCTGTCGTTCACGATGGTCCTAAGTTCGAATCCTGCCCACTCTCACACCATCCAATTCCATTACACTACACTCTTAGACTTGGTTGAAAAAGTCTTACTGATCGATCTATCAGAAATAGCACAACGCTTTGGCTGCTTGCTTTATACTCATATACTCAACAGAGCAATACCTGCCAACATCACCTTCCAAACTGCTGTCAACGGTCAAAGAAACTCTGGGCCCTAATCCTTTCCAGACGACAAAGATTCAGCAGGTAACTTATGTTTGTCCATGCATGCTAGGCCTGCCCTAGGCCACTGCAACCTATGCAGTCGAGTTTAAAAGGCCCCGAGCGAATTCTATGTGAAAATTATTAAATTAAACCATTATAACTTCCGCGGCCTCCTGAGTTTCCAGGGTCTCTTGGAAATCTCCTGAAATAATAAAATTCTACCGAAAATGCATAAAAATCTACCGAAAAATAGACGAAGTTGTCATTTTGGGATGCCAATACATAAATACGGCATTGTGAGCTTTTATTTAATAAATAATTATTGCTAAGACGAATAAAAAAGTGATCTATCCTTTACGTCTTGGTGTCCTAACGACCCCGTGCAATCTGTTTCGCATAAGGCCCCGCAATTGTTAGGGCAGGCCCAGCATGCATGGATGACTGCCTTATCACGTAGTATGAGCTTCGGTCTGTCGTCCTCTGGATATAATGTTCCCAAAGTAGAACCCTGCCCACTCCTAAACACGCCACCATCATGTCTGGGTCTTGGGACGTAGTGTTCTGACAGAATATCGTAAAATAAAAATAACCTATACACCTTAGACTTACTAAACAGCCCCTTCCCCTCTTCCGGTCATTACAAATAAAAGCGGTTCAATATGTTATCTGCAAGCTTTATCAAATATATTCCAGCTTGCAACTTAAGCGTTATCTAATGATCTAAATATGGACTTTAAATAATAATAACTAGTCGACCCACAGCGTAGCATACGCCGCTATTTTGCAGGGCTGGCCTTAAGCCTTCGCTTCCACATACGACCGCAGTGGGCCCCACTCTTTCATAGGACCCGCGCTAATTCTATGTGTAAATTATTAAATTAAACAATTTTATAACTTATAACAGATTTCCCGCGGCCTCCTGATTTAGCCTACCAGGAGCTCCTTGAAATCTCCCGAAATTGCAAAATATACGAAAAAGTCATGGAAATCTCTGCAAAGTATTAAAATCTTTTGAAAATGCATGCAAATCTCCTGAAATATATGGACAAAACATTGTCATTTAGGGGAGTCATTCAATATGGAAAACGTCAATCCTACGAGCGATTTAAAAAAAAAACGGCATTATGCAATACCCGTAATTGTGGAATCTGGTGAAAACTGCTGAATAATTACTTGAGGTCAACAATTTTCAAAGATAGATTGAAACATTTGGTAATTCTTGCTATTGAGCCGGATCTATGTAGGAAACAGAATTTTTTATGATATATACTGTATGACTTCGCTACACGCAAGGCTCGTAACGTAATTCACAATGGTTGAGTCCGGCCTTGCTATTTAGTAACGGGTGAATATAGAGTAGATTACTTGTTCTCCCCCCCCCCCCCCCCATCTTTTTTTACATGGGGTAATTCTAGTCCGAATGGCAGAAATAAAAGAATGACTTCCATGACTTCTTGGTCACAATGATTAAGTGCGGCCCTGCTATTTAGTGAAGGGTGAATACTGCTTGTTCTCTCCCCCCCCCTCTTTTTCGCTGCTAAAGGCGTGGGGTAACTCTAGTCCGACTTTTAGAAATAAAAAAGTCATCTTTCCTTTACGTCTTGGTATCCAAACTGTCTAGCAATGAAGAGAATTATATATAGATAGATTATAGCTTTTATATAGCGCTACTTTCATGCTTATAGCATTCTCAGAGCGCTACGATCCAATCTCATTTGTGGACCAATGGGGGGGGGGGGGGTATCTGAGAGATAGGAGTTTAGTAAACACAACTCAGCTCGATTCGGGAGTCAAACCTCAAGCCCCCTTCATAGCCCCCTTCATAGGTATCTTATCTTATATAATACAGACATTACTTCAAAAAAGAAGATGATTACGTCCTACGCCTCATGCATTTAGTCATGCATATTAACCAATGACTTAAATTCTGCCAAGTCACTGGTTTTTCTGGCTAGCTATGGCTAGGTAGCCAAGACAAGCCAAGCTCAAGCGTACTTAGCCTCTCGACCACGCTTCCCATAATAATGAATGTTAAAACTATCTTATTTCCTTCGTATAAAATTTAATACACGAAAGTTTTTGTGAATACAAATTGTCTTAATTAATCAATTAGGGGTTCGCAGCCTGTAACGTAACAACCATGGCAAGTAAGGGTTTCATTGCGTTTTGGCCCATAGCTCGTGACCCATTGGGGCCTACATGAGCCATGGCACTTTGTTTTTGTATAAAATCCGATTTTAAACTACTTGCATTTGAAATGTCTTTTTGGTAAATTTACAAACTACTCAATTTTTTTTTGCCACAAACTAAATTTATCTTATGCGGGAGGCAGCATATTATGTTTTTGAACCCAGGCCAGTGGTACCTTACTACACCACTGCACCTCAGATCTACATTCCTTCCCTAGTGCCATTAGAGAGTGGCATGTATTGCCAGAACAAGCAAGAAAAACCAACGAGTTAGCAGAATTTAGGTCATTGGGTTAAGGTTGATTAACATGTATAACTAAATTGACACAAGAAATGTGTAGGACGTAATTGTCTTCTTTTTTTTTAAAAGTGTAGTCAGTAATATATACGATAAGAATCAGATTATTTCAATTATAAGCAGTCATTATTATCATGCCATTGCATAGTGTGCATTGATAAATTCCCCGGACTTACAGATTAGGATTTAGTTCCAGTGTGTGTGTTTGTACACCGCCGCCTGCGTTTCGAATACTAGCGTAAGATAGCGCCATTAATTTAATTTCAGTTAAAAATGTGGTTTCAAAAATCTACATATAAATACAAAAGATGTATAAAGGTAATGCATTTTTTTCCTTCTTCTTAAACAGATGGAAATTTAAGTTCACCTTTGTGGATTGCTTCGCTGTGTTGTACTGGATGTCTACATGTTTATTCCAAAAGTCAGGAGTCAGACTATAGATCTATGTTGAATGTACTAGGAAACCCTCCATTATCTCAGGTCGTTGAAGATGCAATTGTTCGTCTGTTTTAAAACATGAAAACTTAAATAAAATTTGAAAAAAAAAATCTGGAAAAAAAACCTAACGAAAAAAAAAACTTGAACGAACAAGAAAGCCTAGAGGCTGGGTGGCAGAGCGCTCCGCTTCCGAACCAATGGGTCTCCAGTGAAGACTTGGACCACGTTTTGTACAAACACAAGTACTTAAGTTTAAGTGTTAACAAATTAATTTTGACCTCGGGATATTGAAGACGCCCTTTTAACCACTCTACTCTAATGAGTACCTGGCATCCATTGGGGAAGTAAAAGCGCTGGCAGCTTAACACCTTTGTTAACTGTCTGCCATAGAAACATAGGAATTTAAATCATAGATTGCAAGGTCTGAAGGTCTGACTTTGCATTTTCATTGTAAGTTTTGTATAACATGACTGGTATCAATGACTAATGTTTAAGGAAATGAAATGAAGACATTCTGACGTGCTTTCTAAGACATACGGGATCAGCGTCCACTCCTCACGAAGGAGTGACTTGAATAGAGGTAGTGTAAAAACAATAGATTGAGGGGAAAAAACGAACAATTAGTGCCATATCTATAAATGTTGCAAAAGTATTCTCCCTTTATTTAAATAAAAATCAAATAATTACTACTATTTCATTAAATTTATTGTTAATTTTTTATTCATTTATTCCTTTTGTTTCATTGACAACGAATAAAGGTGAAAAAAGTTTCAACTTGATCTCAGAAAAGAAAGTGGGAGAAATAACGTGTACAAGATTTTGTACCAGACAGACAGACAGACAGACAAAATGAGTTCATGATTTTTACAAGAAATAGGTCAAATCTACATTTTCTTTCAAATGGTTTGTAATGTAACCCAACATATTTTGACTTAGTGTAGATGGTAACTCTTTTTAGATTCATTTATTGAATATTTGTTTAGATATGGAATACTGATAGAGCTTTCAAGTAACTGATAGCTTTTAAAACAATAATAATAATAATAAATTATCCTGAATATGCTCTATTTTACGAAAGTTCATTACTCATACCTCAGTATTTCAATGATGCACAGAGAATGTACAACATTATATGTGGACTTTACTTGAGAAAATTAGCTTCATTTGTGAAATAATGTGAATTTTGTAGCTGTAACATTAAAAAAAAATTTGTATACATTTTTGTGTTCGTTGTCTTGTATTTTCACTATAGTGGTAAAAGGCTTAGAAAGTGTTCTTTAAGTTCACTATAAAAAAAAAATTCTTCTTGTTTTTCACGAAGAAGTGTCTCAATTGAGCTTGTTAGTTGGCAATTATCTTATCAGGTGTAATCAATGTAGTTAAGTACGAGTTCAGTTGAAATAAGAGCATGTTTATTCTTTAGCGTTGTAATGACGAATAAATTGTCCTGAATGAGTTCTAACTCTATAAATCCCCAGGTTCAACCTGACACACACACACCATGCAAACACACACGCACAGTCGTACATAAAGAAACAAACTATGTGAATGATGATTTAAGTGTAAAAATAAAAGTATGACTTAAATAGTATGATGTTTACACAATGATATTGACATGATTGGCGTGGATAATGAGTATTTAAAGTTAATTATGAAGATACTAAATCCTAATTACATTCATAGTATTTTTTTAAAAATATGTAATAAGCTTCTTTAACTCTTTCTCTCCTATTAGACGATGCCAACGTTGATTTGACTCTCATAAAACTAAATTGGTTTTTGGATTTATACACTTTAATTCGAGCCACGTAACAAAAAAAAAACCATTTCTCAACACTGACAATGGGGACAACTACAGGTCAAGGGTAACACATAAAATCCTTATATAAAAAAAAAAAAGTTTATTTAAAGGGGAAGAACTGCGTCCTTAAAACTATATCTACCGACAATGTAAACGTTATTTCCCTTATTCGATATCAAACAAAATAAGAAATCATCAATAATTAATTGACTGATTGAGTTTATTTATTCACTTTTTGCTATATACAATAAATAATTGCACCTAGTATCAACATGATCGGAGAATGTGTCAGTGAGAAATAGCGTTAATAATTATTTAAGGGGACTCAACCCAACAAATTTAGCCAAATCTGTGAATACTGAAATATTAGTTTCCCTTGTTGGTCGTTTAAAAATCATACATTACCACTAATAACTATTAATTAATTGTCTAATTAGTTACTTTTTTTTTTATTGATTCATGTCTTTTCTATGTCATTGAATAATTGTGCGAAGTTTCAGCTTTATTCGAGAGTGGGTACAGGAGAAATTACATGTACAGACTTTTTACCAGACAGAGTGATTTGATATAAGCTTTGTATATCATGTACAAAATCACAATAAAACTAAACGAGACACCTTTCTAGTCACAGCACCCCTATGGGAGATGATAGACTTTGGCGCACTTTTTTTATAATACCTATTCCTCACGAAGGCATAAACATAATGTTGGGCGCTTCCGCAGTGTCTACTGAAAATAAACCAAAGGGAGATAACACTCAAAGTAATCCAATAACACCGGCGAAAGGTCGAACAATCAATAGTCAATACTAAATGTCGAACAAGTTTAAAAGCAATGAAGGGAACCATCGAATGTCAGCTAAATGTCGTTCTTAAAGATGCGACTTATCTCTACGTTGTCCTGGAAGTAGTCTGTTTACGTCGACTTCTATTTCGTTCTGACTCTAACACCTTATCCTTGTTTTACTAATCACGTCATTGTTAATGTGGGAAAACTTTTCGTTATTTCCGAAATACATAATTAATCCCTAATCATGCCATAACAATAAAAATGGCAACAAGAGCTGAAAATGTCACGCCAGAACATTTGCTGACATGGGAATATGTGAGAATGTCATCTACTAATTATTATTGTTTATGGCAGTAAACTCACGCTCTGTGTTTGTTGTCCATGGTTCGACGTGTGTGTAAGATGGGATAGTGTGTGTATGTTTGTAATTTGTTTGTACATTTATTTTTTATAAGCTTCGAGTTGAGTTTTTAACATGTTTTTTTTTAATTCAGGGGAGGTTAATGTGTGTTAAGCCAGTAATTAGTTGATGTGCTGATCTGGTCCTTGTCACATCGTGCGGAACATGCCGCCGGAGCCTAGTTCCGAGTTGGTCACTGTCCAATTAGTGTTTACTTCAGACGGTTTTGTGAAAACTACAACACACGGTGTTGCCACTGCATCAAGGATGAGGAAACAGTTGACCACATTCTTTTTGAATGTCTCGTTCTGCATAAAGGGCAGTTTGGACAAGGTTTTGATGGAGATATAACTGGTTCGGCTGCGGCAGTTGGTCTGTCCTTGTACAGGTACAAGACGACCTTAAAACTCACTGCCCTTTTCCTTTCACGTGCTCTATGGGAGTAATCTCAGCATGCTTCGTTACTAGTAGGGTTTATGATTCGGTTCTAGTTAGTACTGTATGAAGGGGATATACTCTTAAGTTTTTATATGTTATTTTTTGATAAAGTCTAAGCCTGTTGACCACATGTAACGCCTTAATGTGTGTTGCTGGCGTAGTTGGCTTGTGATTACGTTAAGCTCTCTACCTTTTAGGTTTTGTATTACTTCTGCTAAAAAGAATGTCTTAAGGGCTCTCTACTTATACCACAGATATAATTCACTAAATACACTGAATGACACACTAGTAGCAGACGATACATTTATTGAATATAAAATAATACATAGGCAAATCCAAATGATGATTAGCGAATAAGCAAACAATATTACAAGAAGCAATTGTAAGATCCAACATCACATATACTTCATAATGATACTTAATGACACTCCACTCAATGCAAATAGAATTCCTCAAAACATCTGTCCTTTCTCTCTGAGGACCAAATAAAAACTGACCATATGGCCAGAATAAAAAATGAGGCTTGACCGATAATTGAACGAGATTTAGTTAAGACTTGAAACATGAAAACTAAGTGTTCCTAGTGAGCACTGATTACTGCATCTCACAGTGTTTCTCAAATAATGCTGTGACACCACTTACTTATGCTTAAGATTTTTGTAAGCTAGTTTTATGATTTGGGTGCATTTAACTGCATTATTACTATTATTAATAACATGTTATATTGCATTTGAGAAATTGTCTTGTAAATTAATCCTACGACTTACTACTTTTTTTTATAGTACTACATGGTGACCGAGCTCCGCCCCGGTGAATAATTTTCCATGAAACGTTAATATTGTTACGAATCTCACTATCCAGGCTCTCTGCAAACTGCACCATACACCACCAACTTAAAGAACTTGACAACTCAGGGCTCCGAAGTAACGTAACACCTTAATACTTGAATAAATCTGAGCCAATACTGTACAATTGGCAGCACGTAACACAAGACTGTACAAATATCTCTCCGATAACACCGTACCGCCGTATCAACTCTTGCACTGGCCTCTCCGTCTCGTTCCTGGCTTGCACTGGGTTCAACAGTTCAGGACTGACTTCACACACTAAGCTCGTTGTGTCGGACTCGATCGCAGACCAAGATCAAGACGCCAGTCGTCTCAACTGTACTTGACAGTACTCCGCACTGAACCGCCGTAATGCTCCGTACAGAACCACACCGTTGAACTGTGCTGTAGTCGACCGTGCTCTGAGCCCTGTCGTGAACCGTGCTGTATTTGAGCCCCTTTTCTCAACCGTCTTGACTGCGACACCTCCGCTCTTATATAGGATCCCTACTGGTCTTCTCAAAACGGACAGAACGCCGCTCGACGTTTCTAGGTGGTCAGAACTACAACTCTCGTGACGCTCTTGAGCTCTGTTCACAACGTCGATACTTCCCGAACCGTCGTGTTGACACTCGTCTTGGCTGACCGTCGTAACTCGTCACGGTTGACCGCTCGTCTAGCGCTGGCCTCTTGCGATTTGCGTCGACTGACTACACTCACACCACTACCCCCATCTGTGCCACCACCAGGTTTATAACAATATTTACCTGAACTTCTACCGGAAACATTGTTGCGATGACGAAAGTGAGCTTTCAATTAAAAAAAAAAATTGCCCACATGTTCTTTTAGTTCTATTGTACAACTCAAGGGGAATAGAAAATATTTTAAGTGTCCCTACAGCCTAGAAAAAATTGGCATGGCGGCTAAACGGTGAAGCGAATGACATCCGATTGGCTTCCCGGGATCAAATTCTGGTGATGACTAGGATTTTTAATTTCTGGATCTTTGGGTGCCTTAAAATCTCTCAGCTCTAATGGGTACCTGACATTATTTGGGGAAAAGTAACAAAGGTTGGTCGTTGTGCTGGCCTCATGACACTCTCGTTAACCGTGGGCCACAGAAACAGATGACCTTAACATCATATGCCCTATAGATAGCAAGGTCTGAAATGGGAACTTTACTTTTTTGTACACTCTATTAAAAACAGATGATCTTCTTGAGTCGCTTTTCATTGCAGCTTTTGAGTAAAACAATTTGCCTATCATTGTCTTGGATGAAAGTCCTTGCAGTGTAACTTCTCAAATGGTTAAGTTCAGACATTTAATAAATCTCGAAACATTTAAGCAATCTTATTCATCATGGTTTTTTTTTTTTGTTTGAAACTTCTTAGGTTCATCTATAATCAAAAGATGCTAAATCTAAAAGTTACAGGGTACAGCTTGGATATTGATACTAAGTAAAATGTTGCATTTTTCTTGTTCGACTTGAAATCATTGCCTAAAGTGTTCTAAAGAAGGTTTCATCAAATCCATTTATGGACTTTAATATCTAAATATTTTGTAAAATTTATATTAAAGTTTTGATTTATATTATAATAATTGAGTATCTAAATAAAACAATACATTTCTTAAGTTTGGATTACATCTGGACTAAATCTGAAGCCGCCTGCAACCAATTTCACTCTTTTATGTTAGTTAAAGAAAGTTGGCACCTAGCTGGTCCAAAAAAGTTACTTGGTGCGTCTGTTACGTCAACCACCTTTCAGCTCACCAAAAAAAGACTGCCTTTACCTTTGGCATACGTTCGTCTCCCATACTGGATACTTGCCCTGCCCAGCGAAACTGTCGAACAATAAGCCTCCCCTCTATACTGTCCTTACTGCCATTAGCAAGAACATTGCTGTTGTAGTGTGGTCTAGCCAATTCATGTTCATGATAGAGCGCAAACACCTTTCCGTTACAGACAGACCACAAAAAAACTAGCTGCTTTTCCCCACTAAGGAGGCCACTAAAAAAGGGTGTTTACAATTAAAAAAGTAGATTGCAATTCATAAATATTCGTCACTTTCCATTAGTGTTTTAACAATGTCTGAAAAACAGAAATATATATTAATTAAAATAAATAAAAATAATTAGTGGTAATTAAGTAATTTTGTTTTCTAAAGAAAAGGAGAGACTATTCCTGCAGTATTGATATATATGTTAGTTTTTTTTTCGGTTAGTCCCCTTAGATAAGATTTGTTGCCTTTTTTTTTTAAAGATTTGTTTCATTTTTTGTCTAAATATATAATCTAGCTACCACAACAAGTAGACTGTTTTGAGAGTTTATTTTTTTTTTAACCAGACCCAAGTGTACTAAAGAAAAGGTTTATAAACTAGATTTTATTGAATGCCATATTTTACAAAGACAGTCCACTCAAAATGAATACAAATGTGCATCAAAAGTTCAAGGTCTGAGATTGAAATGATAATGTGAAGGTCAAGTAGTTAGCAAGTGGTCAGGCGACAGACGCTTAGAAAGATACAATTAAAAGTTTGTTGTTAAGAAGAAAGTCAGTGATGGTAAAATATCATTGGATTGCGCGTGATTTTGTAATAGTCAAGAGAGATATGTTTAATACTGAAGGTATTTGATTGTTGATTGGTTAATTTCATTATATTCTAACATTATATTATATTCTAACATTTGTAGAAACTATATAAATATTAATATTATATTATCATACTAACTCATATCTATTTTTTTTAAATTGGTATAATAATGCCCTGGCTAGGATCTTGTGTGTTGTGTAAATCCAACATTACTAGTCTAAACTACCCAGGGAGATTATAATTAACAAAGATATACTTGATCAAGACTTCTGAAGACTTCAACTGATGACGCCACTGCGTAATCTTGCTACTCATGTGCTAGACAGCAATGATCTAGATTTCTAGAATCTAGATGATGTTGCACAGATAGCAAGACTTGATGCGATATGAATTGAGAATAGTCACTTGTGCTTTATCTTATCAATAAACAACGGTATTAGTCATTAAAATTATCTTAACGATTTTTTGTGTGTGTTAAGTTTCCTGAAATATAGGCCCACTGTAGTGACCTGATTTAGTTTAGAGATAATGTTAGTGCTGTTCTTTTTTAAACAAATACATTGTACATTGTTTTTAGCGACGGTATAAATAGTGACGAAGTCAGACGAATGACGTTGCAGAATGCGGATACATGGAGAACAAGATGGCTAGAGTTTAGAGAAGGAAGAATAGTGAAGAGACCAGACGAGCCTCCCATCTGTAAATAAATACAACAGTTGAAGTCTTCAGAAGTTTTGATTACGTATATCTTTGTTAATTGTAATCTCCCTTGGCTAGTTTAGTCTAGTTAAGTGAAGTATTGTTGTATTTACACAACACACAAGATCCTAGCTAGGGCATTATTATACCAATAAAAGTACACTTAATATATTTGATTATCACATTTTTAATTTTTTTATGTTGAATTCAAAATGCAGGGGTCCCTTAAAAAGTCCATATGTCGGCTGAAGGGGCAAACCCAGCTAGTCTTTTATAAAATCACGTTGTACTGAGTTACTACTAAAAGTGGAGGCGTGGTGGCTGAGCGGTAGAGCGCTTGACTCCCGAACCGAAGGTCCCGTTTCGAATCCCGGTGAAGACTGGGATTTTCATTTCGGGATCTTTAGCGCCACCCAGCTCTAATGGGTTCCTGACATTAGTTGGGAAAAGTAAAGGCGGTTGGTCGTTGTGTATGCCACATGACACCCTCGTTAACCGTAGGCCACAGAAACAGATGACCTTTACATCATCTGCCCTATAGACCACAAGGTCTGAAAGGGAAACTTTACTTTTTACTATATATCTATCTATATGAATACATTTTTTCACTTTTGAAAACATATGTAAAAATTATTAACTTTGCATAAATAATTTTTTTAAATACATGAAAATGATCTCCGTTAGTAATATGGTCTCCGTGTTGTTTTTAGCGGCCGCCTAAAGGGGAAAAAACGCTATTAGTTTCGTGTGGAATGTCTGTCCGTCTATCTCGTTTAGATCTCAGAAACTAGAAGAGAAAATGAAAATCGGACATCATAATATTTTAGATCATTCAAAGTTCTGATGCAACGGCTTCTTTTTTTCTTTTCCGAAAGTGAACCATCTAATTTTTAAAATTATCTATGCAAGCGGAATAAAAGAAAAATACATTACTTTAAAATGAAAAATTTCAGGGGAGGTATGTCCTTTAAGAAGCTCACAGACTTCTTCATTAATAAATCAAGCATCATAGATTCGCGCATTGGTAAAAAAAAAATTGCATCTAAGGTCACAATTGAAAAAGTATCAATGGATCATTATAAAATAAAATATATTTTCCATTTATTAACTAACTCATTGAATAGAATAGAATAGAATAGAATTTTGATACGAACTTCGTTTTAGTTATAACTTTAAAAAATAACCAACTACTTTTATAGCGCGCAGTTTTGACATATCCACAATAGAGGGGCCTACACTGGACAGTCTAAATAAGACGAGTACATAGATATATACTAGTAGATTCTATATCAAGATTCTATATCTATTTCAGATCTAGATCTAGACTTAGATCTAATTCTAGACCTAGACTTAGATCTTGAATTTATATATTTAAATCTAAAACTAGGTCTTGATCTAGCTAGATGAAGGTCTAGTTTGTATGACAAATGACAACGAAGATATTAATTTTTATTTGCGAGGGGAATGTCTTGTTCATTCATTTGCATACAACTGTATGCCAATGTATCCAATTTTATAAGAAGAGCAAATCTTTTTTTAGTTTCTCTTTATTACATGTAACATGTTATTAATTTGAATGTATGGATAAGGTTAATAATTATTATAAAAAAATATAAGTATACGCTAAATGAATATATGGAGATTTTGTGGCTGATGGGTAAAGCACTTGGAACCGGAAGTCCCGTGTTCTAATCCTGGTGAAAACTATCGGTGGACTACTTTTGAGTTTGTTTCCAAGCAAACTGTCTATGTAACCTTATTCTCTTGAAGAATAAGAAATAGCCCCTTTACGAAACAATTAGAGCAACTATATATTTATTAGTTAGGCAAACAAACTTTCACCTATCTATTAGTCTGTGAACTGCTGGGGCACCACACAAGATTCGTCAACTTTTTTTCTTCTTTCTTCTCTGCCATTTGTCTTTGATGGAATTTCATTCTGATGTTCTTTCTGAAAATATTGAAATCTGCCTTTTTGCTTGTTTGGGTGGACCACTTCGGGGGCCGATATTGAGTCTGTGTCTTCACACAAACTGTCTTTGTAACATTTTTTTTTTTTTACTAATAATAGTGAATAGTTGTTAAAAGGTTTTATTTTTCTGCAAAAACTGCTTGCATATTTAGTTTTAAACATTAAATGATTCACTTTCAGAAATGAAAAAAGTATTCTTTGCATTCTTTGAAGGTTCTAAAATATTATTATGACTGAATTTCAATATCTTTTCTTGTTTCTGTGATCTGTTGACAGACAGACAGCACAAAACAAATAGCGGCTATCCCCTTTCGGGGGCCGTTAAATATATTTTTCACGGTTAAAAAAACAACACGATTACTCTCGTACATCAAGGGGGGGGGGGGCGGGGGGGGGGGGCGGCTTGCCGGGATTAGGAAGAAAAGTAAATAGTTTGAATAGGGGCATATCTTTATTATTATATATGAAGCAAGTGTACAATTTATATTTTTTAAGGAAAGCATATGTCCCACTAAAAAGTATTTTATAAAACAAATATTTGTAAATGTGTAAAGGTCGGATTCAAAGAAGTTTCTGGTTTCTGCACAGAAAAGTAAATTTATTAAGTTTTTTTCCTGGCAGTACACCATTGAACTGTCGGTTTGATAAAGTAAACATAGAGCCAACCAGATAAAGATCTACAAACCAGATGACATTTTATAAGTTTAAAACTTTAAGTTAGTTCTACTTTTATAAATCTATTATTGAGTTTTAATTATAAAGTGTATTAATGTTTGATATGTTTACTGTGTTTCAAACTTTCATCATTTTTGCTAAGTATGAAATTATTTTAATTTTAAATGAGAAAGTATACTCATTTTTTACGAAAACAAATATCAGTTGACAACAATTTAGCATATGTAAACATTTTGAACTATATACAAGCATTACTCACGTACTAACCTTTACGGTTTGTCGTTATGCTAGCCTAAAGCCACATAAACAGATGACCTTGACATCATCTGCCCCATAGATCACTTGGGGAACAACTTTTATTTTTTACGTACATATAAAAAAATATAAAAGTTGTATTATCTACAAACTAAATATAAAACGCTGGGCCTCTGCTGGCCCTTCCTCAAAACACCCCTGCTCCACACCTAGGCTGTCACGATACTTTCATTTTCATGGGCAAACCTTGAGAAAGGGAGTGACTAAGGTATTTGGAAACGCTAAAAGCACTTTTGCTCCCTGCCTTTATATTTTCTATTTACATATGATTTTATTTTCCACTAATGACCTCTTTCACCCAATTTTCTTTTTTTTTTAAGTAAACAGAGGCGCAGCTAGGGTAGGGGAGAGAGGGTGAGAATTTAGAGATACTACGGGCCCCAACTTGAGGGGGCCCAAATTAGTGTTTTTTACATTAAATATTCAATATTATGCAAAATACGTGAGCCGTAAAGAGGTCAAGCCCGCTCCCTTCGGGCCCCCAAATGATGGCAAATTCCTAGCTACGCCACTGGAAGTAAAGAAATTAAAGTTTATAATATTTCTAGTGCATACTCGGCAGTAAAATTTAAAAAATACTAATTACTTGCGAACCCGAGCACGTACAAGCGAGCTGTTTCTTATATTATCTTATAAAAGACAGTCACTCCTTCAAAGATGATTACGCCCTTCGTCTACCTCATGTTACTCTATCTGTGCATGTGGAAACTTAAACTCTAAAGTCATTAGTTTTCCTGGCTAATTCAAGCAACCTGTTCCATGTTCTAATGGATCTATGGACAAAAGGGGCACGTGGACGAATGTGTATGCTCTTTAAGTTTGTGTGTTTTTAATGAAGTTTCTGATGGTATATATAGAGTTAGAGATGTTCCTTTATCTTTGTTCGACTCGAGTAGAGTTGTGATTACTGAGAGCCTAAAGGCAGCACGGAAAACCTTCTCCCAGATACCGCCTTTCCCTCCCCCCGAACAGGTCCACAAATGAGATTGGAACATAGAGCTCTGAGTATGCTATAAGGATCAAAGTAGCGCTATATAAAAACTATAATAAAAATTATTATTATTATTTACTATTCTCTTTTTAATAAGTAATTGTTTAGTATTTTATAATTTTATAATTTATTTCTACTTTCTTTTTTTTTTACAAAGCTTATATTAACTCTGTCTGTCTGTGTGGCCAAAGTTTTGTTAACTTTATTTTTCCGACGCCCAATCTCGGATCAAGGTGAAAATTTGCACAATTATTCGTTTTACCTGACAACAAAAAATAAATTAAAAAAATATTAATAAATTATTGTGTTTGGTATCTCAAACAAGGGAAAGAAATTGTATTTGACGGAAGTGGTGGTATAAGCTGCATCAGTCCCCTTTATATTAGGCTGTCTCTGAAGCTTAACGAGCACAAACATGAAATGGAAACAATAGATAAATCTTCCATGTTCATAGATACCTCGCTAGCAGAGTGGTTTCCGCGTTGAGAAGACCTTAGCCAACAAGTTCGAATTCAGGCTGTTCCTTTTTTTTTAAATACATTTTTGTTAGTATTCTTTTCTAAGGAACTGAACTAAAAAGTTTAAAATATAACAAGCAAACTTTACACAAAAAAACTATTTAAAAACAAAGCTTGTATGATGGAAAGCACAGCGAACAGTTATATCTCTCACAACTGCGAGGTTTATATCCCTTTATTCTATTAAAAAAATTAATTAATTACCACTGATCGATTAACTATTTTTTTCATCCATGTGTTGTTTTCGACTATGAATAATTGTGCAAAATTTCAACTTGATTGGGAAAAGGGAAGTGTGAGAAATAATGTGTAAAAGAATCCTCCTAGACAGACAGACAGACGGAGTGACTTAATTTAAGTTTTGTATAAAGAACTGGACACGTCCACTACCAACGTCCACGCACAGGAAAACGCGACTCTTCATATTTTAGTGTCTTATGCAACGTGTCACTATCGATGGCCCCGATTTTACCCTCGGTGTTTGCTTTCATTCAATGGCCCTGAAATGACGTGGACAGAATCAATCATTTATAATTAAAGAATATGAAATTTGTCGCATGATTAAACATGCATCCGTGCAGGGTAATTCGTTTCTGTTTTTATAGTTTTCCACCCGAGTAGGACAACGCCCTGTATAATTTTTACTATTACATTTTGTTATACACAAGTACAGTAAAACTCAATTACAGTGCGTCTCCAGAACCTTTGAGTGAGAGAAGTACAATCGAGTTGGAAAGGGCGCAAAATCGCCCTAAGATAATTATATCCTGATCCACACAATAATAACAACAACGGGATATTTAAAATACTTATTTTAAAAAGGTAATACAGGGAAGAGAGTTGCACAAATACTGTAGATTCTATGATATTATCTCTCCTTTTCTATATAAAACAAAACACATTAATTTTCACTTCTTAAATAAATAATTGGTTTAATTTTTAGCGGCCCCCGAAAGGGGAAAAGACGCTATTAGTTTTGTGTGGCCTGTCTGTCCGTCTGTCTGTCTGTCCGACCGCTTGTCTGTCCGTCCCGTTGAGATCTCGTAAACTAGAAGAGAAAATGAAAATCGGACATCATGATATATAGATCATTCAATGTTCTGATGCAACGGCTACTTTTTTTCTTTTCTGAAAGCGAAAAATCTAATTTTTTAAATCACTAATGCAAGCATTTCTTTCATAAAAAAATGCACCACTTTTACAACTGTTAACTATTAAACACTCAAACACTTGAAGCTCTTTATAAGAGGAGACAACCATTCACCATTTGTTTCACACATTTATGCAAACGGTTGTAAATTTTTTGTCAAAATATTTGTTTTTATATTTGTATTGTTAAGTTATGTAAGTTCTGTTATACAACGAAGAAAGATCATTTTTGTGTATTATCTGTGTCACTTATTTATACCTATCAGTAAGATGTACAACAAATATAAATTTAATATATTAATATTAATTAACTTTGTTGTTTTTTCTGGTGCACTACCACTAAAATTAAAAGAAAACATTTATAAAGGGTAAAAATGCACATTGTATGTAAAAATGAAACATTAGTAAAGTTTCACTCTAAGACCTTATGGTCTTTAGGGCTGATGATGTAAATGTACTTTGTTTCTGCGGCTCACGGTTAACTAGGATGTCAGAACAACGACCAACCGCCTATACTTTTCCCCAACAAACGTCAGGTACCCATTTGAGCTGGGTGGATTCAGAGGCGCCCAAAGATCCTGGAAATTAAAAATCCAAGTCTTCACTGGGATTTGAACACGTGACCTTGGTTCAGACGCCAAGCGCTTAACTGCTTAGTCACCACGCCTCCCTTCCAACCCTCATTTGTTCGTAATATCCGAACGTTATTTTAGCTCTGTTTAGTTGATAAGAGCTGTCAATATTCTCCTGGCCCGAATAAGGTCCAGCTCTTATTCCTAGTTCTACACGGTGTTTAACACCCTCAAACCAAACAGTCTCACGTAGAGTTATGGGGAACTGCTACGTCATGGAGTGTTTACATTTTGTAAGGAAAACAAGTAAAAGCTTATATTAAGTATATCTAATTAGTTTGCATCAGTCGTGTAATTAAATTTGTAACAAGCCTCAGACGACAATCTATAAGGGGGACTAATTCAACTTATACCACCACTTTAATCAAGTACTATTCCTTTCCCTTGGAACTAGTTCAGATTATACAACAAAGTCAGTCAAGTACTATTTCTTTCCCTTGTTTGAGATATCAAACAAAGTAATTTATAACCAACAGTTGATCAACTAATTGGTTAATTGTTTAAAATTATTCATGTTTTGTCACGTAAAAAAATAATTGTGCAAAATTTAAGCTTTATCTTAGATTGGATTTCGGAGAAATAACATGTACAAACTTTTGACCAGACAGACAGAAAGAGTTGATTTTAGCTTCGTAAAAAAATTCAGAAATCGTAGTAAAACTGATTTTCTTGAGTTTCGCTGAAGAATGGGAGTAATATAAACAGCGTACAAGAAAAGAGCAAATTGAGAAAACCTGACAGCACTACATCGAGATAAAAAAAAAAATTATTATAACGCTAAATAAAAGAGTTCGCACTCAACTCAATTTAAAAAAATCTTTATTTATACTTCTGTAAGCATGTGACATAATACTACCGCTGCTGCTGTGTTATACATTTTCTTTTTCACAGGTAATAAAAGAAACGCTGTCGTAATCCAAACCATTGCAATCTTTACATGGACGGATCCTAAATCTTTTCGGGAATCGGTGGGGGAGAAATGTTAAATTATTGTTCGTTTGGTTGGGGGGGGGGGGGGGATTTAGTCCATATTGGTCAATTGGTGGTGGTGGGTGGGTACGCACTTAACTCCCCCCCCCCTGCCCCGATGCGCCAGTAAGTAATGGTATAGTTAGGTCAGATCCTCTTTGTTTCTGTGTGTGCTCGTCCGTGTCCGTTATCATAAAAAACCAAAGGTAAAACCCATTGGATAATCATGGGATGAAATGTGAGAATGCTGACTGCGGCTTGTTCAACAAGGCCATGCAGCACATTCAAGTCACAGGCCAACGCTGCAAGTGCAGAAGGCATGGCCTTACGACATTTTATTTACTTCCAACGTTTGAATGAGTACTACGACCTGCACACTCGACTTCGCCTGCACTGATTAGGACGGCCCCAATCGGGGATCTCCGGATTACTAGTATAGAGTAAGTCATATCTTTTGATTAGAGGGGAAAAAAATCAGGAAAAAATTGACACTATTTCTAAGTATTGAAAGGGTAACTAATAGAGCGTTAGGGTTAGGCTTGAAAAATGTAGTCTAGTTATGTATTAAATTTGATTCTGTTATTATTAAATATTATTATTTGGAGATAGTAGAATCGTCTGTACCCATGGCCGGCCTTAGGCCACTTCAATCTATGCGCCCAAAGTGGACCCGCATTTTTATAGACCCACACTTTCATATGCACCGTGCTAATTCTAGGAGTAAATTATTATATTAAACCATTATAACTTATAACAGGGTTCCCAAAGCCTCCTGAGAGATTTTCCAGGAGCTCATGTAAAGCTCATGAAATTATTAAAATATCTTGAAAAATTATCTTCTTATCTTATCTTAGATAATACAGACGTTACTTCATAAAATTACAAAACTCCTTAAAAATAGATAAAATTGTTATTTTTGGGAGTCATTATATATGCTATGCTATTAGAGCATAAAATGGGTTGCTTCAGCCAGCCAGGAAAACCAATGACTTGGCAGAATTAAACTCATGACTATATTGACCTACGATTACGCGTTGGACGTAATCATCCTCTTTTTGGAAGTAACTTATGTATTTTATAATATAGAAGAAAAAATGCAATAGAAAATCCGAGTACGCTACTCTGCCTCGAAGTAGCCTCCGATCAGTCCGATGATTATGATATTATCTTATAAATTAAAGACGATCGTTTAAATATAGATAAGTATGTTAGTTAGAGAGCTCAACTCTGCCACGTCATTGGTTTACCAGGCAGGACCCTGCGTCATTATCACTACTGTACTTTTTAGTCTTCTGTCCTAAAGAGTCTATATTTAGTGATTTTAGAATTGGTGTTGAACTAGTCAAATGGGAAATTCGTTGTTGTTGTTGTTGTTTTATTTAACGGCTTTATTTGACATCTGTTCTAGTTTCTTTATGTTTCCCATGAATTGTGTGTCCCAAACAGAGGTTAAATAGCCTTTCCATTTCTTGTTTGATTTGTAAATATTTCATTTAATAAACACTATTTGATTTGAAAAAGATCTTGAAAGAAAGCCTTCAGGGCAGAAGACTCAAAAGTAAAGTAGCAATTATACATAAAACACTGAACCATGATCTTCAAATACAAAAACAAAATTTAATAAAATACTCAGAAAGACACAAAGATAAAGGCACATTCCTCGTCCCATATGCTAGGACAAATTTGTACAAATACTCCTTCTTCCCTAATGCTATTAGAGCATGGAATGGGTTGCCTGAGCTAGCCAGGAAAACCAGTGACTTGGCAGAATTTAAGTCATTGGTTAATATGCATGACTTAATGCATGACGCGTAGGACGTAATCATCTTCTTTTTTGAAGTAACGTTTGTATTATATAAGATAAGATAAGAAAGTGTAATTGGTATATCTAAATTCTACACCTATATAATTGATTCTTGTGAAAGTCTCAAGTCGATCATGTTTAATGATCGTTTCAAATAATTTGAAAATATACTTTTTTTTTTACTTGTGTGTTATTTCAGATGGAAAAGCTGGGTATCAAAACTCGTCACCTGAAAGCATGTTTTTCCATCAAATTTTTTTTGATTACACTAGGGATTTTCATTACGTTAACCTTCTCACTATTTTACACCAGAGTACATAGCTTCATCACAAATGAGAACATGGAGGAAATTACGCTATCCTGTAAAAAAAGCGATTACGACATTGTACGAACGAAATCTCCGAACCATGTCGAGAACGATCGAGTCCAAACAATGAATGAGATCAGAAGACTAAGGGGAAACTTTGTCTTGAGCAAGTCCCTGGGCACCTACCTCACCCCTCTGACTAAAGCTTTGAATGATATGACTGCATTCAATGACTCGATCTCTGAGTACATTATTAGGTCTGGTCTAGGTCTCGAGTCTTACACTACTGAGGAAAAGGTAGACATTTGGACGGAAAACGGAATTCAGTATCGACCATTTCCGTATTTGGAAAAGGCAGACAACCCATTTTATACTTCAGAATTTGAAGCTTACGTCCCTTTTAATGGATCATTATTTTTCGAAAGAGATGAGGATAAGGCATCACGTAACGTTCAACAGAAGAAGATCATATTATGGTGGCAACACAAGATCGCACAGGCTCCAATAGATGGGCTCCAACCGCTGCGGGCATGTCCAGACTTCCCTTGTGTTGTAACATCGGATAGAAACTATACAGCAACAAGCAGCGCAATGCTAATCAACGGTTGGTCTGTTTTGTTTAGTGATTCAGCACATTTTGTTTGGTTTCAATATCATAACTATATGTTCCATTTGAACCATTCTGTAAGCATTTAATCAAACTTCAATGGTAGAGACATTTGACAATGTAATATAAAGGTAGAAGCGCGGTAGTCTTTAATTTCGGGATCTTTAGGGCGCCTCTGAGTCCACCCAACTCTAAAGCGGTTTTTTTAAAAATCTCGGACTACTAAAAGCTACAGTGTATATGTCAAGAAAATTATATTTATGATATAAAAGAATATTCTCTGTGTAAATTCACGTTTTGAGACGTGGCGTTGATATAGTGTGACGTGTATTACTATTACACGTCACGATGGTCGAGGGTTCAAACCCTGCCCGCTCCCATCCCCCGTCGTCCTGCGGGAGGTTTGGACTAGGAAGTAAACTATCTGCAACTCTGAAGGAACATCCGAAACATGTAAAACATTTTACAAACAAACATTTTACACACATGAGGCTGGTTACTATTAGTGCTTCGCGAATGCGTAGTATGCTGGGTTCGTGCTTCCTGGAGTACTCTTGACCAGTGACAACATAGATACCACAAATTGACTAAAGTCCGTTTCAGCAGACAAAATATAAAGTTTATATGATAACAATAATGATAATACTGCACTTCTTGTCAGTTACACAAGTCAAGAAACGGTCCTATCCGCATAACAGCGGTATCAAATATACACAATACGTTAAACTCTCCAGAGTAGATTACAAATCACGTCCGCATCTCAGCGGGTAACACAGTACAGAATAATACAGAATAACTACTAGAAATACATGTCTCAAAAAGACCACTGGTATCAACAGCCCAAAAGTTACTACCTAACTGAAATTACTACTCTACTTTCGCTTCTGTCCGTTTATAAAAGAAACATTTATCCGATATAGTACACGTTTTCCTGTTACGTAAAAAAAAAAAAAGCCCAACCTATGTTCATATCCGGCCCGTTTGCTGGCTATTTCCGGTCCCTCAAAATTTTGCCCACTGTAAAGAAAATTCAAAATTAAAATGGGGGGAAACGTATTGTAGCGGTCCGTGATGTGCGTTTTGGAAATTCCTATATGGCCTCATTGCCGAAAATGTTGTTTTTGTTCGTTTGGTATGCGCAGTGGACTGTCGTTTGTATGGTCTAAAGTTCGAGCCGTTCTATGGGAGGTTTAGGATAAGATGCAGATCTAGTTATCTTCAATATTAATGAACATAGGAAAGATGTAAAACAAATAGGAATGACTGGGCAGCACTCGACCTAAATGTGACCTAAATGTGACTTAACCTATACGTGACTTGATTTATCTGTGACTTGACCTATATGTGGCTTGACCTAAATGTAAATTGATCTATATGTGACTTAACCTAGTGCGCCTTGACCTGTGTGTGATTTGACTTAAATGTGACTTGACGTACATTGACTTGACCTATACGTGACATGACCTATAAGTTATGCGACACTTAATATTAATATGTAGGGGAGGGGGTATCTAGGAGTTGGTTTTCTGTGCTGCCTTTAGGCGCTCAGTAAACACAACTCTGCTCGAACCTCGAGCCCCCTTCTAGGTAGCCAAGCCAAGCCAAGTTCAAGCGCACTTTGCCTCTCGACCAGGCTTCCCACAAAAAAGAAATAAACTAAATTATGTTAGACGTTGTTCACTTGGTTTTGGTAGAGGGCATACACACACATACATACACCAGCGCCACGAACGTGTTGTTACGATCTTCTCCATCAGGCCTTCTGCAAACACTGCCCAACAACACAACACATCTCAAACATCAACTTGACAACAAGAGCTTCAAGAAACAAGGTGGCGGTTTATTTACAATTACATCAACAACAGCCAATAAACACAATTAGCTACAGTAACTTCAAATGCTTTGCTACACAACAGTACTGCCTTACTAATCACTTCAAGTCTCTCTAGCTCGTACAGCTACATTTTCGAGGACTCACTTCGTAGCACACAGTCCTTATTGCTTGCTGTCCTGGACTCGACTGTCCTTTCTAACACACTGTCTCTCGTCTGTAAAGGCTTTCTGGTCACATGACCATAACATTGGTCATATTGCGTGCAATGTCCCTTGTTCAACAGCCCTTGACCTGTGTGATTGGCCTGAATCATGTGTGTCAGTAGGCCGCACACACATTAACCCTTTCAGTCAGCCACTACGGTTATAACAGTATATTATAACAGTGACAGTTTAAAAAATGACTAAAACTTTGGTTTAGATAATTAACAAAACCCCCCCAAAAAATCTAACTGGTTAACAGGTTGCTCAGAGCATCCCATGTGTCTAAGCGACATAAAAGCATATAAGTGGCATTGTAGTGATATGTGTCTAAAACTTAAAAGTCCATTAAATTTAACTATTTCAATACATAACTCTGTTTGTTATACCTTAAATTGTTATTCAAGACTTAGGAAAAATGTTTGTTTGTTTGTAAAATGTTTTATGTTTTTATGTTTCGTATGTTTCTTCAGAGTTGAAGATAGTTTACTTCCTAGTCCAAACCTCCCGCAGGACGACGGGGGATAGGAGTGGGCAGGGTTTGAACCCGGGACGATCGATAAATCCAAACAATAGTCCAGCGCGCAAACCGCACGGCCAGGCGGGGGGGGGGGGGGTATCTAACACGCTAGGCAGGATCTATAAACAATCAATACTTTTATTTATGAACAAGTTTATCAAATCGCTTTTAATTAAAAACTAAAACAATTATAGATATTGCTTTAAATTTGTCATTTTAACTATCTTTACATTTTCCCCCAGCTCAGTTTGTCAACAGGGAGAGCCCTCCAAAAAGACGACCAGATCAAGTACTTATAAATTACCAGATTGAAGCTCCGAATGACTACTGGTTCTATGGGGATTTGTTTGCGACAGACAATGGCTGGAACGGTATCTTCAACTGGACAATGTCTTACCGAATGGACGCCGATATTACGACATATCACGGGGTTGTCAGGAGACGCCTTGCGGTCAGGCGACGAGATTACCGCGAGATATTAGCCAAGAAGACCGGGGTGGTGGCCTGGATGGTGTCGAACTGTGAGACAAGCTCCAGGAGAGAAAATTACATCGCAGAGCTTCAGAAGTATCTACAAGTGGATATCTATGGTAAATGTGGGAAGCACAACTGCCCCAGAATATGTGATAGGCAATGCCTTCATGACATCAACGAGAAATACAAGTTTTACATCGGGTTTGAGGGTAGCCTTTGTAGAGATTACATTACAGAAAAACTGTACAGATACTTCGACACTGACATGATCGTGATAGCTCGAGGTCACGACACCTACTCGCGACTTCTTCCATCGGAGATATTTATCAACACGGCCAATTTCAAGTCCCCGAAAGAACTTGCTGAGATGATTCTCTACCTCGACTCCCACGATGAGGACTACATCGCGATGCTGAAAGAGAAAGATAAGTATGTGTCTGTGTACGAGGACTACCCTCTCAATAATTCGTTTCTAGAGTATCGCTACGAAGCTGTGCCCATGTGTGAGGTTTGTAGACGTCTTTGGAACTTGAAGAATTACGCAAAAGTTTACCACGATATGTCGGCCTGGTTTTACAAGAAAGAGTATCAATGCCTTACCCCGCAAGACATTGAATACTGGGCAAAAAAACTTTTCAAACAAATGCTATTTTTCCTAACCTGGATTATCTTTTTGATTTTATTAAGCGTGTTTACGTTGTATTGTATTCTGAGAATCGTTCTCACCTATTTAATACCTGGAAATGTAAGATGAAACCTGATCTGGGGTCACATAGGACAAGTACAAAATATAATACGATGGTAAAATAGCTATTGCTTGTTCAACTGTGTCATTTGTCATGCATGCAGGAATCAGTCTAAACCAAAGGTCCTTAAATTAATGGAACCTTGCTAAATTTGATACTTAGAATACAATTTAATTACACAACACTCTTGAACTTATTCTTCTTCTACCCAAAAAGTCTTTCTGATCAAACAATCAGAATTAGCAGAACGCATCAGACTGGATCCCAAGAGAGCACAAGGAATAAGTGAACTATTTTATACACACCTATCACCCTAACAAGCAATGTGTCATAGTTTATATGGATAGTTTATCTTAAGAAGACACCACAAAGAAAGGAGCTAGAATACTCATCAAATTACTATGGATCCGAGATACTAGAAATGTTAATTGCAACTGGTGAGCTCTCTGACCGCCACAGAGCAGAAAGAGGAGCACTAGACTTAGAAGCTACCAGGCAAGAACATCACTCAAGTACGCTGAACATTTAGATTGTTTTCTGACCAATGCCAAAAAGTCCTTTAAATTTGAAGATGCATCCTATGTGAAACAACTGAGGACATTGTCAACAAGAACAGCAAGAAAACTCATCTCCAATACTTACTTACTTAGACTTAGGTCCTCCCGAAGCTTTGGGCGGCAAGCTGTCTAAATAAAGATTTGTTACTGGCAATGTCTGAAGCCTCCTCCCACCTGGTGTCCACTGTTCTGAGGTCCTTTATGAAGGTGTGGCGCCAAATTATACGAGGACGTCCCTGTTTGCGCTTTCCTCGTATTGGCCTCCATGTCGTCGTCACTCTAAGTATGCGTAATTCATTTTGTCGTAGAACATGTCCCGTAAACCTTATGCGACGCTCTGTCACAACCTCACTAAGTGTTCGACTCTCAGGCATAGGATTTTCTTGTTTAAGACCTGCCATCTGCCGCCCAAGCCCGAATGAGAAAGGAGGAGGATTTGGCGTGGGGCTGGCGACTCCACCCTATAAAACCACAATTGCTACAGAAACGGCAAACTTAATACATAAAGAAAACATCTGCAATACATCACAGAACATAATAAAATAATAAAATAACAAAATAGAAGGAAATGAGAAGGCTGACATACTTTTCCGTCCGTGGAATGATTAAGCAATCGAAAATTCCACTCTATCTGAAAGAAACTAAGACATTAAAAGCGGGTAGAATGAACGACAAATTAACACAGTATCATCCGAAGTACAATAAAGCTATCCAACACGACCAACGTCTAACTTTTGAAACAGGACACCACAGAGTTTCCGAACGCTGAAAATTGGGACTACTGAAACTTACACTAGTGGAGAGTCAACAGAGAATGCCGACCAAGTTCTTCAAAACTGATTTCTCAGATGCCAGAACAAGACAATGGCCCCAAAACTATACTGAGAGCTGGCAGATCTAGAAACTACTGCGCAGTTCATCTCAGTCTAGTCATCTGAACACTCCAATATAATAATAAGAGCGCAGAAGAACGCTTTGCATATGTGTTTTATTCTTGTGCACTCATAGAAGAGTCCTTTGCTCCAATACCTTTCTATTTATTCTGAACTCCCAAAGACGCTCTCCAGCAGGTAACTTATGTTTTTTCACGCATGAATGGCTGCCTCATCGTGTGGTCTATGGGACCTCTTCTTCTTCTTCTTGAAACTGTCAGGTAGAGTTGAGCCTAGGCCAGCAAAAGTGAACAATAGCTCTCTCTCTCACCAGCCTGAATGAGAACAGTGTACTGTTCTGTCTAGCGGGAGGGTCAGACTCGTGGCAAGAGGCCGCGTACACTAAGACCCCGCCATTTTCCTTTTCTATACCAGGCTAACCGTGCGGGACACGCCATTTATGTAACGGCCCCTTGAGGAACAGCGCCTGGATTGTGACAAGGTTGTGGGAGCTTTTTTACAACTCCGCGCAGTGCGATGAGGATGCTCTCTCACCCCTTAGGCACCCCCACGGGAGTCTTTTTTGCTACCCTTTAGCCTAATCGTTTCCTCCTACGATCGTTTCCATCCGGGCGCCACTATGAGGCAGGGTAGAATGCCCGGGGGTCTATGGGACAAACTTTCGAATCCCTAAAGAAAAAGCCCTTGCCAAAGACAGGTGCAGATTACAAATATAAACTTAAATAAACTGACTGAGTGAGAGGGCTTAAAAACATACTATACAATACATATATACTCTAAGTAGATTTATACATTCCGTTTTACCAGAATTATTTTTATGGGTGGGGGGGGGGGGGGGGGAGGAATAGAGGCGCGGTAACAATGTCTTTTTTTTGTGTTTTAAATCCATCATTCATAAGTTATTAAGAGTAAAATACTCTATCTTTCATGGTTGGTTTGCTGTATAAAGAAGGATTTTTTAAAACCCTTTTTTAATTTAATATGTACTTGTTTTCTTTGATTTAGTCTTCAAACCATCTCGTTGGCCACAAGGGGAAAACTCTAGTTTGACCGTTATACTTTTTCAAAGTAAAAATAAATAGATGTAAATTAGGCTGGCGACTATAGCTAGGTCTATTTTTCGGCTCAGGTTGCCACCGGTTCGATACCCGAGTTGAACCAACATTTTTTTCATTATTTTTTATATTATTTTATAATATTTTAAGTTTAGTAAAGGGAGGTATTGTCTTTTTTAAAAATTATTTTCATATATATGTTTAAATTTTTAAATTCTTAGATTAATATGAAGATATAAATTCCTGTATCTTATGTTGTAGATAATTAATGTAACTTAACTTTGAATCCTTAGTGGAACAATCTCTTGAACACGCCTCTTTCTTAACCTTGTTGAACTAGTAAACTAGTGTACATTATGTGGAAACATTTCAGAGATTAAATTATATCAAAAGTCACGTTTATATTTAATTACACAAGTAATTGAGTAATTGTTTTTTCAAGAATTTTTACTGCTTTATTTAGTTTTATATTTGATATTACATTTTTATAAAAATACTGGAAATCATTGTTCTTCTTTTTACTTTTTCAGTTTCTATTTCAATTACAAGAATAATGAATACCAACCAATTCTATTGAACACTGTTAAGCTGTCAACATTATTAATATGGTGATAGAGTACTTGTTTTAGATTCTTGGCGTGGAGAAATATGTTTCTACTGCTGTACAATATCGAAGGTTACAGCCATTACAGAGCGCCTTTGATTCAAATGCGGCATAAAAACAGAAAAGATGTATACAATTAATGCTTTTTTTCTTTTTAAGCAGATGAAGATTTGAGATCATTTCTGTGGATGGCGTTGTTTGCGTTGTGTTAGATGTCAATAATTTAAAGTCAAACGTCAGGAGTCAGACTATAGATCTACGTTGAATGTACTGGGAGACCCTCAGTTCTCTCAGGTCGCTGCGGATGCAATTGTTAGTTAAAGAAGTGACATAAAACACATTGATGTCTCCAGACTTGAAGAAAATGTAAAACCAACAATCTTGAAGTTGAACGAATATGAAAACATATAGAGACTGAGTGACAGCGCTCGGCTTCCAAACCACTGGGTCTCCAGTGAAGACTTGGACCATGTTTTACAAAAACATATGCACTTAAGTTTTTAGTGTTTACAGGTTAATTTTGAGCCTCGGGATATTTAAGACGCCCCTGTAACCACCCTACTCTAATGTGTACCTGGCATACGTAGGGAAAGTAAAGGCGCTGGCAGCTTAATACCATTGTTAATGGTCTACCACAAAACAATGCTGGATTTATCTATAGGCAACATGAGCTATATTTCTAGGGCCCCCTCTTGCCCGGGAGCCCCCCAAAATAGTTATAGTTATATTATCAATCATTTTGAAGAAATAGCCTTTCAAAGGTTCCCTTTTCTTTAAAAGCTTAGGGCCTTATCGAGTGTAAGTCCGGCCTTGCATTGAAACAGATGAGATGAGATTTACATCATTTGCCCCATAGAATGTAACCTTACTCTACCTGTGATCAAAATTCGAAAATTGTTTACATACTGAAGATATATGGATCTGAATGTTATCTTTGGTAAGGATGTACGAAGTGATCTAATTAGTTTGTAGATGTGTGTTTCATTATTGGTTTACTACTTAAAACATATATTTTTTTTATAATAGCGAAATGAAACCGTGCTCTTGCATGGAGTTTGATAAAGATTAAACTGTAAGTTTGACCAATATATCAATTATTTAAAAAAGAAAAGATTTTGTGTCTAGTCCATTGTTAAACAAGATTATATAGAGAGGCGGTCCCCACCAGATTCCTCCTATGGTCAAGGAATATTTGAGCCATGACCTTGTTTTGATTGTCTTAAGTAAGATAATGTCAAAGATTCATTGTTAAATTAAAACTAATTGCACAATCTATTATGGATAATGGATAATGGGAGGGCGGTAGCTGAGCGGTAAAGCGCTTGGCTACCGAACCGGGGTTCGTGGTTCGAATCCTGGTGAAGACTGGGATTTTTAACTTCAGGATCTTCGGGCGTCTATGAGTCAACTCACCTCTAATGGGTACCTAACGTTAGTTGGTAAAGTAAAGGCGGTTGGTCGTTGTGCTGGCTACATGACACCCTCGTAAACCGTAGGCCACAGAAACAGATGACCTTTACATCATCTGCCCTATAGACCACAAGGTCTGAAAGGGGAACTTTACTACTTTACTACTATTATGGATAATGATACTTTAAGAAAACTAATTGGAATATATGTCAGAAGATGGATTTTATATAATCATTTGGAGTTGTTTTTAACTTGAAAACAAACTGAAAAGGTAATAAAATGAAGTCTTATATTACATTTTTCTTTGCTTTTCAATAACTTTACTAGTTTATTGATACAAACGACAGACAGACGACACAAAACAAATAACTATGAGGTCTGCTAAGAAAAAAAAAAGATTATTTGAGACTTTTATTGAAACTAACAGTGTCCTCTGCGTAGACAAATGGCAAGCCAATGAACGAGCCTTTGTGTAATAACATTTAGACCTTAAAAAATGAATATCTCAGCTTTTTTCTAGATCTAGTCGTACAATAATCAATTTTGCGATTGGAAATAATATTTTTTAAAAAATGCTTTAGGCCTGTAACATCGTAACATTTAGGCTAACAGCTTGCTCAATGCGCTATGGTCCAATCTCTCGTCTCTTCGTTTTGTCTAGCCGGATACTTCGATTTGCAGGATCGTCTTTGTAATAAGTGTGACTTCTTGACCCTTAAGTACGACGACTCTTAACAACGCCAGAGCGATTCGTTAGCCAACAAAAGCCACTGGACAGCCTAGACACATAAGCCCTATGGTTTAATGTTTTATGTATTGTTGCTTCTTTAAGTTTCCTTCTTCCTAACTAATAAATGTGAAATATAAAAAAAGAACATTTTTATTCCGCATCCTACCCCGTCCCCCCCCCCCCCCCCCCCCCTATGAGAAAGAATCCCGTTTTAGCGAACGTAAAGATCCACTAAACTTTATAATGTTCAAAAGATTAGTCCTTAGATATAGACTACAAAGACTGTGCGACAAATGTTCCTGAACTTAAAATTAATTTTGAACCTACATGATGAGCTCATTTCCTACTAAGAACAGCTGCTGACTCGGGCTAATGGAGTGATTTGGTTTCACGAACTATCACATCGCCCCCTTCGACGAAAGTCAGGGGAAGATGAGCCAGATTTTAATTAATTTCTTTTTATACTTTGAAAAATTATGACGGTCAAACACGAGTTACCACAGTGTGGCCAACGAGCTAGTAATTCTTTTCCCAACAATAAACATGAACTGTCAAATTTCAAGGAAAATCGTTAGAGCAGTTTTCGAGAACTGTGTCCGCCATGATGGTTTTAACCCATGCCTAATGTGCAACTTGAATAGAGATATTGTAACAAGACATAACATTATTGTAAAATATATAAACATATCACAGGAACAGCTTAATAAATTAACAACATATTTTCAAATATATCATGGAAGGCACATTAGAAAATATATCAATGACGAGATAAATACTTGGTTACATTTTTATCAAATATAATTTTTAAATTACAATTAGTGATGGTGATGTTGGTATTTTTGCTTCAGTACTTTACAAAATACATATATTGTAATTTACAGCTACATTTTCTTGAAGTCCTCTTCTTTTACATGTGTGATCTGAAACAGTAAAACATATGATAAATGTCATAGTTTCAGTTCATAGAAAGTAGAAAACACAAATTGCTACTTTGACATTACGATTTGTCACGTGGCAACTAGCTATTGGTCTAAACTGCCTACAGATTGCGAAGTTATAGATCAGTGCTCAAGCCATGTCTAACGATCGGTCTCGGCTCAATACGCTATTGTCCACTCAGTTGTGTGAACCAGTGGGAGGGGGGGAGGAGGGGTATCTGGGAAAAAGTTTAAGTTCCAGCTTTTTAAAAGCAATTTGTTTTTAAAGTTATTCGACTTGAATTCGAACTCTAGAGCTCAAGCCTCTTCAGATAGATACACTAACCACTTAGCCAGCCAAGTGCTAATGAAAATAGGATTTATAGTTATCAAGTTTTAGTTTCCAATTTTCAGGTGACAACCTAATTCTCTACACATGGCTTATCTCCCCTTAGCCAGAACTATCTCTAAGTGAAAGGAAATTAATTAAATATGACTAATAGATCAAATAATTGGTCAATTTTTCGATTGATTCATGTTTTGTTAGGGGTCTTGAATGATTGTGCAAAGTTTCAACTTAATCCTAGAAAGGCAAATAAAAGAACCTGTACAAACTTTGTACCACACTGAGCTGTGTTGTTATAAACCAGGTCATAAAATAGTTGTGTGTTATTTTACCCTTACTTTCTTTATGCATATCTGTGTCATGGGTCGTGGGACATGGGTCGTGGGTCATGGGTCGTGGGTCATGGGCCACCTTATGGTGAATAAAAATAAAAACCGCTGAATTTGAGAGAACCGATCTTTTAATGCCGCATTGCGCTCCTGGGCCGAATAATTCCGCATTACTATCAATCACGAATAGAAGATTAAAATATAACTTTTTTTTTCAATTGAAATGTAATTTTAACGATCTCACGCCACCAATCACTTGACTCCCAAACAAACACACACAGGTTGAGAAGCTCTGTGTTATGGCAATATACAGATGTACTTATCGTGTAGGCCTACAGGTACGTATTCATTTGACCATCGTAGTTAGATATTTTATAAAGTTTTGCATCGCATGATGATCACCTAATTCCAATGATGAACTATGACGTAAACTATTTTAAAAACAAACTATCTTCTCATCTCTACGGTGGTAGACTTGTAACACCAAGCTGCTGGTAGACAGCAGTTGCCTGAACTAGTCTGGAAAAACCAATGACTTCAATTCTGCTTCAACATGCATGACTAGATGCATGACTCATAGGACGTAATCATCTTCTTTTTTGAAGTAACGTCTGTATATTATAAGATAAGATAAAGTATCATATCTTAGCTTGTAAAGCTTGAAACAACTTAAATAGCTTCTTTGTAAACAAAACAAAATAGAACTTTTATTACAAAATAACCAAAATCAACTTGAGCTAAAAATTAAACAAATGTTGTAGGATTTAATAATAATTTTAAATGATATTCAGAACAATAAGAAATATAGAACACGTCTTTTCAGTCTGATAATATGGAGTCATTGTCAATGCTATTATCTTGCATCATTCACAACCAATCGCTAACATTTTCTCACCGTTACGACCGAAACACACACATGCACACACTCCGTAACACTCTGTAATAGTTTTTCTAACATATTACAAACCTTATTTTTGGTTTCAGGAAATCTTTCCGGGTTATTTCTGTTGAGATAGAAAAGCAAATGTCAAAGCGTAAACCTATAACCTAGAAATGTCTTGAGCTTAAGTCTGATCGACATTATTGTCATTAGAAGTAATTACATTCTAATTTTCCAACGTGCCAAGGTATTTCTTAAGTTTTCAGAACTCTATGATATAGTGAGTTGCTTAGGGTTAGGTAAATTAATAGCACTTGTAAAACACTCTTTTTCTAATTGTTTTAGCGCCAATTAAGGCTTGGGGGGTGGGGGGGGGGGGCAAACATTTGAAACCCAAAGGAGCTTATTGAAGACAGGCGCAGAAGAAGGAAATAAAACTTCAATAGACCGCCGGCTGACAACGGCTTTGTCTGCACTGTATGCGGGAAAATATGCAGATCGCAACTGGGATTGCGTAGTCAAGGGAAACACTGCCCTCATCCTTTTAATCTTTGGAACCGAAGAGATTGTCATTATTATTATTGTTAAGGGCCACCCCATCTAAGTTTCTTTAAAACTGTAAGGTATCTCGGATGAGTCTATAGAGAATACACAATGGAGAGCCCGTACAATCTTTTGAAAGATTTTATAACATCCACTTACTAAAAAAACTACTCATTTATTAAAAACAAGCTCTAGTTTCGAAGAAAGAAATATTGTTCTTGTAAATTTAATCATATTCCCATCTTTTTATAAACATATTTAATATGCATATTTCAGTTAAAAAAAGATATTTTTGAGTTTGTGGACGGTAAGGCTTTGGGTTAACGAGTACGATTTGATGTATTAAAAAATTTAAAGTTTCTGAACCGTCAAAATTCGTACTTTTTAAAAAATCTGTATTGTGGGGGCCTTTTTATAATGGAGTCTTCCAGGCAGTACCCCAACTTTATCCCTCTGATATTTGTTTTACTTACTAAATACAATTATTGTTTTGTTTATTATGTTGTTTACCTTTCCTAATTGGTTAAAAAAAAAAACTTGTTTCTATTCCTTTTTTTTTTTTTTTTTTGCCAACATTTGATCATTTTTTCTACTAAATATTTTTTATTTTATTTGCTATTACCTCCCTTTGACACTCATACTAAAAGAATTCATTTTATTTCTATGTTGCCTCCCCTTGATAAAGTTAACTTACTACAAGTATTTTCATCTCACTTACGATGTTGCCACTCGCTATCCATTTCACTTACTAAATATATTTTCATTCCATTTCCTGCTGATGATAATGAGTATTGTGATCATGAAGAAAGGTGGAGGCAGGAATATTTTTCTAGAATATTCATCCGTAAGCTCATAACTCTGAAGCTGCCAAAATATTTCTGCTCTGCTTTCAACTTTCTGAATGGTGGAGCTGTGAATAGAGAGAGAGAGCTTAGAATTATGTTTGGGCTTTTAATTGTTTACAAATATTAACACATTTAACATTACAAAATCTGGATAAACAACTGGAGGAATATGGCTCTTAGCATTCTAATACAGATGGGTCAAGGAAGGAATGATGTTTTTTTAGTGGATATGCCTTGTCACAGCAAACAAATCTAGGTTCATTTGAAGATGATACACGAATGTTAATTAGCCTTAAAAACATTTTTTGTTAAATTCTTCTACCAAGTGTTATCCTAGAAGAATAGAGGAAAATTTAGGATAGCAAACATGTAATTTAGTATACCTTATAAGATTTGTTCTAATGTCATTTTGTCCAATCAAGTCACAAGTTATTATTTTTTTCCCATTCTGTGTATATTCCCCTTCTTTTTGTTCAGAAATACCTTATAAGTAAACCGCCCAACAAGAAAAACATATAAATACTTGATGACAAATTATAAGGCTTATACGAAGTGTATTTGTGTCGAATAATTTTAAGTAAGTGTTAATTAAGTAATAGATCTAGACCAATAACAATACATCTGAGCAATCAGATAGATTATAACCAATTGTTTTTGTTGAGCTTTCTCAATACTCTATGATCCTATCACTTATCTGGACCATTTGGGAAAACTGGGGTGGGGGGGGGGGGGGGGGTTAGAAATAAAGTGATATCTATAAAGGGGACTAATTCAGCTTATACCACCACATCAGTCAAGTACGATATACTTCCCTTATTTAAGATACCAAATAAATTAATTGATTACCAATAGTCCATTAACTAATTATTTTTTTGAAAAAATTGATTCCTGTGTTGTCCGATAAAAGAAATATTTGTGCGAAATTTCAGCTTGATCCGATTTTGGGTGTCGGAGAAAAAAGGTGTCCAAACTTTTGACCAGAGAGACGGACAGACAAAGTGCGTTGATATAAACAGGACGTTGAGAGGGGTCGAACTTTATAGTTTGTTGAGTTTTTTGTGTCAAAACTCTAAACATTGTGCCGAGAAAGTACGGTATATCATTTGTATTCTAAACATATAAGCTAAATAGTTAAGCTATTGTGGATTCCAGCCAATCATTTTGTTAGAGAATGGTCTTGGTTGGGCATAATTTCCCCTAATCATGACAAAGAAAAAAACATATGACACATAACAATCGCGGCATAATTTCATAACCATAACATTGAGAGAAATCTTAACTTTCAAACCCAAATCTTTTTTATCTTGGGTTGTAAGTATTAATGATATTGTTGATATCACGTTTTGATGGTAATGTTGATAGCAAGTTTTTATTGTAATGTTGATAGCAAGTATTGATGCACTCATACTTAATTTATATTCGTAATCGAAGATATCGCCATTCAGTTGATAGCAAATATCGATGATAATGTTGATTGCAAGTTTTGATGGTAATATTGATTGCAAGTATTGATAATAATGTTGATTGCAAATATTAATGGCAATGTTGACTGCAAGTATTGATGGTAATGTTGATTGTAAGTATTGATGGTAATGTTGATTGCAAATAATAATAATGTTGATTGCAAGTATTAATGGTAATGTTGATTGTAAGTATTGATGATAATGTTGATTGCAGGTATTGATTGCAAGTATTGATAATAATGTTGATTGCAAATATTAATGGCAATGTTGACTGCAAGTATTGATGGTAATGTTGATTGTAAGTATTGATGGTAATGTTGATTGCAAATAATAATAATGTTGATTGCAAGTATTAATGGTAATGTTGATTGTAAGTATTGATGATAATGTTGATTGCAAGTATTGATAATAATGTTGATTGCAAATATTAATGGCAATGTTGACTGCAAGTATTGATGGTAATGTTGATTGTAAGTATTGATGGTAATGTTGATTGCAAATAATAATAATGTTGATTGCAAGTATTAATGGTAATGTTGATTGTAAGTATTGATGATAATGTTGATTGCAGGTATTGATGATAATGTTGATTGCAAGTATTGATGTTAATATATATAACAGGTTTTGGTGGTAATGTTGATTTGCAAGTATTGATGATAATGTTGATTTGCAAGTATTGATGATAATGTTGATTGCAAGTATTGATGGTGATTTAGATAGCAAGTGTTGATGGTAATGTTGATTGCAAGTATTGATGATAATGTTGATTGCAAATTTTAATGGTAATATTGATTGCAAGTATTGATGGTAATGTAGAAAGCAAGTTTTGATGATAATGTTGATTGCATGTATTGATGATAATGTTGATTGCAAGTTTTGATGGTAATGTTGATTGCAAGTTTTGATGGTAATGTTGATTGCAAGTTACTGATGGTTATATATATAGCAGGTTTTGATGGTAATGATTGCAAGTATTGATGATAATGTTGATTGGACGTTTTGATGGTAATGTTGATTGCAAGTTTTGATGGTAATGTTGATTGCAAGTATTGATGGTAATGTTGATTGCAAGTATTGATGGTAATGTAGAAAGCAAGTTTTGATGGTAATGTTGATTGCAAGTATTGATGATAATGTTTTGTGCAAGTATTGATAATAATGTTGATTGCAAATATTGATGGTAATGTTGATTGCAAGTTTTGATGGTAATGTTGATTGCAAGTTACTGATGGTTATATATATAGCAGGTTTTGATGGTAATGATTGCAAGTATTGATGATAATGTTGATTGGACGTTTTGATGGTAATGTTGATTGCAAGTTTTGATGGTAATGTTGATTGCAAGTATTGATGATAATGTTGATTGCAAGTATTGATGGTAATGGTGATAGCAAGTTTTGATTATAATGTCGATTGCAAGTATTGATGATAATGTAGATAGCAAGTTTTGATGGAAAAATTGATAGTTATTATTATTTGTAATCTCAACCTTGTTATTGTCAAACTCTTCAAAAAGAGTACAGGCTTGCTATCTTTTCTATCCCTATACCACACTATGGATCTTTCACAGTAGCAATGAATTAGAAAAAGAAGTATTTCCATAAAAACCCTGCCCTGAGAGTCCAAGCTCCTCATGGGAGAATGCAATGAAACGACTTCCTTACTTAAACTTGGCAATCAATAAGTTGAAGATCAAGATGTTGGTGATCATGACATAAACACCCATCAGTATAGGCACGTAGTATCTGCCAATGTTTGTAGCACATCTAAGGTAATTGTAGTCGAGATATTTGGTCGGGTCAGACGTACAATCACCAGCCGTTTCTGCTCACAGAGAAAAAAACAACTTCTAGCAACGTAAATAGCTCAACTAAAACACAAAATTAAAGAGCAAAAAAATTACACTTAAGTGTAAAATACAGTTACATGTATATCTGTTACTATGTTTCACAAAATTTCATAATACATGCTAATGAAATAGCGTCACCTACCTTTTGCTTCTATTTCCTCCAGGAAAAAATTCCCAAACATACTCCAGTAAGCTTTCCGGAACACCCAGTACGCATAGGAAGGTCTGAACTGTGTCCCTGGGTAGAGGACAGCTTCAGAGGCAACAGCGAAGGCGGTAAATATGACAAACAGGATGATCAGAAATTTGATCATCGTGAACAGCTGGAAGAAAATGTATTACAAAGAAAACAATGTCACCACAGCGCATTCAAAGTGTATTCCAATAAACACATAAACTATCAAAACAAAATTTTGTTCAGCAATTTGTTAAAATAAAAAAATAAGGAAGAGCAATACGCGAGGATTTGTTGTTTTTTTTTCAATAATTTATTGTTATTTCCCCTTAATAAGTAGCAACAGCTAAAAAGATTTTATGCTAAAATTCACCTTTATTTTCATGTTGTATATTTAGTCGATCGTATTACCAAGTTTAGCCGGTGAGTAAACACTGCATAAATAGAGACCCTAAACCTATTTTTCAAAATGGTCATGTAGCTTTTTTTTTTTTTAAATTTGGATAGGGTTCGTCATTCCAAAATCGAGAATACCTAATGTATGCTCACAGTTCAAATATTAAGAAAGTTACATATTTTTAATAAAGCGAGATTTCTGCTTTGGTTTTTGGGTCCCGCTATTAAATAACATTGTTTTATTTATGCTACTAACAGGTTGTGTAGATTAATAAATATGAGCTCTACTGAACAATTTAAAACGAAAATGAAAGTTCTATCGGTTGTAATTTAAAAGATTATTCAAAATTCTATCTTATCATTTTACTGGGACTCAAACTCTTGGTCGTATAGCAGTGCTCTAGAACTCTTCACCAACCCGCACCATATTTCATGATAAGAATAATAATAAGACTTGATAAGAGTCCTAAGATTAATGAGGTATGGAGTATTTCCCGTGGCTACGCAGCCCCAGCTGTGACATACATATTTTGCCACACCCAGGGCAAGCTAACCATTGTCCAATGGTGGTCAAGTAAGATTTTCTTTTCGCTGTCTGCGTTTGTCCTCGGCCGCGGATTTTCTTTTGGTTTCAAATGATTACAATATATATTTAATAAAACCTTTACTTCAATCAATTGCCGTTGATAATAAAATAAATGATTAAAATAAATGTTCTATTCAATCGTCAATTTTGAAATTTAAAAAAAGAAAGAAAGAAAATCAAAACTCTACCATTTTTTTAATCATGACTAGGAGTGGGCCCAAAAATTTGTTGGCATAGAAAAATTTGAAGATCAATAGAGAGAAAAGAATGTAGTCTACGCTGAACACGATGTATGCTGTCTGCATTTGGAGCTGCTGGTCGGTGTCCGCCTTGTAGGCGGCATAGCGAAGGAACCAGGCGAGGTAGAAACAGACCAAAGAGAAGAAGTCAATAATCTTGAAGCTGTCCGTACTCATGAAGACTGAAACCAAGGCCTGCAACAGAAAACATTTCAACAAGTGGTGTCGCTAGGGAATGCTGACCGCATGGGGAGGTACCCTCTCTAGAAACGATTCTGGTTTGACCCATCTTATTTAGCTTACAATAATGAAATAATATTATCTGTTCAAATTGAGGAAGCTTTACACATGTTTCAGACAATAGCAAAACAATAAACATGACGTGCATTTTTTTATTTATTGCCTTTAATCCAAAGCCAAACAAATGAAATCCTTGCAAGGGTACCAAAATATGTCGTTGTCGTAAAAGTTGAGTCTACTTAATTTGAAACTCCCCAATGCCTGTTTGAACAGTTTCTGTCTGGTAGAGATGGAAGCAGATGTAAACATGTTACATCCCAACTACGGTGCCCCCGCTGTGGGGAAGAGAAGGAAACAGTGTCTCTTATTCTGTTTGACTGCCCCAGACTTGCTGATCTCAGTCTCAACAGGTCTCGGCAGGTCTGGGAAACCAAACATTCTCGACCTGTATGGCGACATTTATGCACTACGTAAGACAGCAGGGTTTCTGTCCAGGGCTTTTGTAAGAGAGGATTTCAGCCCTCACTCAAATGGAGTTTGATGATAATGATGACAGCCCAACTACCGATGACTCTTATTCAAAGATTTTGGGAACTAAAGGCTAGGCTGAAGACAGAGCACAAAGTTTTTAGGCATCCTAAACCCAAAGTTCTCCTCAAACGACTGTTTCCATTCGGCGCCATGTTGAGGCTAAGAAGTTTCTTTTAACAGAAGACATCCGTATTAACAAAAAAACAGACTTTAGAAGCCAAAGACTTTACGTCTAGATCTACATAGTTAAATAAAGAGTAAAAATTTAGAAGTGTGTAATTAAAATTAGGTCTATAAGCTTTGAGCAAACAGGAAGTGCTAATTTTGTATTATGTCATCTTAAAAAAAAAATGTGAGTTAAACCTGCGAATAAAAAAGAATCACTTTTGGTTAATTTAACCCCTGCGATTTCAATTGAGAAAGGTGCTTAGTTGTCCTAGGCACACAAAAAATAACTGGTTAAATTTGTGTATTTTATTAGCAGCCCCCGAAAGGGTAAAAGACAGTTTTGTGTGGTTTGTCTGTCCGTCCGTCCGTCCGCCCATCTCATTTAGATCTTGTAAACTAGAAAAGATAGTGACAATCTTATTTCTAAATTAAGTTAGTTCTGACATACTAACAACTCCAATTCCCAAAATAATGTTTACATTTTTTAAAGAACAAAAATCTATTTAGTATGCATATAAGTGGAACATAATTTAAAACAACAATTAATAAGTAGTTTTTCATATTATCGCGTGATATCGCACATCTACAACACAGAAGTGCAACAATTAACTAAAGGAATTTTTTTTTAATGGAAATGTTTTTTTAATGCTTTTAATAAGAAATTGACCCTAACAAAACAATTAGATAAGCATTTAAAGTTATCATTTAGGCCATTATCATATTTAACTTCACATTCACTTTCACCTATCTCTTGGTCTGCTGAACCCTTGGGGCACCACATAAGATTAGTCTACCTTCTTTCTCCATTCTTCTCTGTCATTTGCCTTTGATAGAATTTCATTCTGATATTCTTTCTAAAATTATAGAAACCTGCCCTTTTACCTGCTTGAGTGGGCCACATCGGGGGCCGATTTTGAGTTTGTGTTTCCACACAAAATGTCTTTGTAATCTTGTTTTCGTCTAGGGCTAGTGCAAGAATTAGTGAAATGTCAAAGAATCAATAAATCTTTGCCCTTTGCGCTTATAATATAGTCATATTAAGAATTAAAGATATAGGGGGCAGTTCCTATATGTAAAACAATGTTTCCTTTTTGTATTATAAAAGGTTCTTTGTAACTCTATAAATTAGTAAAAATATAGTTTATTCATTAAGAGACAGATTTAAATATTTCCAAAAACATGAAAAATAAAGTATATAAGTATATTTAAAAAAAGCGCTGTAATTTTAAATTATTTAATATGCAGATTTTGTAACGTTGAATTTTTAAAAATGTATGCAAATAAAGTTAACTTTGATTTTAACGATTAACATGTTACAATGAGATAATAAGCGTAATTAAAATGTTTGTCAATAGCGATAAACAGATATCACAAAATTATTTAGACCTGTGAAATACTTCAACTATTTAGATATAGGTGTTTAATTTGCGTGTGTGCGTTGTAGATATCAGAGTATTAAAAAAAAAAGTTAACTTAAAGAAATACTACTTCATAGATCAAAATATTTACCCTGCATTTAGTAGAACCTTTGCTGGAATATTTCTTTTGAGCAAGAGTCTTTGATATCACTCTTCCAAACTGAAATATCAATAAACTGACATGTAGCGTACAAATTAATCAATCCAAGGAGTTTATGATTTAGTTATTGGTGATGTAAGAGGGGAAAAAAGATGAATTTTTTTTTTTTGTTGAGCTAACTACATGATTAGTGGTAGGTTACAAAATCTCTTGTTCAGGAATGCCTTGGTATTAAAGAATTGCCTAGTATTGATGAATGTTGGTTTTTGGCCCTTTGTTGACGACTCTGAACACTTAAACACTTGGGTGAAGTTGGGTAAATGCTTAGAGAGATTCCTCCTCCCCCTTCTGGAAAAGCTATAAAGATCGTCAGATCTACCATTTCCCCCCACTGGCCCTTGCCAAAGACGAAAAGAGAAAACAAAAGAATGCTGCCGAGATAGGGTTAAACATAACAATTAATATAGAAAAAGAGTTTAAGTGAGCACTATAATATCACAAGCAAGGAATACTGTTTCAGTAGTCTACTCACCATAAGGAAACCTTCTAGGGTGTACATGACAATCCAGGACCAAATGATCCATTCCATCCAATGAAATGTCCCTGCTTCCATTTTGCAGGTCAACAGCAGAGCGTAAATCAACAGAAAAATGACAAGCCCAATCTAAAGGCAGACAAAACAAATAGTCACAAAAGTCAATAAATGTAACATTTATTTGAAAGCTACACTTTTATTTTTCATAGGATTAATAAATTTGCAGGTCACTGTGACGTCTTCCGACTCCAATGTTTTTTTTCGTTTTATGATTAATAATCTAGCTAGAATAGACAAAATGTCAAAGAAAAATGTCGTTGATTTTTTTTCTACTAATGTAAAGCTTATGTTTGAAAATATTATTTAGAAAAATTACATGAGATCTAGATTCTATAATGATGACATCATAAAAAAAACACTTCCTTTTTAAATTTAAAAAAATGAAGAAAATATGACGAAACGATAGCAAATGTTGACCTGGGAACGAAACAAGGACCTTTTGAAGATCTATATGTGTTTGTGTTATGTTGTTTTTCTGTTAAGAATGAAAGAAAGAAAGAGGATTAAAAGATATTCTTTGAAAGTCTAATATGGAATTAAATATGGGCAAAGTCATAAGTCGATCTGGAAACTAGCCCATAAGATTGTCACAGATAAAAGATTTGGTTTACTACCTAAATAAATAGGCAGATCGCTGTATGTACCCCAGAAAATGCCGACAGATAAAGGCACACCTGGTATTGAACCAGAAGATGGCCACAGGTGACAGAGTATATTTACCGTATTGAACCAGAAGATGACGACAGGTGACAGCAGGTATTTGATCATATCAGTGCAGCTCTCGTCTCTCCAGGTCTCAGAACGTACGACTTGCTTGGTCTTCTCGTGAGATACTTTGACACTCGGCCACTCCGTATTGGAATGGGATGGCCTTATGAGAAATAAAAACATATGCTACGATCTATTCAAAATAATCTCCCAATAAGTACAGCCAATTAAGAATAAGAATTTAAAGTTAAAAATATTCCCAAGAAGCAATGGGTGTACGCAAGAGAGCAGCAGCAGAATCGCGTCTTGTTTTCGAAGGAATATTAGTGCATCAGTTAATTTATTGAGTGCTTAATAGAAAGTCTTTGCTCTATGACTTTCGCTTATGGCTTTCACTTAAGACTTTTACTTATGACTTTCTTTTATGACTTTTTTATGACTTTCACTTGTGTTTTATGTACATTCATTCACAAGCGAAGATGATTACGTTTTGGGCTGAAATCTCGTACAGGATAGCCAGAGGCTGGCAGGGCTCGAGCCAAGGACATTGTAAGGACAGTAGCGCGTACCGAACGCCTAGGTATTTTTTTAAATAAGGATTTAAACCACAGAAAATTCGAGAACAAATTTTGTGTTTGAATTAGATAAACAATAAAAACAAAATTAAAAAAAACAAACAAAAACTTTTTTAAAAAAAAGATTTTTGTAAGTGGAGAAACCTCAAAAATCACTACAACATCTCTCAATGTTGCAAAGTTTAACTTCCTTTTTATGAATGAAACAAAAAACATCACCACTAATTACCACCAATTGTTTTTTTTAATCGATTCATTTATTGTTATAAATAATTAATAATTGTGCAAAATATCAACTTGTTCCGGGAATGTGAAGTAGGAGGAAAAAAAATCAAATGTGTACCATACAGACATAGTGAGATAATAGAGACTAACCATACAGACATAATGAGATAATAGAGACTAACCATACAGACATAGTGAGATAATAGAGACTAACCATACAGACATATTACTCTAAGCAACTTACTCTAATTTAACAACTTACACAACATTAACAACTTAATCTAATTAAACAACGTGCAATATTTTAACAACTTACTCTAATATATCAGCTGACACTAATTGAACAGCTTACACAACTTTAACAACTTACAAATTTTAACAGCTTACACTAATTTAAAAACTCTAATCCAACAGCTTACACTAATTTAACAATTTATTCTAGTATAACAACTTACTCTAATATAATAACTTACACTAATTTAACACTAGGTTTTTCTGGAACCACTTCTGTGATAATGACATGCTATGAAGACAAAAAGATATTCAGTATAACTTAAGACAAAAAGGTATTTAGTATAACTTAAGACAAAAAGGTATTTAGTATAACTTAAGACAAAAAGGTATTCAGTATAGCTTAAGACAAAAAGGTATTTAGTATAACTTAAGACAAAAAGGTATTCAGTATAACTTAGGACAAAAAGGTATTCAGTATAACTTAAGACAAAAAGGTATTCAGTATAACTTGAGACAAAAAGGTATTCAGTATAACTTAAGACAAAAAGGTATTCAGTATAACTTAAGACAAAAAGGTATTCAGTATAGCTTAAGACAAAAAGGTATTTAGTATAACTTAAGACAAAAAGGTATTCAGTACAACTTAAGACAAAAAGGTTTTCAGTATAACTTAAGACAAAAAGGTATTCAGTATAACTTAAGACAAAAAGGTATTCAGTATAACTTAAGACAAAAAGGTTTTCAGTATAACTTAAGACAAAAATGTATTCAGTATAACTTATGTATGACATATATTTCGGAAGTGGCGACGTTACAAAAACCTATAAAACAACCATAAACAACAACAAACAACAACAAACAACAACAAACAACAAAAACAACCACAAACAACAACAAACAACAAAAACAACAACAAACACTACTTCAGCACAATGGATAACAAGCGAAGTATTACGCTTGCATGACTATAATAGCAAGTAATTCATATAATTAATATATAAGATGTAACTGTCAATAACATCCATTATTCAAAATCAAAAGAGATTGGGCCATAGCGCAGAGAACATGTTACAAGTAAAGATGTGCTATAAAAATCATGAAAAATAAAAGTAAGCAATCAAACAAATATATAGACATCATTATGAGAATTATAATTTGCTAGGAAATATATATATATAGCTCCTCCTTCGTGATCGAAGATGAGCACATTTCTCATTTCCTATAGACTCGAAGATGACTGTAAAGTCCAACCCTCGCTTTAAAAAGAATTAGAATAAAATGCTAGGAAATATACAGACAGCAATTAAAGACAATGTCAATGTACCCGCCTGTCTTGACTATCTGCCTGGTGTCCCCACCACCACAGTCTGTGACATAGCGCCTGACAAGGTGGTTGATACAAAAACCGCTTGTTATCAGTTGCTATGGCAATCTGTATGCAGCTGTGATTTCCCCATGTTAACACTTTTTGACGCAGAAGGTCAAAGGTCTGTTCTTCATCTGTGTTGTAACACTTATTGATCAGCTCAATAGCCAAATCGGCATATATTCTGAAAAAGATTTTTTGTTTAAATTATCATTTTAATAGCTTAAGTGGTATACTATCACTTCTCGATTATCTCGACACCACATTTCTTAATCTCGCCTTTTTTTTCGTACTAAATTTTAATACTTAAAGAACGTAACTGAGATCTTCAGAAATCGTAGTGTAAAGAAAGAGTAGACTAACTGTGATGAAGTTTAAGTGTGACATTTGGCCAAGCGCTCAGTCGAAGCCATCGTTAAGTGTGACATTGGCCAAGCGCTCAGTCGAAGCCATCGTTAAGTGTGACATTGGCCAAGCGCTCAGTCGAAGCCATCGTTAAGTGTGACATTGGCCAAGCGCTCAGTCGAAGCCATCGTTAATCTTATCTTATCTTATATAATACAGACGTTACTTCAAAAAAGAAGATGATTACGTCATACGCGTCATGCATTTAGTCATGCATATTAACCAATGACTTAAATTCTGCCAAGTCACTGGTTTTTCTGGCTAGCTCAGGCAACCCATTCCATGCTCTAATAGTACTAGGGAAGAAGGAGTATTTGTACAAATTTGTCCTAGCATATGGGACGAGGAATGTGCCTTTATTTTTGTGTCTTTCAGAGTATTTTATTAAATTTTGTTTTTGTATTTGAAGATTATGGTTTAGTGTTTTATGTATAATTGCTACTTTACTTTTGAGTCTTCTGTCCTGAATGCTTCCTAAATTTAGTGATTTTACTAATGGTGTTACTCTAGTCAAATGTGAATATTCGTTTGTTATGAATCTCACTGCTCTATTTTGTGTTTGTTCCAGTTTCTTAATGTTTTCTTGAGTTGAGGGGTCCCAAACGGAGGATGCATATTCTATTATTGGCCTAACCAAGGTTAAATAACATTTTAGTTTTATGTTCTTATTTGATTTATAGAAATTTCTTTTAATAAACCCTAATGCTTTGTTTGATTTTTTTATAGTTTCATCAATATGTGGATTCCATGACAGTTTTTCATTTATTATAACACCTAGGTATTTTGCGTTTTTAGTCTGTGTTACTGGTTTGCCATGAATAAGATAAGTGGAATTAATTTTAGTTTTTTTGTTACTCTTAACAACTGACATTTTTCTGGGTGGAAAGACATGCTCCAATTTGATTCACATTTCTGTAATTCATCTTATTCTCTTTGTAAAATATCTGTATCTTGTATTGTTTTTATTGTTCTATATATTATGCAATCGTCTGCAAATAATCTGACTTTTGTTCCTGAACTAATGCAATTTGGTAAATCATTTATGTAAATTAAAAATAGTAGTGGACCTAAGACTGTTCCTTGAGGTACACCTGAGTTTACTGTTATTGGTGTTGATTTAGAGCCATTTATTATTACAGTTTGTTCTCTCCCTATCAGAAAATCTTTAATCTACTGATGCAGTGGACCATTAATGCCGAAATATTTTAATTTTTTAAGCAAACTATGGTGGTGAACTTTGTCAAAAGCCTTGTAAAAATCTAGTAAAATAGCATCTATTTGTTCACTATTATCTAAACCTTTTGAAAAGTCATCAATTAGTCCTATTAGTTGTGTTTCACATGATCTATATTTCCTAAAGCCATGTTAGTATGGTGTGAGGACATTATGTTTGTCTAAGTGGTTTATGATGTTGCTACATATTATGTGTTCTAGGATTTTACATGTGATGCTGGTAAGTGATACTGGTCTGTAGTTTCCTGGAACAGATTTTTCTCCTTTTTTAAATAGGGGGGTGACATTAGCTTCTTTCCAGTCCTTTGGTACTCTGCCCTGGTTAAGCGATGCCTGAAAGAGTATTTTGAACACTGGGGCTAGCTCATTGCTTAGTTCTTTGAGTAATCTAGCTGGAATACCATCAGGTCCATACGCTTTATTTGGTTTGGTGTTGGCTAATAGTTTTTGAATTCCATTTTCTTGTACTACTAAATCTTCTATGTTGTCTACTTGGTTCAAATTAAGAATTATGTCTTTGTCTCCTGGGGCTGAGAATGCTGATGCAAAGTATTTGTTTAGGATGTTAGCTTTAGTTTCATTATCATTATGTATTATGTTATGTTCATCTTTTAATGGCGCTATGCCTGTTGTTTCCATTTTCTTAGACTTAATGTATGACCATAGGTTTTTAAGTTAAGTGTGACATTGGCCAAGCGCTCAGTCGAAGCGATGACTACAAACTTACGTGTCACTTTTTTTCAGTGCTTCCTTTTCCCGTCTGTCCAAAGATTTAAAACTCTTTTGTTTCAAAGCTCCGTGAGCAAATAGGGCAGCAGCGAGAGGATGCTGAAAAAAAGGTAAAATTTTCGTTTTGTTGCATTGTAAATTCATTAACTTATGTTCCTTAACAGTTTGTACTACTCCTGTTTTCAGCCCGCAACTTCATTAAAAATTGAAACATGGGTGGAACCTTGGTGTACACGGTTTTCAGAAACGCCTTTAAAAAAATTTTCTATAAATTTGACGCGCATGTGCATCGCTGGGAAAAGAATTACTAGCGTATAGGTCACACGGAGAAATTTCAAGTTTGATCGTTATAAATATTATCTTCTAAAAATAAATTTGGTCTAAACAATCTTTATCTTGAACAGGCTTGAGCGGGTATTTCCGCATGTTGGCCCTATTTATTAAAGATTTTAATAAATGAACAAACGCTGAGGAACATTTTGCGCACAATTTTTTTAAGTCTATAGGTCTATTATTACAATCGTATATAGACCTACTCTAAGCAGATTAATATATTTACTTCACAAAAATTTGTTCGTGCGGAAGGGGACTAGAGACGGGATAAAAATTCAATTTTTATTAAAATCTATCGTTCATTAGTTATCAAGAGCAGGATAATCGTTCTTAACGAAAAACTCTTCAGCTTTAGAAGAGAAGTTAAAAAAAAAATAATGATATAACCTGTTAAGTAACAAAGATATTGTTACGTCTCTCTACTATCCAGGCTCTCTTCAAACTGCACCACACGACACAACGAATCTCACAACTCAGGGCTCCAAAGTAACAGTAGCAATTTAATTTCAAATACATTACAACACTGTACAGTTGGCAACAATATTACACTAACTGTCCAAAAACCTAGTCTTGCTCCGCCTGACTTCACTTACCGTCCTGGTTCGAACTTTGCCACATACTGGTCACATTGCGAGGTAACGTGAAGTCCCATGACTCAAACACACTTGCTCTTATATAGGGTCTTTACTGGCCTTCCAGAACCGGATGGAACGTTGCTTGACCACTCAGGTTGATTACAATCGCAGTGACTTGCGTGCGTAATATTTACACACAGGTCGTTGCCGAACTGGCGTGTACTGTCACTGGTCACAGTTGACCGCTCGTCTAACGCTGGACTGGGGCGATTCGCGTAGGCTAAAAACACACACAGCCTACGACCATCTGTGTCACCACCAGGTTTATAACAATAGTTTAACGATCTAAGATAAACGGGAGTTGTTCTAAATAGTATGCACCATGACGAAATCTCCAATACTTACATCCAATTTTTCCCACATCAACAGAGAGAGCTCCAACTTGTTTCTGAGAATGCTCCAAATAAACAAATCCTGCACTGCATCTTTGTTTTTGTTAACTATAAAAAAGACAAAATACACAATATTAATGTATTGAATTCTAACCCTTAACATAATGAAATCAAATGAAATTTCCGCTAAGTGTAAGCAAAACGTTCCAAATTTATTTCGATTCTCACGTTTGACTTACCTGAGTTTGTAGAATCTGTTACTTCCAATCTTTTAATATAACCGATAGGTCCAAGCAATTTGATGAGAATTCGAAAGACCCATTCATGAAAAGCTGAATCGACATTGTCTTTTTCCGGAGCGCTCTGTTTAGAAACGTTATAGTACGATAAACTAAATTACGATAAATTAAAAATATTTCTAATACGAAAGTAAGTAAATCATAGATGGGCTAATAGGAGATGTGATTATATTAAAGTGTGTACTTAATTTTGATATCCTTATATGTAATATATAGAATAAATTGTAAGGAATATGTATGTAATGTAATGTATGTAATGTAATGCATGAAATGTAATGTATGTAATGTAACGTATGTAATGTATTTAATGTATGAAATGTATTTAATGTATGAAATGTATATAATGTATGAAATGTATCTATGTAATCTAATGTAATGTATGTAATGTAGGTAATGTAATGTATGTAATGTATGCAATGTATATAATGTATGAAATGTTTGTATGTATGTAATGTAATGTATGTATGTATGTATGAATGTTGTTATTTTTTATGTATGTATCATTATCGTTTGACTAATCTTGATAAAACTTGGCATAAATGTTTCTTGCATCATGGCGGAGACCATAGTTTGTGCTTAAAGGTATTTCCACAACCGGAGGGCACTAAATAAAGGTACCTAAAGTTATCCTTTTAACAAATCAGGTTAACCGTTTTTACTGTGTTTTATTTTATATTTGATATGAACATGTCAACTAAACTGGTAAACCCCATTTTTAGCGGCCCCTGAAAGGGGAAAAGGAGCTATTAGTTTTGTGTGGAAGTCTGTCCGTCTGTCCCGTTTAGATCTCGTAAACTAAAAAAGATAGTAAAAACCGACATCAAAATATTTTAGACCATTCAAAGTTCTGATGCAAGGGCTACTTTTTTCTTTTCAGAAACCGAAAAATTTATTTTTTTAAATCACTTATGCAAGCAGTTTTTACATAAAAAATACACCACTTTTACAACTTTTCACTATTGAAAGTAACAAACATGGAAAGGTCTTTGGTATGTCGTATAGCATTAGTAGAATTAGTATTACATTTATGCCAAAGGTTTTATATTTTTTTGTCAAAAAAAAATATTTTTTTACATTTGTATTGCTAATTTAAATAAGTTGTCATACTAAGTACTACATTTACACAAAACAATGTCTACTTTTTTAAGAGAAGAAATCTATTTAGTATGCATAGAAGTTGGACATAATTTAGAACAACATTTAATAAGTAGGTTTTCATATTATCACGTGAACTGCAGTGCTGCCCTATGACAATAGAACACTGAACTGAAGAATTTTTTTTTTACGGAATTTTTTTTTTTTTTTTGAGGAATAAGAGATTGTCCCTTTACAAAACAGTTAGAGCAATTATATATTCATTATAAGACATTAGTTAGGCCAGGTTCACAATTAACTTCACATTCACTTTCACCTATCCTTTTGTCTGTGGACCGCTGGGGCACCACACAAGATCCATCAACCTTCTTTCACCATTCTTCTCTGATTTTTTTCTTTGATAGATTTTCATTCTGATCTTCTATCTGAAAATATTGCAAGCTGCCTTTTTACCTGCCTGGGTGGACCACTTCGGGGGCCGATTTTGAGTTTGTGTCTCCACACAAACTGTCTTTGTAACCTTGTTAAACTCTACTTTTATTTTCGTGTCAAAATAAAAAAGGAAGGAAACATTTGCCATGTTTTACACAGAACTTAATCCAATCCACTAGATCAGTAATACCCAAACTAAAGCCCGCAGGCCGAGTGTCGTATTTGGCTAGTCATAAGGATAATATAACTGTTCTTATTATTTTCCACCCATATAATAATCTAATTTAGATCCTTTTGTCAACCAGTACAAAATATATTGCTCAATCGGCTGCATTTAAAACCAAACAAGATTTCAAACTTTCAGACGGCCGCCATTGGAACCGCAAATAGTCAAGGAATATTCAAGGCATGACTATTCTTCAGTCTAAAGTAATATAATATTTTTTTTTTAAAAAAAGGGAGAATTAAAGAAAATGAATTAGGCCTTTAGTGTATGTATTTTAATATCGGAATCTTTCACTCAGCGTTAAAATAGTTTAAAATTTTAAATAGCTCTTCATAATCAACGCCTTCATTCAAATGTTTTCTCAAGTGTCCGTTTTCTAAAGAAGTCTTGATAGCAAGATATTCACCTTTTCATACAGCTGCTGAATTCTCTGACGCGAGAAAATCTTTTTCAGCTTGACGGACATGTTCTGAAGGATGAATTGAACTGTCTGGACTTGGTCGTGTTCTATGGCAGAGATCAGCACCAGACTTAGCCATGGGTTTGTCTGTGTACAAATAAACATATTAAAAGATACGATTATAAAAACGTTGATAAAATGAACAAAAAATTAAAAAAACAAGAGAAACGTAAAAAAAAAATTCTTTTGTATCAACAAGTTTGGGCCAGTCTTGTAATAAATCTTGTAATAGATCTAGGCCTACACTAAGAACAATAAATCTGTGCGATTAATAACATCTTTAACACTTTTTTTTGTTTTGAGCTATTTCATGCTTTTAGCTTTCTACATCTATATATATAACTCTCTTCATGGCTCAAGAGCTTGGACACCAAGTAATGAAAAAATCACTCTTTTGTTTCTGCAAGTCGGACGGACTAGAGTTACCCCACGTAATTTAAGAGGTGAAAAAAAAAAAAGAAGGGGGGGGGGGGGAGTTATTCACTTGTCACTAAATAGCAGGGCCGGACTTAACCATTATGACCAAAAAGTCACGAAAAGAGAACAAGTAATCTACTCTGTATTCACCCGTCATTAAATAGCAGGGCCGGACTTAACCATTGCGGGGCCCAATGCGAAATGGATTTCGCGGGGCCCAGTTTGGGTAGGGATACGGATAATAAGTGAAAATTTAGAGTTTGTATTATAAAAAATATTCGTCTTTGCATTTTATTCATTCTTTACTACGCACACAATTACTACACGAGCCTTTCGTGTAGCGAAGTAATACAGTATATTAAAAGAATTCTGTTTCCACATAGATCACGCTCAATAGCAAGAACTACCAAATGTTTCAATCTATCTTTGAGAATTGTTGACCTCAAGTAATTCTTCATTAGTTTTAGGCGAGAGAAGCTTCTTTCACAAGATTACCCAATTAAGTGATAATGCCGTTTTTTTATCGCGCGTAAGATTGTCGTTTTCCATATTTAATGACACCCAAAATGACTATTTTTGTCTGTATATTTCAGGAGATTTGTATCACTTTTCAAAAGATTTTAATAACTTCCGGAGAATTCCAGGACTTTTTCGTATATTTTGTAATATCAGGAGATTTCCAGGAGCTCCTGGTAAATCAGGAGGCCGCGGAAAATCTGTTATACATTATAAAATAATTTACTTTAATAATTTACACCTAGGATTAGCGTGGGGCCTATGGCAGTGCTGGCCCACTGCGGTCGCATAAGTTGCGGTGCCCAATGGCCGCCCTGCAAAATAGCGGCGTATGCTACGCCGCCGGGTGAGTAGTATGTTATAATCGTATCACTTATCTGGACAAGTTGGGAAAAGGGGGATGGGGAATGAAAGGGATATCTGGGTGGATTTTACCTAATTAGTTTTAAAACGCATTTACTAAAAAAGTGGTAGCGACCTAATTTCGAACTTGTGGTTTACGCCTTCTCGGGTCGATGTGCTAACAACTCTATTAGAGAGGTACATATTACATATGACTAGATTGTATAGTTATATTGTTTGTTTCGATTTAGAGAGGCGACCTATAAAGGGGACTAATTCAGGTTATACCACCATTTCATTCAAGCACAACTTCTTTCCATTGTCTGAGATATCAAACAAAATAATTAATTACCAAAAGTTAATTAACTAATTAATTATTTTTAATTAATTATTTTGTTGATTTAAATTATTTTTATTTTTACTATCAAAAATTGTAGGGATCAAACTAGAGCTTTCCCAGGGTGGCCAACGAGATTCTTTTCCCAAATTTCAAGGAAAACCGTTGGTGGAGTTTTAGAGATCCGTGTCTACCTATGTCCAGCTAGTTTCTACTAAGATAAGAGTCGAAAAGAGGAATTGTAAAAATGTAAGTACCTCGTAGGGAAAGTTTTCAAGGAGAAAGTCTTTGTCAACTTGAACCTCATTGAAACAACCACAGGCCACACAAATTAACATAAAGTTCATGTACTCTAAACTATTGACTTGTTCCTTGCTTGTGTTGCTATTGGTCTCTTTGCTTTTTTTATTTTCAGTTTCCTTGCTAGTAGAAGTATTGGTTCCAGTTGGGGTTTTCTCGATGACAGAGACGCTTTTTGAGTTGCCTTTTTCCTTGCTTGCGATGGTTTGGTGAACCACTGCGCTAGTCTCTTTCTGACTTTTACTTTCAGATCCACCGTTGGTTAAAGTATGGGTTCCACTTGTACTGTTTTTTTTATCCCAAGCTATATTTGTTTTTGAAAAAAAAATATTATGATAGATCTTGATCATGATTGTTTTGTTCTTACTCATTTCACATCATCAACAATTAAAACATTTAAAAAAAACCCATTTTAATAAGAAAAAAACAAACGTTTTACATGTTTCGAACGTTCTGTCTATCACAAAACGCCTTTATGTAGGGGGGGTTGACATGGGTGTGGTTGTTTAGGTCGTTGTCAAGTGTGTTAGATCGCTGGCAAGCAACTCAACTCCAAGCCCTAGTTCAGTCTTTTGTTGACGGGAGCAATGAAACATTTAGCATTTCTCTGTCTCTCTGTTTCTCTCTCTCTCTCTCTCTCTCTTTCTATCTTCTGAAAATACCTCACGTACCCTTACAAACATTCACTTGGACGTGTTGACCAGGACCTCTTACCCACGTGATAGCCATGGTCATCTTTTCAACACCCGTGGTACAACAGTAAGACTCTCAAGTTAGCCCTATCGAGAAATTTGATTTGAAGATAATTTCATCTTGGACACAACTTCTCGCAGGACGACGGGCGATATCAGCGGGCAGAGTGTAAACCTTGGAAAATCGAGACCGTCAGAACTACAGCCCAGTGCGCATACCGACCGACCAGGCAGCCATCGTATGTAAAGGACAGTTAGAACAATAAAGTGAACAGTCAAACAAACATGAAATATAATGTTTGTGCTTTGTGGGTGTATTATCCTACTACTACTAAGCCAGTGATACTCAAACTATGACCTGCGGGTGGCAAAAGCGAATAAAAACTTGTTTTCGGTTAATTTAATATATTAATTAATTATTTATTTTATTAATTTAATTGCTGCGGTTTCAATCATGAAAGGTGCTTAGTTGTTTTAAGCACGCGGAAAAAATAATAAATGGTTAAATTATCGTATTTTTTGTCCTTAGCAAGTTGGAAACTTACTAATAGGTCAGTCAATTAATCAGAGCTCTTCTAAAGATAATATAGATTAGAATATATTATTAACATTAGAATTTGTATACGACTTGTGTGATTTCATCACTAAATTCGCCCCACCCCATTTGTGGGGAGCGGTCGATTTGGAGTAGGGGACGAAGAGTCGCTCGACCATAACCCTTCACCTATCCCCCACCCGTATCCGTCAGTGCTTTTGACCAAACAAGTGTAATCCTTACGTTTTCCTTTTTTGATCGCCTCGATGATGGTTTGTCCAACCTCCTTAGAATTCACTTGGTCTGTCAGATCGAATATTTCGACCTCTTCAAATCTTTGTTGCGCTTTAGGGGCTGACGCTTGATGTGCGCTGTCGGTTTCTGTTAAGTGTATACTGTGAAAGAAGGGAGAATAAAGTTTATTAGAGAAAAATTATTAAAAACAAAAACAAAAAACAAAAGAAACAATTACCCCTTTTTGAATCTGATGACTTTTTTAGTAAGAGCTATTACTTTGCTTTGAGTAAGTAATAAATGACAGATCAAAAAGTATTATTTTCTACCCATAATCCTTTCCTCTATTATTTTCTACCCATAATCCTTTCCTCTATTATTTTCTACCCATAATTTTTTCCTCTATTATTTTCTACCCATAATCCTTTCCTCTATTATTTCCTACCCATAATCCTTTCCTCTATTATTTTCTACCCATAGTCCTTTTCTCTCCCTCCTCCTCCCCCCCCCCTCGAAAAAAAACAACAACCTTTGTTACATTCATTTATAAATCTACTTAGAGTATATCATTTCTAACGTGCTGATATTTTTCCAGACTTAAAAGCATTAAAACAGTGTAGAGTAGAATTTGTATCTGTGTGTTTATATGATGAGGATGGAAAGAGATTAGAGATTGGTTGTGAATGATGCAACATAGGTGGCATTATCGTCACTTGGTCTTAGAAGGGATGACTCCAGAACGTGAGACTGAAAGGTTGTGTCATTGTAGTGAGTTCGATCTTGTTAAAAAAATTTACTTAAGTCTACTGCAGTTATTTTATCTTATTTCAATTTGATTTTGTTTAAAGTGTTATTTAGTATTGTTCACAAGGAAGTTATTCAACTTATTTGAAATGTTATTAGTTAAGATATATTACGCCCACAACCGTTTAGTTATGTCTTAGAAATTTGGTGCAAGGAGTCAATAACCGGTAACAACTAGAATATCTAGTTATAGAAATGGTATTGAAGATTCTAGGAATATTGGATTTAGTTAAACATAAGGTATCGATTAGTCAAAGTTTGGCCCAGCTTATTATTTGTTTCTAAGACGGTGCTCAAAATGTTACTGTAGGTAAGTCTTTTTAGCGGTCCCCGAAAGGGGAAAAGACGCTATTAGTTTTGTGTGAAATGTCTGTCCGTCTGTCCGTCCGTCCCGTTTAGATCTCGTAAACTAGAAAAGATATTGAAAATCCGACATCACAGTATTTTAGACCATTCAAAGTTCTGATGCATCGGCTACTTTTTTTGTTCCTGAAAGCGAAAAATCTAATTTTTAAAATCAGTTATGCAAGCACTTTTTTAAAAGAAAAAGCTAATTAGTATGCATTATAAATTAGACCTAATTTAAAATGAATATTAATCTTGTAAACTTCATTTTCTTGAATTATTATCCGTAACAGGCAAGATTGTGTATTTTTTTTTTTTTTTTTTTTTTTGAGGATTCGAATAAGAGATTGAGCCTTTTCAAAACAATTAATTATTTATAAGACTTCAGTTAGACCAGGAGCGGCGCGGTAAAGCGCTTGGCTTCCGAACCGAGGGTCCCGGGTTCGAATACTTGGTGAAGACTGGGATTTTCAACTTCGGAATCCTTGGGCGCCTCTGAGTCCACCCAGCTCTAATGGGTACCTGACATTAGTTGGGGAAAAGTAAAGGCGGTTGGTCGTTGTGCTGGCTACATGACACCTTCGTTAGCCGTAGGCCATAAAAACAGATGAACTTTACATCATCTGCCCTATAGACCACAAGGTCTGAAAGGGAACATTCTTTTAGTATAATCCATACAAATGGAGTCATTTTGCAATGAACTAGAATGGATATATACAGAATAAAGAGGTTCACATCTAACTTTGCATTCACTTGCACCTATCCTTTGATCTGCTGCGCCGTTGGGGCACTACACAAGATCTGTCAACCTTATTTCTCCATTCCTATCTCTCATTTATCTTTGATATAATTTCATTTGGATGTTCTTTCTGAAAATATTGAAGCCTGTCTGGGTGGACCACTTCGGGGACCGATTTTGAGTTTATGTTTCCACACAAACTGTCTTTGTAACCTTTTTATTTATTTAACTCCTTAGGAAACATATGGATGAAATGCCAATTTTAATTTTAGATCTCCAGACCAAATTTAATTTCAAGACGATTATAGCTTAAAACGAGGTTACCAAGACTGTTTTGTGGAGACCAAAACTCAAAATCAGCCCCTCCCCCCCCCCCCCCCCCCCAAAGTGGTCCACCCAGGCAGGTAAAAAGGCATGTTTCAATATTTTCCAAAAGAATATCAGAATGAAATTCTATCAAAGGCGAATGTCAGAGAAGAATTGAGAAAGAAGGTTGACAGATCTTGTGTGGTGTCCCAACCGTCCAGCAGACCAGGAACTAGGTGAAAGTGAAGGAAAAGTTCGATGTGAACCTGGCCTAACTAATGTCATATAAAGATTATTTAATTGATCTAACTGTTCTGTAAAGGGGGGATCCATTATTCCAAACCTCAAGAAGAAAAAGATTTTCCGTATCAAATAAATAAATCTCCCCTTCCTATAGTTCTTGTGTTGCAATGTTAATGTGTAGAGCTGCAGTACACACGATAATATGAATAACTAGTTATTAATTGTTGTTTTATATTATTTTCCACTTACATACATACTAACTTTTTTTTTCTTAAAAAATAAAAGTAAACTTTTTTTTTTTTTGTAAATCTAGGAATTAGTATGATTGAACTTCCATAACTTTGCGATTCAATTGTAAAAAAACTAAAACCGTTTGCATAAATGTGTTTTAAATATGGTAAATTGTCACCTCCCTTACAAAATTGCAGGCCGTGTTTGTTGCTACTAATAGTGATTAGTTGTAAAAATGATGTATTTTTTATGAAAAAAAACTGCTTGCATAGTTGATTTTAAAAAAGTAAAATTTACTTTTTTAGAAAAGAAAAAAGTAGCCGTCGCATCAGAACTTTGAATGGTCTAAAATATCATGATGTCTGTCAAATTTTCCATATCTTTTCTAGTTTTTACATGGGACGGACGGACGGACGGACAGACATACCAAACTAAAAGCGTCTATTTCCCATTTGGAGGCCGCTAAGAATATATCGGTTAAACCAGAGAATCATTTCTTCTGTTTTCGGTGACATACATAAACTTTCAATTTTTTTTATATCCATGTCCACCCACTTGTTAATATGCATATTATACTAGAAGTACACACCCGCTACGCCCGTCAATTGGTTTCCTGGCTTTAAATTGTTTCCACTTTTAATAAACGGGTCACATTTTAACGATCAATCTAACATACTGTTGAAGCCCGTGAATTAATGTAATCTGTTCAAAAGAAATTTCAAGGGCCGCTCTCTTTTGCCTTCTCTCTCTCTCTCTCTCTCTCTCTCTCTCTCCCTCTCTCTATCTATCTATCTTACAAATATAATATATAGAATTTTTATTTCCTTCAGTATTAAGGAGTAACATCCCTTTTAACTGTTTTTATCAACCAAGATGGCGTACAAATAAACAGCTGATTTGGATTTGTCGGTTACAGACAACACTAAGAGTTAAGTTATTATTTATTTATCATAATTAACATTTTGGCATTTTGACAGTGGAAAAAAAAGGTGAGCTGTTTCTATTAGCTAGAGGAGCAGAAGAGGAATTATTAAAGCAGACAAAAATAATTATACTACATAATGCTGAACCATAGGTTTAAGAGATTTATGAGCATTTATGATGAAAAAGAAAATGTGAATGACCCACAAAAGTTATAATCAAACAAATTGTGTGTATATTGTAACCCTAGGGAAAAATGAAATTCTAAATAAATTTAGAGTTTGATATATAGATATAGTTGTTCAGTGTGATATGTTTCTTACATAACTAAGAGTTCAAGCTAAAAATTGTAATTTTAAAGAAAAGGAGAGAATGATCAGAGACCAGATTTCAATAGAGAAATTCCAAAATGTGACATTGTGGAGTAACTCAAAATCAAAAACAGGAGGTACATCTAATATAAAAGAAACCAGTCCTAAGACAAAAAAAAAGAATTAATAACATTCCCAGTCGTAGAGAAAATTATGGATGTTGATCAGGCTTTAAAACATGCCAAAGTATATGTATCATAACACTAAATGATGATAGATTCATATCAGAAAGACATACTATGTAGTGCTATCTGGGAGATGTGGGTGAGACATCATTAACAGTCAATGAGAACATAGCTCCAGTGGTATCACCCAGTCGTTATATACCATTTGCATTTTAAAATTAAGTGGAAGCAGAAATATAGACATTAGTACAAAGAAAAATGTTAATCCCAATAAATGAACCAACAGATTCTGAGTGAGCCAGATGGCAGTGGTTCAAAAGCAGAATCGGGATTTATGATAAAAATAATGACCACTACTCCTGCAGTCCTTATATTCTACTACCCCCGACAAGAAACTCGAAATACAAATGGACAGTAGTCAATATGAACTTGAAGCTGTTCCAGTGCAGGAAGGACAACCAATAGAATTAGCCTCTAGATCATTGGCGCCAACTGAAAAACGTTGGGCTTATTACTTAACGTAGTTTTTGGATGACATGTCTCAATTATAAATAATCACAAGCATGTAAACCAGGCTCCCAGAAGATTACAAAACTTGATGTTAAGAAGTAATCGTTAATATTTCTAATTGAAGTGGTTAGAAGGAAACAGCTTACAATGAAACAGACACATTCTGACGTCTATACAACAATCAAAACGACAAAAAAGGTGGAGTGTTTAACTTTATGCCAGACACAAGTTGTGGACATTCAGGCTCTATTATTAGAAAGGATAAAACAAGAAACAATCAGATGACACATTCAGTAAAATATCGAAGCAAATTATGAAAAGATTTAGACCAAACGATAAAACCATATTTACAATCTCAATCTCGGATCAAGCTAAAATTTTACACAACTATCAATTAAAAAGAAATATTAACAAATTAGTTAATTAACTACAGGTATTGAGCATAAATTTAGTTTAATATCTCGAACAAGGAAAAAAAATTGTCCTTGACTGAAGATTAAGATGAATTAGTCCCCTTAATAGATGGCCGCTCTAAATTGAAACAGACAATATATAACTATGCAATCTTCTCTAGTCATAAGGACCTAATTAGCAGAGTGGTTAGCACGTCGGCCCGAAGAGGCGTAAGCCAAGAGTTCCAATTTAGATTGTTTCCCCCCTCCCCTTTTTTAAATGCTTTTAAATATCAATTACGGTAAAATGATATTTCTTTCTTTCTCTCCCCCCCCCCCCCCCCCCCAAACCATTTTCACAGCTGGTCCAGACAATTTATAGAATCAAAGCGTGTTGATTAAGCTAGAAGCATGAAATAGCGCTTAACAAAAACAATTGGTAAAAATATTTCTAATTGCACAGATGTATTGTTGTTGGTCTAGATATACTACACATTTAATTGCATGACTGGATCTGGCCCAGCTCAAATGTGCCCCTCTAAAGAAGTCCTCTGACACTGACTTTCAGAAATTCAAGTATTTGAATGAACATGTGGCTGAGAAGAAAGAGAAATATAAAGTCAAGTAAAACGCCAATATGATAAGAAAGCTCGGGATTTACCAAAATTCCATCTAGGACAAACTATTTATTACCTAAACCCTGGACAACCAGGATGGTATCCTTTCATGATTACGGAACCATAATCTACAAGATCTTATAAGATCAAGGGAAATAATGGAGGATACTACATATGCAACAGATTTCATATTCGGCGAAAAAAAAGGTTTTGAAGAAAACATATGTATATGATGGATGATGATGATTATTATAAAAAGCCACGTTTTTCTATTAACCGTTTTAAACATGCAACACAGTCTGAAGAAGTAACTCCTCTTCCAGACAAGGTTGTGCAAATATATTTTTTTTTAGAATTAGTTAAAAAGGCAGCACGTTAATCTTCTCCAAGAAACACACACACACGCATGCACGAGCGTGCGCACACACGCACACATACACACACACACACAATATTCCAGTCCGTAGAGTACTTAGCATGCTAGAAGCATGAAAGTTGCGCTAAACAATAACAATGAATAAAATATTTCCAATCGCACAGATGTATTATATTAGCCTAGATTCTAGATCTTTAAACATTTAATTACATAATAGATTCAAAAAAATTGATTTCGATCAATATAATCAGTGCTTTTATTTATTTATTTTTTTACTTATTTTTAACTTGCACCCGTAAAGAAATTCTATTGGCAGTTTGTAAATTAATTTGTATCACAAATGAAAGCATACAAGTCATTAACAGATATCATGAAAACTAATTTCCAAACTACTAGAATAGTTTTAATATAAAATTAATGTCAGTCACTTAAACGGCCAAAGTGTAAAATTAAATATATAAAATGTTGGTACAGCACTGATAGGTTCTTACCACTTTTTCAAAAATGATTCCAGTGACTTGTCTCTGAAAAGATATTAAGATTACTAGTATACACAATGACGTTCAGACACTCTAGTTTTATCACTAAGACTTGATTTTTTTTGTCACGGTATTGACATTATGTTCATTCAATTCTTTGATATATATTTATATACAATTTTTGATAGCAAATCTATTACATTTTGCATATTTATAATAAAATCAAATTATATTACAATACTAACATAGGCTACTACATAATTTTTATAAAAAAGAAAGAAATATTCTACTTTTGATCAAGATGGTCTATCCACATGTCTGTGATGCCTGCAGAGTTCTGTGAATACAGCAACATAAAGGTGCAAAGATTTATCGGGAAAGGCATAACAAAAATTGTACATTCCAAAGAATTCACAACCCTTGAGACTAAAAAAAGTAGCAGTCCACCAAATAATCGTGCGTGTCGTTAGTGAAAGTTACAGGATGTGGTCATTTCCTGATTAATAGGGAAATATTCCAGTTATAAATTCGGTATTTTAATGAAATATTTTCTAATTGTGAACATTCTGCTTGTGTATACTCTAGTAATAGAAATTGGTGGTGGACATTCTAATTATGGAAACAGTAACTGACTTTAATTGTGGAAATTTTAATAGTGGACATCTTTATAAATAGGTGAAATTACGATGCGATAGTTAATAAAAATTTATATTTTAATTTCTCATTTTTGCGCTCCACTAATCAGTGGGATTCAAGTTGGTAAAATGTCTTTGGGCTGTAGTTACTGTGAATAAGAAAATGTCTACTCAGCAAGTACCTTGGAGAATTTTTTTTTTTTTTTTTTTGATAATCATTCAATTCACAAACACTGAAGTTTCGGAATGAAAATTCAGATACGATAGTGAAACATTTGTATAAGTACAATCTCATTTATTCTTGACACAGAAGCCAAATAAAGCATTAAATTCTTTTCCTTTGTCATGGACCAATACAGTGACCTCATTCTACTTATTCTAGAAAAGGGTCAGGTCAAAAAAGTTCACAGAGTAAGCACATGTTATATTTAACCATTCAGAAAAAGAGGTCATGAAAAAAAGTTGCGAACGTCAGTTTCTAAAATTCTAAAATGTGATAGCTAATAAAAGTATGTATACATATATATATATATATATATTAATGATATTAATTACACTATTACACTATCCTAATCGAGGCCATATACGAAATAGATTGCACGCTGCCCAGTCAGGATAGGGATAAGTATAAGATATACAAAGTTAAGATTTTTGTATTAGAAAATAAATTCGTATTTGCATTACAATTTATTAAATAAAAGCTGACAAATCTGTTAATGTTTTTTTACTCGGGCGTAGTATTGACTTTTACCATATTGAATGACACCCCGAAATTACAATTTACTCTATTTTTAAGGAGATTTTTATGAGTTTTCAGGAGATTTGAATAATTCCAACAATTCCAGGAGATTTCCAGGACTTTTTCATATATATTGCAATTTCTGGAAAATCAAGGAGTCTGCGGGAAACCGGTGATATAATAATAATAATAATTTTTATTGTCCGTATGGAAATTTGTCTTAAAATTTGTGCATTACAAAAACAAAAAACATTATAACTAATTAACTATATAAGTTAGAATGGTTTAATTTAATAATTTACACCTTAGCGCAGGCCTCTGAAAATGCGGGGCCCACTCGGCCGCATAGTTTGCATTGGCCTAAGGCCCGCCCTGCTACGCATGATATTGTTACACTATCCTCGGCTACGCATGATGTAGTTACCCTATTCTCTGCTAGACTTGATGTAGTGTCATCGGATATTTATCACAATCTATTCATATTTGTGGTTTTAATCATACTGTACAAGTTTGCATTACCTTTACTAAAATGACGGGAATTACAGGAGAATCGTCATTTCTTGACAAAAGTTTCTTTAGTATAGACATAAATGTTTTCGTGTCACCGTTAAGACAGATGACGCATTCAAAGGTACCTTGAAAAAATTGAAACATATAATGCATTTAAAGTACGGATAAGGATCATGGTTAGGGTAATGGTCTGAGATGTTTATTTGTATAGCTATTCTACAAGCAAGGTTTTCATTTAATGACACAATATAATACATAAAATAATACACAACACTATTAGTCATAGTGCACAACGAAACCTGTCACCTTTGTTCTTGGAATCCTTGAAATCCTTGGAATCGTTGGAATCTAGGTTGTCACTATCTACCTCAGAGAAGAGATAATATTTTATATGAGGGCTGAGTTTGGCACGGTTCTTGTGGTGTCTCTGGTAGATGATGTCATGTTCGTAGCTACCGTCATACTGAAAAAGAAAAAGCATGAGAATGTTGAGAACGTGGCTGAAGTCATGAGACTGATGAGGATTTGGCTGAATGTTGAGAACGTGGCTGAAGGCATGAGGCTGTTGAGAACGTGGCTGAAGGCATGAGGCTGTTGAGAACGTGGCTGAAAGCATGAGGCTGTTCAGGATTGGGCTAAAGGTATGAGGTTGATAAGGATTCGGCTGAAGGCATGAGACTGTTTAATATTGGGTTGAAGGCATGAGACTGATAAGGATTTGGCTGAAGGTATGAGGTTGTTCAGTATTTGGCTGAAGGTTTGAAGCTGTTGAAGACTTAGCTGAAGGCATGAGGCTGATGAGGATTTGGCTGAAGGCATGAGGCTGATGAGGATTTTCTTGAAGGCATGAAGCTGATGAGGATTTGGCTGAAGGCATGAGGCTAATGAGGACGTGGCTGAAGGCACGAGAAAGAGGCTTCAAAACATTCCATAGAGTGATTTTTAAGTCGATATTATTATTAAATTGACTCAATTAACAGTTTGATGCAGTAGTTATAGACTTGCTATACTTTTAACTATAATAAGGCTTATAGCGATAACCAGTTTGCGCGATCTGGCACAGTGTATATAGTATACTCTTACGGCTAACCGGTCGCGTATAACATTCGCTCTCAGCCCAGCGTAATGCTAAGGCCTACTGTGCGTTCACGGGCGTAGCCCTCAAGAAATTATCGAACTCAATAGAATTTATCATCTTCAGCTTCGTTATACACTGTAGGCAGAACGTTTCCAAGGAGCAGATTGAACCACGGCAGTGCCGGATATGGCCCGCGAGCCTTAGTTAAAACCTCAATTGTATACTGTACAGCTAGCAAAAAAGTAAAAATAAAGGTATGTTTTCTGCTTTTACATAGTATGTGTGTATAAGAAAAAATTATAATAGTATCTTCATGCAAGGTGGCTGAGTGGTAAAGCGCTTGGGTCCGAACCTCTGCGAAGACTAGGATTTTTAATTTCGTGAATTTTTAGGACGCCCCTTAAATAGGTACACACCATTAGTTGGGGAAATTAAAAGCGGTTAGTCGCTGGCCGCATGACACCTTCGCTCATCGTCGGCCATATAAACAGATGACTTTTACATTATCTTCCATGTAGATCTTCTGTCTGAAATGGGGTACTTTACAAAGTAGTACAATAATTATAATTATCTGTTGTTTTTGTTGTTATTTTACCGTCTACAGTGTATTACGTAGTACACATTATTATGCAGACGACTCACCTTCTTGGTCACGTGTTTGAATTTTATTTTCATCTCATCCACCATGTTGATCTCATCGAACGGCCATATTGTAAGTCCGATAACTCCCGCCGGTTTGTTTGTGGTGTCGACGGAGAAGTCGTCAATGGCGTTCCCGATGTACTTGAAGAACTCAGTGTCGTTCCCTTGGGCTATCATCAGGGATTCTGAAAATATTTTGAAAGACGCATTTATAGCGTACGCCCTTAGACCCGCGGAACCCTACTGTTCCGTCCACGAACTACTGAAATAATTAATTACTAGTTAGTAGGTCACCACGTGGATATATCTCTCTAAAATGCAAGCAAAGTGTTCTGCTAAATATTCAGAGTGTACTAAGTGTTCCGTAGGGATTTGATTTAATATTTTAACAAGCAATCTTCAGTAATTTTGATCCAATACTGTTTCAATGTTGTTTTATTTTATAATTATTTGATTACGGTTTAAAACTATCATTGATTAAATATGGCTGAGTAAATTCTGTTTCATTTCTATTTAGCTTGTATATCTTGTAAGAACTTTCTTTCTGATTTTTTTTCATTAAATAATATTTCTTCAGGCTTGCAGTGTCTTTCTTCTAGTACTGATCTTTCTCACTCATGTAAGTATTACGTTAAATAACTACTTAGGATATGTGCTTATTGCTTCACTGACCTGTATCGGCGATGACCTTGATCAGACTTCTGAAAAACACTCTCAGATTTTTCATGTTGCCTTTCAGCTTTTTTTTAGGTTCGTCTTTTTTATCGCTGCTCTCTGGTCTCTCTTTGATCTCATCATTTAGACTGGCCATTGTCCATACTATAAGCTATAATAAAGATGTAGGTGATTTGAATCGTAAAGAGGCGTTTTAAACAAGACAGTAGTGTGGGTCCTCGGGTTACGACGTTGATTCGTTCGCACGAAACATCGTAACTCGTGTAACCCTAGGACCTCCAGTATCTAAAATAATCTTAGTCCTACATATGTTAATAAGACTGATAAACATAATGGGCTTTAAAGAAGTATTGCAAGAAAAATTTTTACTTGCGGTCTATCTAAACTCAGTTAAATATTCATGGTTGCAAAATATAGATATATTTATCTATGGCGGAATAACTTTAAATAGCTAGCGTTTTGGTGTTTCCGGTGTACAGTATAAAAAGAGTAATTGGTTTAAGTGCCGTTAATCAGTGCATCATACGTTTAGTCAGTATGTGTACTATTTAAATTAAATTAAGTCTGCATATTTACCTTTGGTTCAGCTGGCAGGCCGCGAGAGCCTACAACACTAAGGTCACTACCATTACGACTTTCAGATGAGAAATTATTATCAGACCATTCTTCTTTCAATCGACGAAAATTGATCTTGAGCTCTTTGTCTTTCCAGTACAGCAAGTTATAACTGTTGGCCTAAAATATACAACATTGAAGTTTTATTTATTTATTATGGAGGGAGAGAAGGGCTTGTATGGTTAGGTTCTGACCTGAGAGTATTGAGACAGAGTGGGTAATGATGTTGGCATGGGCGTAACCAGGATTTCTTTCTTCCTCCCTCCGCCATATATATATATATATATATGTGTGTGTGTGTATGTGTGTATGTGTGTGTGTAGGTATGCGTGTGTGTGTGTGCACGTGCACTCACACAATTAATTGTGATTACATCCTGATCCTTCATTCTTTTTGGAAGACGTTCATTAAAAGCTAGACTAGATTCTTCCTGGTGTGAGGGGAAACAACTGTGTAAACACTCAATCCTTGCAGGCAAGGGGATCTGCCTTTCTTACTTACTTAAGACTTAGATCCTACCGCACCGTTCGGCACATTGGGCGGCAAGCTGTCTCCACAAAGATCTGCCACTGGCAATGTCTGAAGCCCTCTCCCACATGGTGTCCACTGTTCTGAGGTCCTCTATGAAGGTGTGGCACCAAGTTATACGAGGACGACTCTTTTTGCGCGTTCTCGTAATGGCCTCGCATCTCTTGGTATGCGTATTTCAGTTTGTCAGAGAACATGTCCTGCAAACCTCATGCGACGCTCTGTCACAACCTCACTAAGTGTTCGACTCTCAATTCGGCATAGTATTCCTTTAATTGAGGCCCGATCTCTATAACTTTCTTGGCTATGCTCATGGAATTTGGTGACAGTAGTTTGCTTTAGATTTTATATCGAAAAGGGAAGTTTGATCGTCAAAACCATCTGTAAGGGGGGGGGGGGGATTTTATACAAACTAATACCTCCTTAGCTACGCTCACAGAATTTGGTGATTGTAGTGTGCTTGAGAATAATTTTGAAGAAGGGGGTTCTCAATCTTAATACTATCTTAGGGGGATTTTAAACTCAAAACCATCTGGAGGAGGGTTTAAACTTAAAGCCCTCTGGAGGAGTGGGGTTTAAACTCAACCCCTCCCCCCGTTAGCTACACTTATATCATTTTGAGTTTGTAATTTGCTTTTTTTATATTGAAGACGTGGTTTATAGCTTTAAACTCCGTCGGAGGGGGTTTTTAAATTCAAACCCTCTGAATGGGGTTATAATTTAAAGTCCTCTGGAGGGGGTTTTAAACACAAAACTCCTCTTGGCTACGTTCATAGAATCTGGTAACTGATGCATTAGTCCTATATTGAAGAAGGGGTTTTATCGTAAAAAAAAAATTCGAAAGGAGTTTTAAAATCAAAATCTTCCTTGGCTATGCTCTTGGAATTTGGGAGTTGTCGTTTGCATTATTTTTAAGTTTTATATAAGAGGGGGGCTTAATCGCAAACCCCCCTGGAAGGGAATTTCAAACTCAAAACCCCCATTGGCTGCGCTGGGGCAAGTGATGATTGAATATTAAAATCTCACCTAAAGTAAACAAAAGCAAAGCAAAACATCAGGCACAAAATTCTTTTGCGGGGTGGATTTCATTGGGAGGGGGATTTAAACCCCAAGCCCCCCCCCCCCCGGCTACGGCCATGGATGTTGTAGGCCGCTGTCTTGAGGGGCCAAGTTAAGCGTCCCTCCCTATGACCTAGGGAATGCGCCCGTGTTTAATCTTCATTTGCTGAAGGATCTTGCCACGTCACACGTCACATGCGAAGCCCTAATTACGTTTGGCTTTTAAGATCTGTTACTGACGCATGAATGTGTTTCTTGACCAAATAATAAAAAAAACAACACGTGGTTCCAGAAGCCAAATCGGTCGCACATTCTGCAAACAACCGAATCCAGGTCGTACACGAGTATGTTGGGTAAAATCTAAATACACTCATTAACATACAGTTTTATCTTTTGTTTATATTGAAACAGACAGCTCTATAAACACTTACAGTAGGTTCGTTCTTTGGTAACCGGTAAAACTGTAAAAGAAAAGTAATTTAAATTATTAATAGACATGGAAACAATTTCAATTAATTACATATACAGAAAAGTATGCAAATTACATTAACATTGATAATTCCACTACATGTTTTTTCTGTTAAAATCAAACTTTGAATTCCCATGGATGGATATTAATCATCATCCTCATTTTCCTCACGAAACATAGAGCCTCAGTAAAAACACGACACTCTCTACTCTTGCTAGTTTGTTTTTTTTTTTTTTTTTTAATGGCTTCCTAGCTCTCCCTGTCCTCTTGACTTCATCTTAGTATACTGCGTCCACTCTAAGGCTTGCCCAGCTCTGTTGTTGGTATATTTTCTCATGGTATGGCCAATCTCCACTTCCTCTCTATATTTTTCTGCCCACTCATCTCCCACAGTTAGGTGTTATCTACTTGGATATTAATAAAATAGTAAAATTTAATTGTAGATGATTGTATTTTCAAAAATTATAGAGGTCAAACGAATTTTTTTTATCGAGTGACAAATTACGTATTAATTTTATTTCCCAAAGATAAAATACACCAGAAGCCAACATAAAAATTTTGTAAGTTAATGAAATGAATTGTATAAATTATAGCTGCACTTCAAAGTTTATATAGAGAGAATTATAAAACTAATTTGTTTCAGTAGGTTACATTCTATAGAAAGATCTTAAGTAACATTTACATAAAAACTAAATCACAAATGGAGAGAAATCGTAATAGGATTGCTACATCAGTTAGACCCCAGGACGGCCTGCTAACTAATGTCAAAAGCTTAAACATTATAGCGATATCACAAGGTCCTTAGGGCTCGCCAATACCTTCCTTTAGGAACAAATACCAGGAAAAAAGAAGATGGTCAGACAAAGCAAGCGATGAGCAGACAACATTAAAGAATTCACAGGCCTGTCATTGAAAGAATTCACAGGACTATCGTTGAAAGAATTCACAGGCCTATCATTGAAAAAATTCACAGGCCTATCATTAAAAGAATTCACAGGCCTATCATTAAAAGAATTCACAGGCCTGTCATTGAAAAAATTCACAGGCCAGTCATTGAAAGAATTCACAGGCATGTCATTGAAAGAATTCACAGGCCTGTCATTGAAAGAATTCACAGGCCTGTCATTGAAAAAATTCACAGGCCTATCATTGAAAGAATTCACAGGCCTATCATTGAAAGAATTCACAGGCCTATCATTGAAAGAATTCACAGGCCTATCGTTGGAAGAATTCACAGGTCTATCGTTGAAAGAATTCACAGGCCTAACATTGAAAGATTTCACAGGCCTATCATTGAAAAAATTACAGGCCTATCATTGAAAGAATTCACAGGCCTATCATTCAAAGAATTCACAGGCCTATCATTCAAAGAATTCACAGGCCTATCGTTGGACGAATTCACAGGCCTATCGTTGGAAGAATTCACAGGCCTATCGTTGGACGAATTCACAGGCCTATCGTTGGAAGAATTCACAGGCCTATCATTGAAAGAATTCACAGGCCTATCGTTGAAAGAATTCACAGGCATATCATTGAAAGAATTCACAGGCCTATCATTGAAAGAATTCACAGGCATATCATTGAAAGAATTCACAGGCCTATCATTGAAAAAATTACAGGCCTATCATTGAAAGAATTCACAGGCCTATCATTCAAAGAATTCACAGGCCTATCATTCAAAGAATTCAAAGGCCTATCGTTGGAAGAATTCCCAGGCCTATCATTGGAAGAATTCACAGGCCTATCATTGAAAGAAATTCCATTCAAGGCAAAAGACAGGAATGGGGAAAGACTGTCAAGAAATTGTGTGTGGTGTTCCAACGGTTTATCAGACTAAGGGATGGATTAAGGTGAATGTAGTTAACAGCCAATTAAAATATTATGAACGAGAAACCCATCATAATTGTTTCATCTTCTTTAATGCGACCAGTGCACCATTCGAAAATTTTAGACTCCGATCTGAATGATACATAAACTATCTTACTGAATGATATAAATTGGAACTATCAGACTTAGCAAAACTTCAGTCGCATTTCCTTGCAAAAGTTGCAATCATATTTAATAACAATTACTCTCGATTAAGCGAATTCATGAATATCTATTTTAAAAAATTGCCAATAACATTTTAGCGGACTTTATAGAATCATGTTACTTAATTTTTTTTTCTAATCCATTTCAGCATAAAAACCCGGATGTTTACATACAAATCTGTCTATTGTCAGAATTCTGTTACCTTGGATACGTCGTTAGAGTCAAATGTGAAAGTCCCACAAACAATGTCCTCGGCGTTAAAATTTTTTACAATTTTTGGCATCAGGCTCGCCACCTTGTTCCAACTGGAATGCATCATGAGCTAAACAAAAATAAATCAACATGAGAAGTACATTCAGATGTAGAATAAAACTAGATACGAGTACTATTGGATGTATACTTGTTTAAAGTGTCTATTGAAAACTAAATTTCAACATCAAATAGAACAAAAAGAATCAGTAAATGTTTAGAATATAATGTGTTGTTAGTTTGATGATCTTTGTGCACATATATGCATTATAACAAAGACTGATAAAGAAATAAATGGTCAATGCATTATATGGAGTACGTGCATCTCCTTTTTAGCGGATAGACGCTATTAGTTTTGTGTGGTCTGTCTGACCGTCCGACCGTCGCGTTTATATTTCGTAAACTAAAAAAGATATTGAAAATCCGACATCATATTTAAACCTTTCAAAGTTCTGATGCAACGGTTACTTTTTTCTTTCTGAAAGCGAATAATTAATTTTTAAAATCAACTATGCAAGCGTTTTTTTTTTTCATAAAATTACACCATTTTTAATACTATTCATTATTAATAGCAACATATTCGAGAGGCTATTCAGTAAGTGACATTGCTATTTATCATATTTTAACACCTTTATGCAAACTATTATGATTTCTTTTTTTCAAAAAAAAATAATTTTTTTAAATATATTGCTAAGTTATGTAAATTCTGTCATACCAACTACTACAATTACAAAAATATTTTTACTTAATTTTTTTAACAGAAAAAAAATCTATTTACTATGCATATAAGTGGAACATAATTTAAAACAACAATTAATAATTAGTTTTCCATATCATGGCCTCAACTGCAGGCCAACCACATAGACATAGTACACGTATCTAACGGTATTTGTTTTTTCTTGAAGCTTTCAATAGACATTGACGCTTTACAAAATTATTAGATCAATTAGATAATCACTATATGACATCAGTTAGGCCATGTTTACATCAAACTTCACCTTCACTTTCACCTATCCCTTGGTCTCCTGGACCGATGGGGCACCACACAAGATCTGTCAACCTTCTTTCTCCATTCTTCTCTGTCATTTGCTTTAGATAGAATTTCATTCTGATATTCTTTCTGAAAATATTGAAACCTGCCTTTTTACCTGCCTGGGTAGTGTGTAGGCCACTTCGGGAAAGTGTAATTTTTGTAATTCATATCGGTTTTTTCTTTTTATTCTCTATGCTTCAGTAAGAACGACAGCGACCTCGTAAGTCTTTAACTTACTGTTTGTTGTCCTCAGTGCTGATGTTGTAATGTAACAAATTTTTCAAGGAAAAATGCCAGTTGGACTTCACAGAATTCACTCTACTATTTAAATCAAAACTTTTGGCTCCGGCGAAGCACAGATTGTTAAACATTTAATTCTGACAGAATCAACTATGTCCCCGGTGAAGTGGAGATTATAGACTTTTAGTTTGAACAGCTGCGCCCCTAGAAGTGTTCGTCACTTTGTTTTGTTGTCCTTTGTGTTGTGTATAAGAAATTGATGTAACTACAAAAATAGAGAATTAAACGAAGATAAAAAAAAAGATTCTGTTAACGCAGTGCATACACCTCAATTGGAATGATACATAGAAGATGTGCATCGGGTGACACGAACATTTATGAAGAGTTCCAAATTTGTTGGTAACCAAAGACACGGACTTTCACAAACTATTTTTTGGATTTGATGTTTATTGTGATGAATATAAAAAAAAAATTGGCTATATTCCAATGAATAGTGTAAAATAAAATGATCATGAAATATATGGGCCTACAATATCTTGGTACAGTTGGCTGCTTGACCGTCGCTTTATTTGGGCTGGGCGTTGATATGTTAGAATTTTTGCCTTGTGTGTTATTGTAATTGATAGCATAAACTGAATAAAAAAAATAGATTCTTTTCTAAACCGGGAAGGAGCGGTGGCTGGGTGGTCAAGCGTTTCAGAACCGAGGGGTCCTGGGTTTGATTCTCGGTTAAGCCCGTGATTTTAATATTGGGATTTTATAGGTGCCCATATGTTCCCCCCATTAGTAATGGGTACCTGACATTACTTAGGGAAAGTAAAGCTGTTTGTCATTGTGCTCGCCACATGACATCATTGTCAACCTTCAGCAATCGAAACAGATTACCTTTATATCATATATAGATTTGAAAAAGCAGGGGTACATTTGTTAATGTATTTTTTTTTTCAATAGGAATACATTTAAAAGAGAAAAAAATTTAAGGGATGCAGAAACTATAACATTTTGATTGGTTAAAGTTTAGTTCAAAACTAATACTTTCATTTTCACAACAAGACAGCACTATTATCAGATGAGTGTTTGTCTGCACCGTCAACTGAATCGATCCAGGTTTCAACATGTTCACGAGTGTCTATATTTTCAAATCACAACTACGAGTAGGCCTAGGTGTGTCTCTCAGTCGAATCATTTCTAAGCAAACACTATTCAGCGAGCGTTCTAAATTTAAAACTATATATTAATTATTATGGATTATTATGGTTAAGACATATTAGGTCTAGCTAGCTATTTAATTGATCCGCCATTGATGCAAAGTTTCAATTGTGTGAATTTATGTTTCTGAGTTTGAACTTACGTTTGTGAATTTTTGCATTTCAACAAACTAGGCCCTATTTTAAAAACAATTATATTTCATTAAATAATGCGGCATAAATTCACTCATGAATTCACCTTGCTGTCGTACTTCTCTGAGATCTTACTACTCTATTCTATATGAACAAAAGATAAGGTACACTATAAAGAAAAAGATGAAAAACAGTTACCTCTTTTTGTCCCCCACTAAATAGTTCTTTTTGCTACCAATTACAGGATAAGCAGCAGATTATCTCATCAAGCTTAGGTTGTTATCATATTGCATAGCAAATAAAAACTCAAGAAAGTACATTATATATATGGCGAAATTGTGAACTGCAAGTCTAGGGTCCAATCTAAAACACCATAAGAAAAAAACACGAACATAAACACCAACTCTATGATTTAAAAATCGTCAATAAAAATAGGACGAGTAATTCGCTAAATGACACACATCCACTCCCAATAAGTAATACTCCAGTTATATGTTATATGGCTCAGAAAAACAAATAGTGTCTGCTATACTATCAATCTAAAATAAATTTTATAGATATAACGCTTTATCTAGCCAGAAATACTGTACACTACCTGTTAGCAAGTACGCTATATTATTCTCATTTTAATGTTTTCCTCAACTTAAGAAAAAGAAATGCCTAATCTCAGTCTTCAGGAAAGACGTCTTGATGGGCAAGGATGGGCCGAAATGTTGGAATAGTATTCCGTTGGTTCACCAGTTCCAGACCATGCTTTACTGTTGCTAGTTAGCAGTTTTAGACTAGCGTCACGCATGTAAGGACAAGTTACTTTTTTTAAAGCCTCTTTCAACAAATGCAATGAATGAAAATGAAACTAGAGGCAAGAGTGCAGCTATTGCACTGTATGAGGGCAGTGGGGAGGGGGGGGGGGTTCTTTCTACTGAACCAGTTTTTTTTCCAAACGTTATTACGTCATTGACTGTCATTTAGTAACATTTTAAATACTGGGCTAAAAGTTAATTTTGTACCTTCATTGACTGCACTCAGTACTTAATGACGTCCATTTTGTTTTGAGTACTAGCTGTATATATTATAATATATTATACTATATTATATTATATTATATTATATTATATTATTATAAGGATGCCAGAGTGAAAAGAAGTATTATTGTGAGAGTTAGATTTTGAAAAAAAAATACAATTTTAAATAATTACTAAAGTCTACTACATTTATTCATTTAATGTCAAGTTGATTTTGTCTCTATTGTAATAAAATTTATATTTAGTATTGTTCACAAAAGAGTTTGTTTAGATTATCTCAAGCATTATAAGTTCAATACGCCAACAGAGGTTTAGTTGTCTACCAGCAGTTTGGTGCTACGACCCAATCACCGAATATCATCACTACTTTCGTGTTTAATAAACTCCGAAGTTGGTGGTCAAATTAGATTAAGTATCATACAAACCCAATTTAATAACCCGCTTGAATGATTCGTGTATTACTATTATTATTATTATTACAATAAAGTCGTAAACATATACTAGTATAATAAATCGAGGCGTTGTGGATGAGCGGTAAAGCGCTTGGCTCCCAAACCACGGCTCCTGGGCTCGAATCCTGGAATAATTTCGGGATCTTTGGGCGCCTCTGACATTAGTTGGGGAAAAGTAAAGGCGGTTGGTCGCTGTGCTGGCCACATAACACCCTCGTTAACCATAGGCCACAGAAACAGATGACCTTTACATCATCTGCCCTCTAGACCACAAGGTCTGAAAGGGAACATTCTTTTAGTATAATCCATACAAATGGAGTCATTTTGCAATGAACTAGAATGGATATATACAGAATAAAGAGAAAAATCTCTTTTTATGTTTAATTTAAAATGGTGAAAATTATGTAAAATAAGAAAGCTGCAATAAAGAACTTTTTTCCTGGGAAATTCAGAAGTCAGATCACCGACACATAATACATAATGCGTAATTCTTAAATAGCAGTTGGTCTTTATGTCTCTGCCTTTCACTGTATGTTAAAATCGATATGAATGGCTTTAGATTGAATTTTCTATTGACTCTGAAGAATGCATTGACACAGAAACAGCGAAGAAAGAAAAAAAAAGATCTACTTTCATACAAACAGTTCAACCTTAATATTATTTTTTTGAAGTATTTAAAAAAGCACTGCTAGCCTTTGGCTAACACATTTTAGCATGCTCTTTGACCCAGATTTAAGCTACGTTCAGACTTCAGACCTGTGATTCAAGCAGTAGAGTGTGTTAAAGATGGATTAAAAATTAGCTAATCAGTAGCTCACTAGTAATTTTATTGTACAACAATCTAGGGCTCAATGAAGCCTTTTGAAAACACGAGAAGTAAGTACATGGGAACCTAACTCATCAAAGCGCTGGCTGGGGCTACTTGTTACTTACTGTTGTCTGTATCTTGTTTGACTTGCCTCTATGTTGTAAGCGCTCTAGTAATCATACTGAGCTATTTGAGATCAGACCCTTTGAAATAAAAATAAGGCAGTTTTTTTTTCCTCATGTGCTTTTTCTTCAAAATTATTTAAAATATATATAATATATGGAACCCTTTTTGGGGGGAATCCCACCATAAGCTTTTGGCTTGTGTTGCCTACTTGTTGAACCGCTCCAGTCGTAGAGCGACCATGGTTAATGTCGTACAACACTTTTTCATGTGATTGTGGAGCCCTATTTTGGAGAGACACTCCCGCCCACATATATCGCAGGTTAAGGTGGCATTTGCTTTGGTGGTAGAGGAGCTGGCCATTTTTCGTATGGCACGCTTTTCTTCCAGAGCTGAGATACAGGGTCGGACTTGGGTCACTGCAACCTATGCAGTCATAGTGGGCCCAGCACTTTCATAGGCGCCGCGCTAACTCTAATTGTGAATTATTAAATTAAACCATTATAACTTATGTATAGGCTAATAACAGGGTTTCCGCGGCCTCCCAGGGCCTCCTGAAAAGCTCCCGTAATTGCAAAATATATCAAACAGTCCTGGAAATCTCCTGAAATTATTAAAACCTCCTGAAAACATAAAAACCTCATGAAAAATAGACAAAATGTTCATTTTGAGTTCCTATGTGCGATAAAAAAAAAACGGCATTGTCAGGTTTCATTTAATAAAATTTATTGCTAAGACGAATGTATTTTCTAATACAAAATCTTCATTTTGACGAAATGTATATCCGTTTTATTACATCCACTTAATGGAGGTGGGGGTGACCAGTTTTTATTATATTATCCAGACGACAGCAAAGTTTACATGTGACACGTGACCGTCAGTACGTTCACATAACGATTTGAACTATATGTATACTCTGCGATTAACACAGCGACGAGATGTAGATCTATCTCTTAAATGATGAGATGAACTAGGTCAACTGTCATTTGTTTAAAGCGGTGGGGGGGGGGGTTTGTCTCCAGATCGAGACCCAACACGCGCTGATCGCCTAAGGGTAGCAAGGAGGCCTCCTAGATACTACCCCCTCCCTTTTTTTTTTCATCCCCACAAGGAAGGACCATAAAGCATTGGCATGCTATAGGGGGGAAGGATGATCTATATACAATGACGTTCTAAATATTTCCTTTAGATTTTAGATGCTTACTATGGACAGGCCAAGCATAGATCTTACTGGCTTAACTTCAAGCTATACATGAGGGATGAGACTAGCATTTGGGGCAACGACTAATATTGTTGTTTTTTTACTTTAAATAATGAAAATTTATGTAACAATATAGGTGACAGATTCCTTTTTATATCCTAGTATAGGAGTACAGCCAATGTAACTTGAACAACTATTGACCAATGTTAAGTTTGTACTTAAACTTTAATTACTTTAGCAATATTTAAAAAAAAAAAAAGAGTAACGAAACTGTGACATTTGATTTCTCCAATGACTTCACAGTGAAATCGAAGAAATCAATTATATTCTAGTTTCGTTTCCATTGATCCATATTTTTTACTTTCCGATTACAACCTGTATTTCAAAGAAATCGATTTTCAATGGGAAGTAATTCTAGGTAAAAGTCAAACAATTTCCATTTAGTTCCCAACCTGTTACCTGCCCTTCCATGACTGATCAATTCAATGATAGGAAATCTCGAAGGTAACTGTTAGCACAGAGTTAATATCGTGTACAAACCAAACCGATCAATGTCACGCTCTACTAATTTTTCGTTTAACTTTTTTTTAATATGGATGTCCAGGTGAGATTGTTATAGCAGAATATTGAACAAAGCAATATAACACATATATAGAATATACACAATGTGTGCTGACATTTAGGTAATCAATCTTCTGGATAATCAAAACAAAGTTCTCTCCCCTCCCTCTAAAAAAAAAGTAAGAAAGCAATATTGAAAACCAGAGACAACACCAGGGTAATTTTTACAAAGCTTATATCGACCCACTCTGTCTGTCTGTTTGGAAAACATACTTTTTCCCATTTCCCATTGTCTGATCAAGTTAAAACTTTGCACAATAATTCATGGTAGCTGACAAGACATAAGTAAAAAAAAACAACAACAATTTATCAATTAATTATTGGTGATTAATTAATTTGTTTGATATCGAAATAAGGGGGATAACTGCTACTTAATGAGAGATGTGGATGTATATATGGATTTAATCTCCTTATTACGAATTGATACAATTTCACTCTCACTTCACATTCTCGGATTAATTTGAAATTTTGCATAAGCGTTCATATTCGATAATACACGAATCAATCAATCGAATCAATATTGGATGAATGCCTGGTCTTGCGGTTTGAGCGCTGAACTGACGTTCAGATTTATCGATGGTCCCGGGTTCAAACCCTGCCCGCTCCCATCCCCCGTGGTCCTGCGGAAGTTTTGGACTAGGAAGTAATTATCTTCAACTTAGAAGGAACATCCGAAACATGCAAAACATTTTACAATCCAAAAATTAACCAGTTAAATAAATTAGTACTAAATAATTATTTTTTTATATGGCAGAAAGGGAGCAAAACCCTGCCATTTTCAGATAAATGGCAGTAATTAGCGTTTTTTTCCCTTCTTTAAGCTTTGTTTTAGTAACAGTAATTTTTTTTCTTTTGCTTTTTTTTTATTTTTTTATTTTGCTTTGAACATTACATTTTGTTCAATGAAATCATTACAAACAGATCATTATAAAGATTTAAGTGAAGTTTGATATTAGATTGGCCGTTTATAAATAGTATGATTAAAAATGTACCCGTAAAACCAGTCAATACTTCACAAATCTATACAAATCCATATTTCCTTATGTGATAATATTTATTTTTCGAAGTTTAATAAATAGTTGAAATAGCTTGTCTGAGGTGTCTCTTTTTTGTTTAGTTTTACCATTGTCTGTTTGAAAATGTGACATATATAGACAGTATAGGCATTTGTTATTAACTGGTTCAGGCCATGATGATCCACTTAGGTCGTTGGAGTTGAAATTTGTATAAAAAATTTTATACTCCTTAATTCATTCCAATAGTCCCATTGTACGTGCTTGATACCCTGTCTGGCGAGTTGTAAATCAGTGCTTCTCAATCTTTTTATTACAACGCCTGTCGGTAGTTCATATTGGTTGCAACAAGATCTACATTTAGTTTGAGCCTTATTGTATATCGTGAACGTGATACCGACCAGGGGTGGCACGAGCCTATATGATATAGCTGTCGACTGGTTCTAGGATATTCATGTGTGTAGGAGAGAGAACAAAAGGCATCCATTTTTTTATCAGGAGAGAAAGGAGGAATACAGTTCCACTGTTACTTAGTTTACGTTGTTTGGCAGTTTTTACTTGCTGTATGCTGTGTGACAGCTTTTACTTGGTGTATGTTGTGTGACAGCTTTTACTTGGTGTATGCTGTGTGACAGCTTTTACTTGGTGTATGTTGTGTGACAGCTTTTACTTGGTGTATGCTGTTTGACAGCTTTTACTTGGTGTATGCTGTGTGACAGCTTTTACTTGGTGTATGTTGTGTGACAGCTTTTACTTGGTGTATGCTGTGTGACAGCTTTTACTTGGTGTATGCTGTGTGACAGCTTTTACTTGGTGTATGCTGTGTGACAGCTTTTACTTGGTGTATGTTGTGTGACAGCTTTTACTTGGTGTATGCTGTATGGCTGCATTCACTTCGTGTATGCTATGTGGCTGCTTTAACTTGGTGTATGCTGTGTGGCTACTTTTACTTCTTGGAGATGTGTGGCTGCTTTTACTTGGTGTATGCTGTATGGCTGCATTCACTTCGTGTATGCTATGTGGCTGCTTTAACTTGGTGCATGCTGTATGGGTGCTTTCATTTGGTGTATGCTGTGTGGCTACTTTTACTTGGTGTATGCTCTATGGCTGCATTTACTTCGTTTATGATGTGTGGCTGCATTTACTTCGTGTATGATGTGTGGCTGCTTTTACTTCATGTATACTGTATGGCTGCTTTTACTTGGTGTATGCTGTATGGCTGCATTCACTTCGTGTATGCTATGTGGTTGCTTTAACTTGGTGCATGCTGTATGGGTGCTTTTACTTCTTGGAGATGTGTGGCTGCTTTTACTTGGTGTATGCTGTATGGCTGCATTCACTTCGTGTATGCTATGTGGCTGCTTTAACTTGGTGCATGCTGTATGGGTGCTTTCATTTGGTGTATGCTGTGTGGCTACTTTTACTTGGTGTATGCTCTATGGCTGCATTTACTTCGTTTATGATGTGTGGCTGCATTTACTTCGTGTATGATGTGTGGCTGCTTTTACTTCATGTATACTGTATGGCTGCTTTTACTTGGTGTATGCTGTATGGCTGCATTCACTTCGTGTATGCTATGTGGCTGCTTTAACTTGGTGCATGCTGTATGGGTGCTTTCATTTGGTGTATGCTGTGTGGCTACTTTTACTTGGTGTATGCTCTATGGCTGCATTTACTTCGTTTATGATGTGTGGCTGCATTTACTTCGTGTATGATGTGTGGCTGCTTTTACTTCATGTATACTGTATGGCTGCTTTTACTTGGTGTATGCTGTATGGCTGCATTCACTTCGTGTATGCTATGTGGCTGCTTTAACTTGGTGCATGCTGTATGGGTGCTTTCATTTGGTGTATGCTGTGTGGCTGCTTTTACTTGGTGTATGCTATGTGGCTGCTTTAACTTGGTGCATGCTGTATGGGCGCTTTCATTTGGTGTATGCTGTGTGGCTACTTTTACTTCGTGTAGGCTGTATGGCTTCTTTTACTTCGTGTATGCTGTGTGTCAGGTTTTATTTGGTGTATGGTGTGTTAGGTTTTATTTGGTGTATTTTGTGTGTCACAAAGGAGTGACTATTTTCGTGTTTATTTACAGACGTATCCTGTATGTATTCTATGTACATAATTTATAATATCAGTTATTTTTGCTTGAACAGAACATATTAATAGAATAAGCCAGTCTCTTCCTTGATTGAGACTGATGTCTGAATAAATAGTTTGAATCTTGTCTGTTTGGGACTAGACAGCAATCGAAACCCTTGACATTCTTGTACAACCACCCCGGAGCAGTAACATAAAGCTAACTTGTGAAGTGTATGTAGTCGTAAAATCGTTTATTTCCACCCTCTTGAGCAAATTAGGGGAGCTAAGCGCTGCGATTCCCCCCACCTCTACCCTGGAATTGTGCCTCACTCTTGTTTCTAATTCATTTCCTGTATTTTGAGCTTCAGCCGACACTTCATCCTATCAAAAAGAGCGCAAGTCAAAGAAGGGACGATCAGTCCTGCAGTAAGAAATAATTTCGAGAGACAGGTAGTTTGCTTACAGCTGTAATAGGATAGATCATCGTAACGTCATCTTTGCACAAAACAGAACTTCGTTTGTATTGAATAAAATTCTTAATCACAGGAAATGACGTCAATGTCACGGCCTTTGGGAAAACATATGGGTAGAATTTGATCGACTGTAAGAGAACAATTTGAGCCCATTTCTTAGCAGACGCCTCTCACATAGACGTAACAAAGGATCCTACTTTTAAGATATAAAGACGTGTCCTTAACTATTTCTATATGTCTAAGGCAGCGGTTCTCAACCTTTTAGGCTTGGCGACCCCTTTTTACCATCCCCACTTTGACGCGACCCCCCCCCCTCCCCGCAAACGCACACAGCAATATAAGAGTAGACAATAACAATCCATTTTTTTCGATGGTCTGGCATATCGTCAATCGACCCCCTAAAGGGGTCGCGATCCACAGGTTGAGAACCCGTGGTCTAAGGCATTGGTTAAAATGTTGATTTTACATGATCAACTAAAACACTCTTTTAGTCCCTTGAAAACAAAAATTACCGGCTGCACAATTGGGAATGTCAAATATCTGACAGACTGTTTAGTTATTGTTTACTCAAGATTTTCACATTTTTATCCTCCATCGAGCTGAAAGCTTTCTGGAGTTTTGCGACTCAGTCTCTCTTCTTTGTTATTCGTGACTCAGGACTGAAGCAAGTTTTATTTATCCAGGTCTATCATTGTTCTATTATGTATCATACATTGTCATGAGTTTAACAATGAGTGGGCTATTTGTAAAGGACAAGAATGTTGAAAAAAGAAAACAAATACCGCTGTCTACATGAAAAAAATACACTTTTGAAAATGTTTTAATACAGAAGTTCGTTTATTATACGAGTGAGAACTTTATTGAATATGAAACATGCACACATTACACGATTATACATGAATAAAGGCCATTTTTCTGTCTGCTAAAAGAATTTCATCACAATGTGAGAAAAAACAAAGAAGCCTACTAATTTACACAATTTTAATGGCTATACAATCCGCTTCAGAAGTTTAATGCGCGCAGCAAGCGCAATATTCTTAGAACATCGAATTTCAATCTAAAGACACTTTTAGAACATTGAGTTAAATCCAAAGAATCTCCTAAAGCATAGAGTTTAAACCAAAGACACTTTTATCATTTTAGCTCCAAAAATACTGTCATTCTACTCCAAAGATATTCTTTACAATATAACACTTTTACATTTCAGACATCCAATCAGCTCCACACTATAGACATCAACAATTTAACTTAGAAACGCTATTGCTATGTAAATACAGAGAATGGAACATGGAATGAAACGTCTTTCTATATAATGAACTCATCGTATAATAAACAAACAAACTAGAGCTTGAATTAATGTGTTCCACTATATTGGATACCATCCACAATATTTGATTAAATCCATTATTGTTTCCATAAGCTACAAAGTTGATCTTTAAGATTGCAAAAACGCAGAGAATTAAAAAGGGAGATAAGTAATAATTAAGATTATAGCCAACAATGCGGTGATCTTGCTTATAGATTTATCTCTCTTGGTTAAAACATCCAGCTTCGAGTCTCCGTACGTAGCCAGACTTTTCTCCATTTTGTTTTCTTGGCGAGTTGAAAGGTCAAAAACAAAGTGGAAATAACTATGACGAAAAACAGAGCGAGGAAAAAAATTGAGTTTATCGCCCCTGAGACTAAATTTATGTAATTGTAGTTGTCGTTGAGTGCCAGTCCAAATCTGGAGGCGTTCGCCGAGTAGTCAAAACGGTTTGTTAAATAGACAGCGCTTGTGTACACAATAAATGTGCAGATAACAAATATCGATATCAGTATTATCAAAGTTTTGGTCGTTGTCAGCAGGCTCTTCACTTTGAGAGGTGACGCAATGCACAGGCATCTTTCTAGTGTGACGAAGACTGTGATGCAACAAGTCACTCTGGAAAATACCGCTCTCGGAGTCACTATGGAGATTTGTATTTGCTACAAAATTTGGGACTGAACACGTAAAACTGTAGTAAAATTATTAAAGTTTTATTTTTGGGTCTTGAACTTGCATATTTTTCGACATACGACAAAAACATTGTTTAGCAGGGTGTGTTCTTTAAGAAAATTTAGTTAAAGTGTTTACCTATTTTCCTGTTTTCCCCGCCATCTGCCGGTCCCAAGCCCGGGTAAGAAAGGAGGAGTGTAGTGCTAGCGACCCCAACCCGTAAAACCTCAATTACTACAGAAACGACAAACTTTAAACAGAAAGATAATTTTTCAAAACTGGGAATCGGCTACTTAGGTTGTGACAGAGCTTCGCATGATGTTTGCAGGACATGTTTTCGACAAAATGAACTACGCATACCAAGGGTTGCGATGGCATGGAGGCCAATACGAGGAAAGCGCAAACTGTGACGTCCTCGTTAAACCTGGCGTCATACTTCCATGGAGGACGTCAGTACAGTGGACGCCACATGGGAAGAATTTTCAGACATTACCAGCAGCAGATCTTTGTGGAGGCAGCTTGCCGCCCAATGTTCGGAACGGCGCGGGAGAATCTAATTCTAGGTAAAGTAAGTTTACCTATTTAACCTACATATATATATATATATATATATATATATATATATATATATATATAAGTAATTACTATAACGAGCTAAAGATACATTTAACATACACCAATGAAGAAGCTCTAGAAAGCATGTGTAGAACGCTAACATGAAAATCAATTAGTTTACTGGAAGAAGTTATATAATATACTAGCCGAATTGTCTAAACGTTTCACTCTTTAATGGAATTAAATTTAGATATTTTATTTTATTTTTAGGGCCCCCCGGTTGTAGGAGGACATTAAAGATGTTTCAATTTTGTAGAGGCGACTAAATTAAACGTATACCACCACTTCAGTCAAGTACAATTTCTTTCCCTTGTTACCAAATAAAATAATTACTTACCAATCGTTTATTAACCCATTGGTTAATTTTTCAAAATTTATTCTTGTGTTGTCCGGTAAAAGAATTAATTCTTCAAAATTTCAGCTTGATCCGACATGGGGTGTCAGAGAAATAACGTATAAAAATTTTAGGCCAGACAGACAGACAGAGTTGATATAAGCTTTGTAAAAATAAGTCTGTTCTAGTCTGTTATAATATAATATTATACGCCTACATTACTTTAGTTGTATGAGCTCTTTGAAGCTACAAACCAACGAGCATATATTACAGAGCATATATCACAGAGCATATATCAACGCTGTGGTCAGAGTGAATGAAGAACAAGATGGACACTTATGAGCGGTCTTTGGGCAGGTCTTGTGACCATTTGACTTTTTTTTCTTAATTCTTATAAATAACATCTATGGGGCATTCTGCGATGACAGCTTTTTTTTTCTGTTATTTTAATAAAATGAAATTTAAACAAAATGAAAAACGCACTCGTTCAACAAAATTATACACCTGAAATGTGTAGAACTTACAGTTTGTAACAAAATATAGGAACAAGCAGACTCATAAAAATACTTTAAAATTGATATAAGCTTATCTAATGGTAATAAATCCGTGTTTACTGACAAATATCTCAATGCTTTATCATTTATTTCCCATTTTCGATATAAAAATAATAATAATAAATTACAGTTTTTAAATAAATTAATGTGTTTTTTTAATTGATAAATGTTATGTTATCGACAATGAATAACTGTGTAGAGTTTCAACTTGATCTGAGATTGGGAGCTGAATACGTGTTCAAAATTTGTAACAGACTGACAGAATGAGTTGATATGAAGCTTTGTAAAAAGACTGACAGAATGAGTTGATATGAAGCTTTGTAAAAAGACTGACAGAATGAGCTGATATGAAGCTTTGTAAAAAGACTGACAGAATGAGCTGATATGAAGCTTTGTAAAAAGACTGACAGAATGAGTTGATATGAAGCTTTATAAAAAGACTGACAGAATGAGTTGATATGAAGCTTTATAAAAAGACTGACAGAATGAGTTGATATGAAGCTTTATAAAAAGACTGACAGAATGAGTTGATATGAAGCTTTATAAAAAGACTGACAGAATGAGTTGATATGAAGCTTTGTAAAAAGACTGACAGAATGAGTTGATATGAAGCTTTATAAAAAGACTGACAGAATGAGTTGATATGAAGCTTTATAAAAAGACTGACAGAATGAGTTGATATGAAGCTTTGTAAAAAGACTGACAGAATGAGTTGATATGAAGCTTTATAAAAAGACTGACAGAATGAGTTGATATGAAGCTTTATAAAAAGACTGACAGAATGAGTTGATATGAAGCTTTATAAAAAGACTGACAGAATGAGTTGATATGAAGCTTTGTAAAAAGACTGACAGAATGAGTTGATATGTAGCTTTGTAAAAAGACTGACAGAATGAGTTGATATGAAGCTTTATAAAAAGACTGACAGAATGAGTTGATATGAAGCTTTATAAAAAGACTGACAGAATGAGTTGATATGAAGCTTTGTAAAAAGACTGACAGAATGAGTTGATATGAAGCTTTATAAAAAGACTGACAGAATGAGTTGATATGAAGCTTTGTAAAAAGACTGACAGAATGAGTTGATATGAAGCTTTATAAAAAGACTGACAGAATGAGTTGATATGAAGCTTTGTAAAAAGACTGACAGAATGAGTTGATATGAAGCTTTATAAAAAGACTGACAGAATGAGTTGATATGAAGCTTTGTAAAAAGACTGACAGAATGAGTTGATATGAAGCTTTATAAAAAGACTGACAGAATGAGTTGATATGAAGCTTTGTAAAAAGACTGACAGAATGAGTTGATATGAAGCTTTGTAAAAAGACTGACAGAATGAGTTGATATGAAGCTTTATAAAAAGACTGACAGAATGAGTTGATATGAAGCTTTGTAAAAAGACTGACAGAATGAGTTGATATGAAGCTTTATAAAAAGACTGACAGAATGAGTTGATATGAAGCTTTGTAAAAAAAAAAAAAAAGAGCGCATGTGTTTGAATAACAAAAAAGTAAAAAATTATTGCCATTACTATTTAAAACTCCGTGCAAGGATTATCAAGGTAAGATTGTTTAAATTGACTCTGTTTTTAATGTTACCATTTACCTGATAAAATGTAGATAATAGTGATTGGATTAGTGACAAGGTCCTTTAACTGAGCCCGCGCAAAGTTTCCTCAAATCGAATAGACCAGCCCAGCGCTGAGGTTGAGAGTGCCAGAAAGGCGAGGTTAGAGGAGGTCTTGATGCCAAGTCTGGAGAAGATAGTATAGAATCATGATCCTGTACAATGTCTAGCCAAGATCATACATTTATTGTATCCTTCCAGAGCATCTAGGCGTGCTTACACCGATAGCGTTAATGTCTAAAATCTTAAATGGGTGTTGGGCTTTTTAATTAAGTAGCCTGCAATCAAGTAACTTACAATCAAGTAGCTTACAATCATGTAGCTTACAATTATGTAGCTTACAATAATGTAGCTTACAAGCAAGTAGCCTGCAATCATGTAGTTTACAATCAAGTAGCTTACAATCAAGTAGCTTACAATCAAGTAGCTTACAATCAAGTAGCTTACAATGAAGTAGCTTAAAATGAAGTAGCTTAAAATGAAGTAGCTTACAATCATGTAGCTTACAAGCAATTAGCCTGCTATCATGTAGCTTACAATCATGTATCTTACAAATAAGTAGCTTATAAACAAGTAGCCTGCAATCATGTAGCTTACAATCATGTAGCTTACAAGCAAGTAGCCTGCAATCATGTAACTTACAATCAAGTCCAACAAAGCAGAAAAACAAGGCAAAATGGCATTCACTTGACTAACCTTGAAAAGATAATGGTGTTGATGATATTTGTGACGAGACCAAAAGTTAATATAACGACAAACAACGACACGTGGAGTATATTTGGCCACTGTGTCGCCAGATTGACTGTGTCTTGTAACTGGATCTTCCAAGGGACAGAACTAGCATTCATTTTGAAAGCTATGGCAAAAAGTAAATGCATTTAAAAAAAAATAAAATATGAAATGTTAATTGGAGTTTTATTTTCCTACTAAAACAATAAAGAAGTAGAGTTATTTTTTTACATTTTTGTTATTATTTTACTTTGAAATTGTCTCAAAAGGTTGTACAAATGTTTGCTGAAATGTATAGACATAAAACAAATCTATTTTAATTAGTTAGTCCCTGTAATTCTGTTCAATACCCCAAATAGAGCATGCCTAAATCCAGGTAATTTTGCTTTTCTAAAATTACAAGTACAACTACGCTGAAAAACAAAGGTAAGATAATTGATTGCAATAGCGAGTTCTTATTTCATATTTCATATTTCCGGATACATACTGAGTTAAAGTTCATCTCATCTCTGCATGTGGTCCTTTGTGGGACATAGGCCACCAACCAGCTTCCTCCAAGCTTCTCGGTTCTGGGCCAGTCTTTAAAGTTAGTCCACCAAAAAAGAAAACCTGAAATGGAATTTTAAAATGATTTATGTGATTTACAAATGCAACTGACACTAGAAGATCTGTGATTGTATTTCAACGACATTTTAAAAATAGTCGAAAAAAAGGTATATTCTCCAGACAAATACAGCCCTAGAAAGTGCTAGACGCCATAATAATGTTATTAGAAACTTAATTCTATATTGTGGCATCATTAATAATAGCGTAGTTCTATATTCAAGAATTAATTGAATAGTATTTGTCGTTTCTTAGTATCAAATTATCTGTAAGAAATATTCAGTATTCGCATCATAATCTGCCACAATTCAGTTATGTTAAATTGTAATGGTTGCCTTTTAGCTATACATGTATTTATCATAGTAAAACAAAGATATGGGGATATAAATAATAGCTATTTATAAAACGATCGAAAGGGGAGTGAACTAATGAAATCGGATTGAAGATTTATCAAAATCTGGAGAGCGGTTATTAGTCTAATGGCAGTACATAATAATTATAATATACATATATCCAGATGCAGCACGCTATTCTTAATATATGTTTAATAATTCTGTGCTTATTCTATGTCAAGTTATCATCAGCCATATCTTCATTTTTAAACAATTTTGTTAGGCTTGGAACAGGAATGGAGAATCTATTATTCATCATTCAAATAACATATATTGGAAGCGTACCCTACCATCCATACAGACTCATAGATGAACAATTTGAAAGATCGCATATGAAATGGAAAGAAAAACCTTTTTTTTTGGCAAAGAAATACTTTAATTTAAAAAAAAGCTAATTAGTTTTGATAAAGATATTAACCATGGAATCTACAGGTGTTTCACTGGACAGTGTAATCAGGGAAAGAACAGGGGCAAAAAAAAGGGTTCTGCAGGATGACTCGATTTGGCTTTAGTAGCACTCAACAGACGAGAGGTCCATCATCACACTTTTGAACCCGGGCCCACGATGACCTTGTTCCACCACTGAGGTGTATCATACTGAGATAGGGCAACTTCATTGACACTATGAATGCCCTGGTATCCTACTAAGAAAGACGTTAAATCTCAACACGTTGAATTTCTACCAATTCTGTGAAAGCTCGCTAATCTGTCTTACCTAAACATGGCTAAATGAAATTATTCCCGACACATCAGTAGACTTTGATGCGTTTCTTTTGTACAGATCAGACAGGACAACATATAGTGGCAAAACAAGAGGAGGAGGACTGGCCATTTATGTCAATAAACAGTACTACTGTGTCAGCAATATCTCAATCATAACTTAAGTATGCACGACCGATCTTGAACTTCAATGTAACAATCTCAGGCTATACTACCTGCCGAGAGAGTTTACACAATTTTACGCCATATGTGTGTATATATCACCCACAGCCAACACAGAGAAAGCAGCAAAACATTTACTAGAAATTGTACATATACTTGTGCCTATAAGTTCTGATGATGTTCTACTAGTTATGAGAGATTGCAATCCTCTTTTAGTTAGCTCAACACTTGCCATCTTATAGTCTTAATTGTCCCACACAGCACGATAAAACCTTGGACATGTGTTATAGCAACATAAAAATGGCCTACACATCTCGATTGTCATTTCCCCTCGAAGAGTCGGACCACACAATGATCCATCTTACACACACGTACGGTTTTAAAAACAACAAAACCCGAAGTACAGTCCATCAAGTCATGGTCTGATGACGCTGTTTTATAGCTACAAAGTTGTCCGGAGCAGATTGGGACATGTTTGTAAATAACCTTAACCCTAACCCTAACCCTATGAAACCAAATAAAATCACACGTAAAAGATGAGTATCTATTCTGAAGATGACGGATAAGTGGAGTATCGATTCTGAAGATGACGGATGAGTGCAGTATTTCACAGTACCACTAAAACCCAGTTACAACCTACGTATTTTGTCACGTCTGACGAAGATACATCCGTTGAATCTTTTCATCTTTTGTGCTCACACCAAAAAAATGATCGTATTTTTCAGGTGCCCATCCCCATACAAATTGGTGTCCGACGCGGCGCAGATGTCGATGGGTAAGTAGTGTTTCTATAATCAATACTGTCCACAACATGTTTGTTCGGTAGACCCCTATCAAGAAGATTCTTTTAAAATTTATACAATATTATTTTTTATATAAAATAGTAAATAGATTTTATAGAACGTTGAGGGTGAGAGGCAAAACTCATGTATCAATGGGGTTCAAGTTCGAATCCCGTCTCGAGTAGAGTTTGCTGAGCGCCTAAAGAAAGCACGGAAGGTTACTTCTAGATATCCCCTCCACCCGTGTATTGTTTCCTGTGATTTGATCAGAACGCACTGAACATGGTTAAAGAAAGAAAAAAAAACTGGTTATAAAAGGTATTAAAGAAAAAAAAATGATAAAGAGAACATTTAAATCTCAATATGTAACTTTGAGTGTCGTTCCAGTTAAGGGTAAAATCCGGTGTGGTGAATGGGATGCCTTTGTTGGGTCCCAAGATTACACTTCATTTGGGTTGGGAATGCAGCGCAGGTTGCACACCTGCGTATCGGAAAGATTGACTTTTTGAAATCTGACTTTGCTGTTAGGCTATGTAGCACAGATGTGGCACTGATGTAGCACTGATGTAACACGGGTGTAAGAGGTTCTAGTGTGATCGGGTTATTACAAGGACTTAAAGTCTCAGACTTTTAATTTACCTTTACGGCTTTGTACTTAAATGACTGGATCTTTCCCAGAAACAAATTTGTAATAGACAACCAGATGGAGGCGAACATCGATTGTCTAAAAATTCCGAGTCTAAGATGCAGCTCTTAGAACAATTACGAAGAAGAAGATGAAGTATTTTATATGATTCCATTAAAAATATCAATGAAAATATCAAATCATGGAACATAAAAATACCTGATAGCATATCAATTACACATAAGTTAACTTAAACTGTTTGTAGCTTTATATCTTTCTGGTTAAGGGATTTTGAAAAAAAAAAATTGTTGAATTCAAATTTATCCAAAAATATAATAATATTGTTATAAACCTGGTGGTGACACAGATGGGGGTAGTGGTGTGAGTGTATTCAGCAGACGCAAATCGCCCCAGGCCAGCGCTAGACGAGCGGTCAACCGTGACGAGTTACGACGGTCAGCCGAGACGAGTGTCAACATGACAAGTGGTCTCCCCTCACCTAACAGCCCTGAAAACAAATCTAAGCAAAGTACAAAAATTTAAACATCCGGAGGGGCAAGTTCAGCACCCACCACCCCAACCAAAATAACAAGAAAGAGGGCCCTCTCTCTCTCTCTTCCTCATCAGAGAATCTAAACGAGGATCCCCGGGTAGAGGAGGAGAAAAAGAGGAAGAACAGTTCAAGCTCGAGCTGAACTTTCCAGACTCCCCTTCAGTGCTAGTCATAGATGAGGGCGAGGACCCTAACACACATTTAAACACATAAACAACAAAGCAACTCTTAAAGATAAAATGCATACACACACAATAGAATAACAAACACGCAAACCAGTCTCACACACTCATGGCAGACATCAAAAATTTGACACTCAACTTCAGAGGGCTAAACAATAAACACACATACATAGCACACCTCACAAGGAAATACAAGCCAGATTTTATCTTTCTACAAGAGACCAACACACAGTCAGAGTACAAGGCCAAAAAAGCAGTCTCTCTTATGGGCCTACGGGAGGGTTATTTTAGTTTAGGTAGAAAGCCTTGAGGGACAGGCATTTTACAAACATCCAATAGGTTTTCAATCACACACTCATATCAAGACAATAGCGGGAGGATAGTAATAATTAGGACAAGCTCACAAAAACACACATACACGTTAGTCAACATTTATGCACCCGCTCAAAAAAAAGAGAAACACGAGTTTTTTGGAATGTTAAGTGACATTCTACACACTCAGTACGCAGGAGAAAATTTGATAGTAGGGGGTGATTTAAATTACATTGATTCCCAATTAGACAAGCAAAACACAAACACAGAGGGTCCTGCTCCTCATGTAACAATTAAAACGCATGACTATTTGGGGGAAGTCATCAAGGCTTTCCGGTTAGTAGATGCCTATAGAGAAGTAGAGGTCACGGGCCGGGTCACCACGTTCAGGGACAAGGCACACCAAATAGAAACACGGATAGATAGAGTGTATGTGCCAAGGGCGTGCGAAACAAAAAGTGTAGCACATCTCGTAGAGACGTTACAATATACAGACCACAAAAGAGTCTTAGTGGAACTGCTGAACCCAAAACCAAAAAAGAAAAAACAAAAAACACCGATCTGAAAACTTAACAACGACCTCCTAAATGACCCGCTCTATTTAAAAACAATCGCAAACCTCCTCAAAAATAAAATACATGACTCAAACACACCCCATTTCAAAGTCACACAAATATGGACGCTAATTAAAAGCTCCATTAAGCAGCAAAGCCAAATACTGGCCACAATAGTCAACTCAAAAAAGAAAAAAGAAGAGGAAAGACTTAAACATTTACTCACACACGAAGAAGACGAAGCAGCCAAAACACATATACTAACACAACTAGAAGAACTATTGAACTATCAATACAAAGGAGCGGAATTGAGGTGCAAAAGTAAAAAAATAACCGAAGGGCCTAACAAACTTTTTTTATCAGCAGAACAAAACATTCAAATTGACAGAACTGTTGACAACGTTATTGATAGTAAAGGAGAAACTATACACGACCTGGACAAAATAACAGACACATTTACGAAACACTTTACTAATTTGTATGACAAGGAACAGACGGACGACAACGCACAAAAAGTATTTTTACAGAACTGCAAAGAAATACCAATGACAGAATAGATAGAGACAGACACTTCCTTTACGCTAGACGACCTGAGGGCTGCTTTAGATACAACACAAAACAACAAATCCCCTGACCCAGACGGTCTGACGTTTGAATTTTACAAAGCCTTTTTTCCCCAAATAGGACCCCTACTATTAAATCTATACAGCGACATGTTAGTGACAGAACAGTTAACTAGAGATTTCAACTTAGCATACATCACACTTCTACCAAAAAAAACAAGAAAACAACACCTCACCTAGCGACCGATCTCACTTCTAAACACCGACTACAAACTCCTGACGAAAATAATTTTTCTAAGACTAAAACCCCTCATACTTAATAGGACAGGACCAATACTGTAGCAACCCAGACAAAAACATCGACGAACTTAACCATTTTTACGAGACATTATATATTACTGTAAAGACAAAGACTTGAAAGCAGCCCTCTTTTCTATTGACCAGGAAAAAGCCTTTGACAGAATAGACCATGACTACCTTTTCAAAATACTAGACAAGACGAAGACAGATGGAAGAATGAAGAAATACATAAAGCTAGTTTACACTGATGCCACAAGCAAACTTATAATAAACCAAACCCTTTGTGGCAGTATCCCTATTAGAAGATCTGTTAGACAAGGGTGTCCCCTTTCTCCCTTTTTATACACCCTTTGTCTAGAACCCCTTTTAGAAACCATCAGGCTAGATAGTGGAATCACGGGGATAAGAATCCCAGGCCCCACGCCCGTAGTTAAAGTTAAAGCATACGCTGATGACACAACCCTTTTTCCCTCCTCAGAAAAAGACATAGCCGCAATCATAGATAAGTTTATTCAATTTGGGAGGGCAAGCGGGTCAAAAATCAACATAAATAAATGTTGTATTATGGGATTGGGCAGGTGGGAAATCCCCTTAAACATCCCCTTTACCTTAAAATAGAGAAGGAAATTAAAATATGCGGCATTACGTGTACAAGCAACCCAACATATTACCACACACAGCAGTGGGAAAATATTTTAAAGAAAACCAAAAACACACTTAAAAGATTTCATTATGCAGCAACTACTATATTTGGTAGAGCAATACTAGTAAACAACCTGGTCATCCCGAAGATAGTTTATTTAGCAAACATCACAGAACCTCCACCAACTTTTATACCAAGCATAAACATAATCATTAGGAATTTTATATTTAAAAGCACTATCAGAAACATTAAACACAAAACACTTATACAAAACAAAAAGGATGGGGGGATAAACTTACAGGACATCAGAACCAAAATACAAGCTCTTATATTAAAATACATAGGACAAGTAGCCAAGAACCCAAACAATTTTCCATTAACAATATACTACTACGGCTTAAGATTAAATAAAATAATTCCAATAAAAAATGACAATCTTCACCACTTTGGTACAAACACACATCCATTTTACAGATCCATATCAAGAATACTCCCCGGCAATGAACATCTAATACACAGTAAATTAAAAGAAACAGTTACAAGGAAGATTATCCAATAGGATCAAATGGAGTAGAGAGTTAGATGTAATAGATTTTAGAGACACTTTTATAAATCTACACAGCAAACACATTACACCCAAAGCCAGAGAAATAACATACAGACTAATCTTCGGTATGACCCCTGTAGGAAGGAAGAAAAGAAATGTACACACATGTGTTTTATGTCGCACAGATAATTGTAACAATGAAAGCCATATGTTTTTAAAATGTAAAATATTTGATAATGTTAGATGCACTATGAAAGACCTACTAGAGGCAAACTGTAACACCAATGTTAATCTTAACCTAGCTATTGTTGTAAATAAATTGCCTAAAATCAAAAGTAAGATGATTCATAAATTTAATCTAATAATAGTGAGTGAATACAGAAGTCTTGTGTGGCACAGTAGAATTAAAGTTGTTAATAACAATGTATCTTTAAATCCTTATAATCTAGAGTTAATATTTAGAAATATAATTGAACATAGAATTGATAACTATACTGGTTAGATAGAAATTGTAATTATTGTGTAATTTATTGTCCTTGACTAAATTGTCAGACCTCAGAGATAAAAATCTAAATACTGTAATCAATCTGTAAAGTTACTCTATTGGTATTATGTCAGTTAGTTTAAGTGGTTATGCGAGTGTGTGAGAGTGTGTATGTACCTGGGTTAAAGAGAGTTTGGGCTGAGAGATGCGGGATAGAAATCAAATTGAACTTTATTTATCTATGGAAAACTACTAAAGAACTGTCTTTTAAAGGGAAGTCAACACTTTTGAAGAATTATTTCTCCCTCGTGGTTACGTCCTCCTTGATCACATGATCGGAGAGCATGTCACAAGTCAACATCAAATGTGTATGTACTACACTCACAGAACACGGCAAGTCCGTGGAAACTTAATAAGAACACTATGACAATGTCTATATCGTAGCAGCAGCCTCCTCCTAGATATACTGGGAAACAAAGGAACAAGAAAACAAGACGCAACTGAATGGAGCCTGCGAAGAGACTAGAAACAAAAAAAACCAAAACCAATAATCCTAAAGAATATAGACAAGGGCAGACAATTGAAAGTCAAGAATCTTTTATGAATAATGTAATATTTTAAGACAAACAACTATTTTTTATTTATTTATTAATTTTTTTTATATTTTTTAAAACCCCCTCGTAATGAGAGAGAAAAGAATCTTTAATCGACACCCCTATTCTGAAATAATTTACACATGACCCTAACAGAACCCTGAACAATTGTGATACAGCAGTACCTTTGCTTGGTTAACTATCCCAAAATGATTCTTAACAGACACTAAGGCCACCTTGATAATACTAGGGTAGCACTCTTACATCTCAAGGAGACCTTTAAAAAATTGTCGTGAGAGGGATTAACCTGTTCCCTGATCAGTCTTTTTTAAATACATAAGGCATACAGGGCAGCTGTATAAAAACCTATATTGGCTTGCCTTGCCTAATTACTTGCTACTACCTGGGAACATAGCATTGCTTCAATGTCAATTTCCTGAGAGATTGTGAATGTTGCTTTGCAACTTTGTTAATGAACTCATTTATGTTGAAGATTGTTACTGTTAAAGCAATAATACTGAGTCTACTTATCAAGGAAGTCCTTTTTCTCTGTATTACTTCATAGAAAAGATGTGGTTCTGTTGTGTAAAATTAAGTATTATTATATGTCTAAAATACTATTTGACGAGACAGAATGGAGGCTTAGGATGAAATCCGTCACTGTTTCCTCTTCGTCCTACCACCCAGTTCAATACATTTTGTCCCCTTTAGCCCTAAAGTGACAACGACAAATGCCAAGTGCTTGAAAGGAAACATAAACTAATTGGATGCAATTACACTACAGAGTTCTTTTTGCTACGTGTAATTTTTTTGAAAATGTCTACAAGATAAGATAACTTATATTCAGGTTGACTACAATTGACAACCTTAGCATTGTCAATTTAGTAGATATTAAATGAATTGTAATTTCTTAACCATTCATGTTTTTTGGTGTTTTTTTTTTAAATGACTACAAATTAGTAGATATTAAATGAATTGTAATTTCTTGACCACTCATGTTTTATTTTTATTTTTTTGGAAATGACTACAAATTAGTAGATATTAAATGAATTGTAATTTTTTGACCACTCATGTTTTATTTTTATTTTTTTGAAAATGTCTACAAATTAGTGGATATTTAATGAATTGTAATTTCTTGACCACTCATGTTTTATTTTTATTTTTTTGAAAATGACTACAAATTAGTAGATATTAAATGAATTGTAATTTCTTGACCAAAAAAAAAAAGAATAAGAGATTGAGCCATTTCAAAACAATGACATTATTTATAAGACTTCAGTTAGGCCAGGAGAGGCGAAGTAGCTGAGCGGTAAAGCGTTTGGCTTCCGAACCGAGGGTCCCGGGTTCGAATCCTTGTGAAGACTGGGATTTTCAACTTTTGAGTCTACCCAGCTCTAATGGGTACCTGACATTAGTTGGGGAAAAGGAAAGGCGGTGGGTCGTTGTGCTGGCTACATGACACCCTCGTTGACCGTAGGCCACAAAAACAGATGAGCTTTACATCATCTGCCCTATAGACCACAAGGTCTGAAAGGGAACTAGTTAGGCCAGGTTCACATCTAACTTTGCATTCACTTTCACCTATCCTTTGATCTGCTGCACGGTTGGGGCACTACACAAGATCTGTCAACCTTCTTTCTCCATTCTTATATCTCATTTGTCTTTGATATAATTTCATTTGGATGTTCATTCTGAAAATATTGAAGTCTGCCTTGGTGGACCACTTCCGGGAGCGATTTTGAGTTTGTGTTTTCACACAAACTGTCTTTGTTTATTGTTAGTCTAGATCTATTACAAATTTAATTACGCGACTGATGCGAACTAATGGATACAAATACGCATAATATAAGCTTTGTTTTGTTTTTAAGTATTTCAAAATATTTTTCTTGTTACACTTATCTCTATTCTCCCTCCCTCTCTCTCCCTCCCTCTCTCTCTCTCTCTCTCCCTCTCTCTCTTCTTTCTTTTTCTTGTCACTCTTGCACAATCTGACAACGTCTTCCTTGGTTCATGTCCACACGAGGTCAACTGACCGCAAGTTCCATCTTGTAATTCACTCAAAGACTCACCGCGAGATAGTGAGTGTATCATCTGTCCTATCCGCCCATCTAGCACTGCACACACACACACGCGCACAGTCTAACTTACGTTTGAGCTCAAGACGTGCAATGTCCCGAAACTAAGTAAACGAAACACTAAAGTAAATACGTCGAACAGACAATGAACAGAATACCGGTTTAAAAGTCAAAGGTGAGTTATTCACTTGATTTATTAGACATGTTGTGTGTTGTTAAGAACTTTGATTAGTTCTTTGAGGGGTGTAATTTAATGCCCGACTGTAGATCATTAAAACGTACAAATATTATAGATATGAAACCCAATGTATAGAGCGACACTGACCAGGTGGGTTTGGGTTTAACTCCCACGGCTAAGGGTGTGATTCTCTATTCATATTCAACATGAGATGCCATCGTGGTTGATTCTCCGATTTCACTTATTGCTTATTATTGGTTATTTTACTATACACTCAACAAAGGAGTAAAAACTTTGCATTTATTTACAGCATACAATGGGTTACATATGTAATACACAATCATCAATACTAAAACCTATTGAATGTGCCCAAATTAAATATTCAAGGGCGCTTAGACTAGATTCAATGATAGATTACCTTAAGGGTATTATGACACAACATAACATTATCCAAATATTTAGCAATCTTCCCTAGAAAGAACAAAATCTCCTTACTCTAAACATAATAACCGAAAAAAATCACTAACACCCTACTTAGACCAAGTCAGCTCTCCAACTGACTAGACTGACCACTGGAAAACCTTAACCCCCTTGAAAACCCCGAGCTAAAACAGTTTACTACTCACAACCAGGGCCGCCGCTACCTATTGTGCAATGTGTGCGTTGCACGCAGGCGGCTGAATGTGAGGGGCGGCCAAATCATTTCCAAGAATCCCTTTTCTTTAAATTTTTGGTTTAATAATTTAAAAAAAAAATATATGTTTTATTTAAATTCTACTGATTCCATTATCCTTTGAAAACTGGGATGGAGGGGGGGGGGGGAGACGATATTTGTACACTAAAAAGTTATTTTGGAAACTTAAGAAGAAAAACAAAGCGGCACGCGAGGGTTTCCCACGGGTTTTTCCATAAACGCCGACTCTTTCCTGACCTTGAATTTTCGCGGGTTGTTTGTAATCTGGTATAAACTTTGTCACATGTAAATTATGAGTGAGTCTGGTGTGAATGTACACTTTGGTTTCTTATAGTTATACATACGGACAATAAAGATTATTATTATTTGTTTCGATTCAAATAGTGTAAGTAGATCTAGTAATTAGAATGCCAATTTTAAAACATTGTCACATTGTATCTCCAATTGGGGGGTTGGGGGGCTCAACTTCCTGACAAAAAGGGGTGTTATAGTGTGTGTGTGTTTCCTAGGCGGCGTTAGGAAGAGGTTAAGCGATTGATTGGTGGTTATGCTTCTCCCGCACCCCACCTGTGGAGCTTCGGGGCGGGGGGTCGGCCGAGTGGTCGGGGTGATCGCCCCTACCCCCCCCCTCCCTTGATCAGCCAGTGACACAATCTCACATCTTACATACCCCTGCTCTTGACAACCATATTAATTTAAAAAGAAATATGCCATTGTTATTATCGGAGATTTTCACACTAAATTTCAATCACAGTAACTCTGCTCCTTGTTTAGCACAGGCTTTCGTCTCATTCCTATCAGATGACCCATAGTTTGTTTAATTAACACAGGCTTTCATCTCATTTCTATAAGATGACCCATAGTTTGTTTAACATAGGCTTTCATCTCATTTATATAAGATGACCCATTGTTTGCTTTGCAACTGAAGGAGTCAATATTTAATATTATTATGTGCATTTGCATTTCAGATCACACTTGAACATATGCAATGGCCAGCAACATCTCCTTGGGAAACGTGACGAAAGAAACGCCGCAGCTTTGTTTCGGCATTCAATTTTTTGTCGCCTATTTCACGGTGGTCAAATGGATAGATGTTTCCAATATAGTTATAGGCATTGCAATTAACACATGGTTAATTGCCGCTATTTTAAGCTCCAAAGACCTACGATCGCGCATGCGTAATAAAATGCTAATCGGCATGTGCTTCCAGCATCTCTTTGAGGTTCTGGTGTTTTTACCGCTACAACTGAAGGTCAACGATGAGTATAAGATACTTTATCAATGCCACTTCGCAAAGGCTTATATATTAGTCTTCTATTCTAACGAATTCGTTTCTAACTGGAATTTCGTAATGATTTTTGCGTTTGCTGTTTATACCGCTCATGGATCTGAAGTCTTCTCCAAGATAACTGGCTACAAGCGTGTTATCGGTTCCTACGGTGTACTCTTGGCGCCATGGCTCAGTTCATTCATCTTCATGTTGCCGATCGTGTTCGGCTTTCAATTCGCCTCTATCTCCCAGAATTCTTCAGACATCTGCAAAGGCGACCAGGCCCGGACGAGGCCGATAATATTAACACTAACCGTCGGCATCCCAGTGATTCTAGTAGTGATGCTCTTTGCGGCTTTGGTCTTCTTGAAACGTAGGCGCCAAGCGATGGAGAAGCAGGACGAGGATATGTCACAGCAGTTGATTGATGAGAATTCGGAAGCTGACCCTCTCGCTCCATTTGTAGCATTTGTTCTGATTGTCGTTATCTGCGACATCTGGATTTTGAATAGTTTTCAAGTCGTGAACATTTACAAGGACTGCGCAAAGTAAGTGTTTTTGATTGTTAATTTAAATGTTAATATTTCTAAAGAATGCGTACTCTATCTAAAGTATTCTACAACTTTCATATTCCACATATGATCTATTTTTTTTAATAAAGTTTTTATTAACTCTATCTTTCCGTCTGTCTGTCCCACACCAAATCTCAGAAAAAAAATGATTTCGCAACATATTTTCTTTTACCTGATAAAACAATAATCAATTTTTAAAAATGTTAATTAACTATTGATAAATAATTATTTTGTTTTGTATTGAACTAGGAAAAAAAATTGAATTGACTTCTGTGGTGGCTATAAGTTGAATTAGCTCACTTTTAACTATATAGAACGAAATAGGTGGCCGTTTTAAGTTTGAAACGAACGACAGATAACTTTAAAAACTTCTATTTTAATAATCATTTCCTTGGCACAGTGGTTAGTGTTTTGGCTTGAAGAGACTCAAATAGACTTGAGTTTGAATTCAGGTCGTTTCAACTTTCTTTTTTGTAAATGCATTTAAAAAGCGATCACAGTAACCTTTATGCAGGTATCCCTTCTCCCCCCCCCCCCCAACCCCTTTCCCACTTGGTCCAGACAAATAATAGAATCATAGCGTATTGAGAAAGTTAAAAGCATGAAATTGCGCTAAACAAAAGCCATTGGTAAAAATATTTCTAATCGCACATACTTATTATTGTTAGTCTATTACAAATTTAATGATATGACTGATTCCAACTAATTGATACAACTACACTCAATATAAGCTTTGCTTTTGTTTTTCAACCATGTTTTATCATTCTCTTATTGTTTAGAACAGACAAACTTTAGTGAAAGAAATAACGATTGAGACACATTTCTTATTCCATATGCTAGGACAAATTTGTACTAATACTCCCATTTCCCAATGGCCATTAAATAATGGAATGTGTTGCCTGAATGACCCATGAAAACCAACGACTAAGCAGAGTTTAAGTCATTAACTAACATGCATGACTAGATTGACACATAAAACGTGTAGGACGTAATTATCTTCTTGTTTGAAGTAACGTCTGTAATATATAAGATAAGAGAAATTCGTCAATGACGGAAGAACTATAACAACTAGTTTTGTACAAAGCTTATAACAACTGTTTCTCTCTGTCTGTCTGGTAAAAAGTGTGTACACTTTTTTTCTCCCACGCCCATTTTCGGATCAACAACATTAAGGAGATGTCCATTCACGTTGATTTGTGGAGCTGAATTAGTTACGAATGGGGACCTCTGAAGCATGACCTCCATCTTATTTTTTTATGGTTGATGGACAGACCAAACGAAGCAGTAGTCTCAGCAAATACATGGTCTAGATCGGCGTGTGCAAGAGGGGGCCCAATCGTCGTCATTGAGCAGCTCAGTAATAATCCTCTTGTTTATTTTTGAACGGGAGCAGAATGTTTTTTATACTGCCATCAGTACGGAACTTAATGTAGATATGTATATGTGAAGATGTGTACTTGTGTAGATATGTAGATGTGTACATGTGGACATGTGTAGATGTGTAGATGTGTAGATCTTTAGATTTGTAGATATGTAGATGTGTAGATGTGTAGATATGTAGATGCGTCCATGTGTAGATGGCCTCAAGTAGACGCCGCCTCATTTTAGTTACCTTTGCACCATAGACTTTTCATTAGAAACAAATAAGAAAATTAAGATTAACTTTATATGGGCTTTATCTCTTTAGTCACAGATATATACATTTTGTTAGATTTGTTAACTCTTTCTCTCTGTAATTATTTACCACATTCTGATGGAATCAACGTTGGTATCGTACGTTAGGAGAGAAAGAGTTAATATTCTTAAATGTGTGATATTGAAGCTTGAACAGGATACGGGCTCTTCACTAAGTAAATTCCGACACTGTTGTCTAGTTTTCCTATAATTTGATAATTTATTGTATGCACATGCGTAGATTAAAGAATAATCCTTTAAAAATAATAGTTCAGGAGCATAAATCTAGACTATCGATGGAGAAGTAGATAACTATGTTAGCAACACATAAAAACCTAGAAATGTTCCTTACATAATAAATATAATTTGTAATTCTATATGTTTCAGAATCTTAGTTTTGTTCATCCTAAACGTCCTGGAGGGAGTCCGAGTTTTAATTCTTCCATTGGTGTTGCTGCTGTTTCCAGAAGTAAGAGGTCAAGCTTTGCAACTCTTTCGATTCCTAAGACCCAAGACTGAACCAGCTTTAAGTTTTACCTACACCAAGGAAGTTTAGTTGACCCCAGTGGACTCTTTGGTAGCATCCTCAAGATGTGAACCTGCTGATGTTTATAAATTATTATAAATTCCTTAAGAAAGTTGAGATTTGACAGCAAGCATTTTATGAACAAGTTACAATGAATGTTGGAATGAATGTAATCAGAATGAGAACAACATTTCTTTTCTTTTTCTTATTTTTTTTTTTATTTTTTTTATTTTTTTTGCTTTTAAAAATTCCTTTAAGCTTTTTTTTTTTAACTTCAACTGGAAAAGAAATGTGACTTCATAAATGGGACGTTTAGAAAATATGGCTGACAAAATAATGTTTTTGGCTTGCAAGACGCTTTTACACCCGGTCTTTTAATGCAGGTCAGGTTCTTAGACACTATGGATTTTGCACATGAATAGGGATGTATTTTCCCCAAAGAATTCCTATTTTATAGACACTTCTGTATTCATTTCTTTTTATATTAGTCACTTCCATCATTACCTGCTGTTCTCCATAATGAACAATAAGAGTTCAGATTCATGTCTGAAAATATTGCTAATAGTGGGGTTTGTTTTATTAAGTACAATTTTCCAGATAAAACCACGTGACCTCTAATGTAGCTGAATGCTTAATTTTTGAGTGACTAGTTTGTACAGTGTACTTTTTAATAAAGTAGTTCAGCAGCCCAGTAAGCTTTAAAAGTAGGCGATTTTACTGACCAATGCAGATCACAATTAGAGACGCCTTTTGAAACTGAAACCAAATTTAACACCTAGTATATCTTCTCAAACATAGGTCCATAATTTGTATATCACATGATGGGCATCCTATTCTACCTGTTCTCAAATTCATTATGTTAAGTTTGATAAAGTTACACCTTTCAGACCTTGCGATCTATGAGGCAGATGATGTAAAGGTCATTCCTGATGATCTGGAAGCTTGGAGATATTACCGCCAGTGTCGAGCGGAATGTGTTAGAGATAAGATGTACTACTATAAGATGACATAATTATATTATTGTGTAGATCATTTAATCTAGTTATACTATATTCTGTTTTATTCAATTACAGTTAACCATTGTAATTATTGTGAATAGCTTTTCAAAGTTTTGAATTAAAGTATTTGTATTTGACGAGAAGTTTCTTCATTGATTATAATAATAATATACTTAAATAGTCTTATCGACTAGCAACTTCTAGATGATCCTCTTATCAACTGGCAACTTCTAGATGATCATCTTATCAACTAGCAACTTCTAAATGATCATCTTATCAACTGACGATTTCTAGATCCTCGGCAATCACGATCATTGATTGTGCTGTTTAGATCAATCTTCACGATAATCTTCAACGTGACATCTAGCACATCATTGATGATCGTGACAGTCATCTTTTTTTTTTGTGGCCCACGGTTGACGAGGATGTCATGTGGCCATCACAACAACCAGCCACCTTCACTTTTCCCCAATTAACGTCAGGTATCTATTAGAGCTGGGTGGATCCCGAAATTAAAAGTCTCAGTCTTCACCAGGATTTGAACACGGGACTCTTCGTTTCAAGCTTTCCCACTCAGCCATCGGGCCTCTTGTCTACGGGCGTAGGCTGTAACATTAGTTTAGAAGAAGTGTTAAATTAGTATTACACTGTAGAGTCTGTAATTTTTTTAATGCGTCGCTCAAATGGTCACTTTAATAAAAGAATATTATAAAACCACTAAGAATTCATCATTGTCCATTTCGGTGGTCTACCTTTTTGGTACCGCCCACCAGGCATTTGCCCGAATGCCCATATTGCCAGTCCGCCCTAGTTCACTAAGGAAGAAGCCATGGATAATAATAAAATTATTGTCGATGAGGAAATTTGTCTTTCAATTTTTGTAACTTTTAAGATAAGAAGCATTGTAGCAAAAGAAATAATTTTAAATAGTACAAATTGTGACATTCATTAAAATCTGCCTTAGACGGACAAATTTGTAAATGTTTTATCTCTTATCTTTGACTTTTTCTTGGCTTAATGGTCAGTGAAATATATAACGTTTTCAAGTTGACGACATATAAGTCACAGGTGTGGACGACCTGATTTGGAAACCGGATATCCTTGTAAAAACTAGTTGACACGTTTTCTAAGAACTTTTATCCGGAAAAAAACAACAATAACAAAGAGTTGTCTCTCATTGTTGTTGTGAGTCTGGGTGAAGATAGAGAAATAGGTCATAAAGATTAATGACATATTATAGACTCCACTATAGTGTTTTAGTTAAAGTACACTGGGTGTTTGTCATCCAGTAGCGTAGCAAGGTGACCGTTGGCTCGGGTTCAGAATGTGATGGTAGGCTCCCTGTTGATGGTCGTTGGTTTCTAACTCCAAACAATTAGTACAACTAAACCGGTGTATGAGTATTATGTTCGTAACGTAGAGCTTGGAAATAAACTTCAATATAGCTCTTTCACAGTTTTCAACTTTAATATTAATGTACGTAGAAATACAAGTTAAAAATAATTCTTTAAACTTAAACCAGATCTAGCTCACTAAAATACGGGTTCTTCTGTTCCGCATCTCTGGAACATCTCGTCAACTTCTACATCTCTTTTTATAAGCAGAACTACGACAGACAGCCTCAGAGTTTCGTCAGAATCTCTTCAGTCTACACAACCAAACCATCCGCTCACCTTTACTCGTGGTTACATCAGAAATACGCATATTACACTTATGAAACCCTCTTCCGTAGTGTAATAAACTTCATTTAAACTACATTTAAGAAAAGGTAGTCTAACGCAGGTACAACTTTAAAAGCATAAATGACTGTCATTACACTTTATACAGAAGCGAGGTATCGCAAGTAATACATGACAAACGATTTAATCATTGTTTTTCTTCTCTCGAGTCCATGTGGGCCCTAAATGGCCATGGGCGTTGGTGAAATTAACCCCTTCGCGTCAAGGTTGCTACGCCACAGACCAGTACAACATTATACTTCAAACATTGTGGTTTACAACGGCAATGACCGAGACCACTCGTTATAGAGGATCTGAGCACTGACCAGCAACGTCGCAACCTGTACAGACCTATCTCGCCTCAACAAGACCTGCCACATCGCAACCTGTGAGCAGTTAAGACCAATAGCTCGTTGTTTTTTCAATGTGTGGTAGATATGAGTTTTTTTCCCCTCGATATATTTGTTTTTTTCGTAATATGTCCTATCGGCACGTCTAGATTGCATAGGGTCTTCACTTGCTAGGATGGATCATTCTCTTAGATAATAATTTTTTTTAAAGATCCTTTAAATCCTCTTATTTAAAAATATCAAAAAGAAAAATCCTAAAAAGTCGAAAAAAGGAGAGGTTCGGAAAAATGTTTAGTGGTCTCCCCTGTCTTTCCAAAAATAGATGTCATAAATCAAGCGGCTTCCCAGGTGGGTAATAAAGATACAGCTTAAGTGGCATTTTAAAAAAATGAATAGGATTGTCACGGATACACAGAAAGCAATATAAAGCAGCAACAAATTATGCATGAAACAATAAGACCTCCCTTTGTTTAAAAATTGCATCCAATTCAAAAATTAACCGAGGATTCTCTGAAGTGAAATGCTGCCTTTAGTACTCTTCACATTCTCTGCTATTTTCTTCACTAATTCAGGTACGTACATGTTTTGTTTCTAACATCGCTTTCTCTTATGATGTAGCCCGCACTGGATCATATAAAACATCTACCTATTGATGGCTAGACTGTTTATTTCAACCCATGGACGATATTGTGTGGAATGTGTTGATGTATTCATTCTAGAATTATTTTTTTCCGAATCAAAGCATATGCATTAGACAATAATTCATTAATTTTGACCTCCTGACATATCCAAACGGTCAACTATTTACTATTATTATTATTTAATAATTTTAGAAACCAGTTATGTCTGTGCTTATTGTAGCAAAATATGTAGGTCACAGCTATGGATACGTAGCCTTCTGAAATGCTGCACTCTTTCTTAATCTTCGATGGCAAGCCTTATCATTATTAATATTATTGTAAAATGAACTAATATTCATTCGCTGGCACTGCCGGGGTCAAGCTTCGTAGTAGAAAGCAAACTTGTAAAGTAGTTCCCTTAAAAGTATGCACTAATGAATTTTCTGATGATGTGGCAGGTTTTCAGCAGTAACACAGAGCGTCTATCCACAACAGTCTGTATGGTGAAGTGTAGACTGGGATAGATTCCCATGAAGTCCTTGTACAAATGTTACCTGCATTATTACTATTTACATCTATTAATGAAATGAATTAATTTTCATTCTCGGGCTCTGCCTGAGTCGAACTACATTTAAGGGAAACCAAATTCATTGTAGCCCCCTTATTATTTATTAGTATTATAATAATCATTATTATTATTTTTAAAAAATAATTTTAAAAATTAGTATCGGTCCTTAGAATTATCAACGAAATTATTCTCTTTCGGGAACCTGCTTTTCCGGCCATTCAAAATAACTCTAAACACTGTAACAAAATGAAACTGTCTGGTAAAAGTTATTCTGATGATTTCAAGATTCTTTTGAGAAGGCTAATGTATTTGACACGCGATATCATTCCACTGATGATTGAAAGACGAGGTACAAAAGCTGATTATTACCAAATCTGAAAAGAAATGCCCTAGAAATGCCCTAGAAAGGCGACCCAGAGTATTAAGGTCAACCAACCAAATAGCGAATCGAGACCAATCGTAATAGTAGGCCTGACTACAGTGGTCTCGATTAACCAATCGTTGCCCCATCCCAGGTCTGCAGTCAGGCCTAGGAGAACAAATGATTTAGGTTTAACACCAGAAATTCAGGCTGGGGGAGGTGAGAGCACCTAGAAATGTTAGGAATACATTTCTCAGGCTTCGCTCCTAGCAAAAGACAAGTCTACTAGATCTCCTCGCCAGTTAAGAGGAAGTGTAAATAAGAGGAGATAATAATACTTTAACTAGCTTAATTAACGAGATACGTGGAGTTATCTCCCTTTTTAATGCAGCCGTAAACCAGACACTTAATAGTGTCTCTCTGTCTACAGTTATCGCGCAATGGAATCCTTGTAATGGCAGACCGGAAGGCGCTTTGGCAGAGATAGCATGCTGGGGCTACAAGCGATGTGAGAACGGTATTGCCAGGGTGTACAACTGCCCCAAAGATACGGTCCTGGAAAGAGACTCCTTGAAATGTGTCAAGTAGGTACCAAGCACATATTATTTCTTTCTGTCAAACATTTCAGTTTAAATTAATGTTTTCCAAATATGTGTTTTTCCCTCCTGTTGCCAGTACACGTATGCCCTTTGCAATGAAGTAGCAGTAGCGTCGCCAGGAGTGGTGCGAGAAGTACTAACTGCACATTTAATCTAAATTAATGTTTTCCATATAGTTCTTTTGCCCTCTTGTGTCCAGAACTGGTATGCCCATTACAATAAAGTACAAGTAGCGACGCCAGGGGTGCGAGAGGGGCTAACTGCCCGCCATAACATCCATAGAAAGGTAACGAAACGTAACAAACATTTTATGAAACAAATCGGAGCATGTTTTACAGTTGTCTTAAAGATTGTAGGGAATTATGTACAATTCTATCGACTATTAAAATAAGAATACAATAAAAACAGATTTTATTGGGAAACTTTATTAGGGGAAAAGATTGTTAGCAGGTTATCGCGCACCGGTTATCGCCGTCTCCCTGCGACGACGCTGCCTTTTAGACTGTGAGTTGATGATTCATTGAAGCTAGTCCAGACCAGACTTTAATGATAAATGTATTTGAATGCAACAGTCACTTTTGGTGACACATACTAGCACACTGCTCTGCTGTCATTCTAACCAGCTTGTCTCCCCCTTAACTTTTAGAATTGGTACAGGTAACACAGCTTGCGGCAAAGTAAAGGACTGCACCGGCCTGGCTGATGGCAACTATCCAGACCTTGATGTAGGATGTATCTCGTTCTACGCCTGCTCTGGCGGGACCTTTATGGGCAGACATTATTGTGACGCAAGTAAGTGTTTTTCTTTTTTTAAGTCATAGACTTCTAACTGAACACAGTATTTCCTCAAATGAGTAAAAAGAAGTAAATTTTTAAAAAAGATACAGGTTAAATTATACAAATAGTTTGAAGCTTTCTTTAATCACTAAAGTGATAGAATGTAATGAAAATACAAAGATAAATCATATACACCACATCGTGGAACTAAATGTTCACAAAATAAAAGATACAAAAAGTGATTAAAATAACATAATAAAGACACCAAGTAAAATAAAAAGACAAAAAAATAGAAAACTAAAGGCAATAAGACTAAAGAAAATAAATATATGAAATATTTAGTTTTGTGAACGAATTTGTGTGTCAAGGAGACATAAAATGACAGATAAAAAGAGAGAGAGATAGCGTGATTTGTTTAAATTTTTGATTTAATAGTTATCCTATTATCTGTTATCTTTCCTTCTTTTAGTACGTGATCTCTTTGATGTATTAAAAAAGATCTGAGTGGCTCTAGAAGTCACCAAAGTAGTGAAATATACCCTTGTAACATGTTACCAGAGAATGGCCAACCTATTCTCCCATACAGTATACGTCATCTAGAGGCACGAACAATGTAAAAGAAAAGTTCCATTTTCAGACCTTTTGATCTATAGGGCAGACGATGTTAACCTGTGTGGTTAAGCGCCTGGCTTCCGAGCCTGGGCTCTCAGTTCGAATCTCGACGTAGACTGGGATTTTGAATTTCGGGATTTTTCGGGGCGCTCCTATGTTTACCAAACTCTAATGGGTACCTGACTTTAATTGGGAAAGTAAAGACGATTGGTCTTTGTGCTGGCCACATTACACCCTGCACGTTAACCGTTGGCCAAAGAAACAGATGACTAGTAATGCACTGGCCTTAACACAGCCATATAGAAGAGAAACTGAGAAAAAAAAAGTGCTACCCGATCAAGAAATCACTGCGCAGTTCATCTCAAATATAGTACCAGTTTTTGTAACCCTCCGACACGAGAATGACAACGCAGAAGAACATTTGAAAATTCACACCTTAAACCTTCCAACGGACATTAAAACGATATACATCAAGTGTTTTCACTCCACGCACACACACGCACACTTATTAAAAGCAATTACATGTTAGCGACATTTTTAAACAAGTGGTTACAATCATTCTTGTAAATGTATTAGTTTAGTGCATACCCTAATTGTCTCAATTCTTTTAAACAGATCTGGTGTACGATCGTCGCCTTGTGGCCTGCAACTACAAACAAAACGTCCCTGCGCCATGCGGCACCTCCATTAGAGGCTAGGGTCTCCGCCTACTGAACGTCCCTGCGCCATGTGGCACCTCCATTAGATGCTAGGGTCTCTATGCCTACTGAACAAATTTATATTTAAGATTTGTTTGATTTGCTATTAAACAAAAATTCAGATCGTAATGATGAATGTGCATGTTTCTACTACACTTATAAAATTAAACCTTGATCTCAAGTTCCTTTGGCTATACATTTGTCTAACTATAGGATAATGGGAGATAAATGTATCAAAATGGCGGAGAATACTGTTAGTTAACTCTTTCTTTCCGTAATTATTTTCCACGTTCCGATGGAATTATTCATTTTGTTCATTTGTGTTTCACTACCTTGTTATGATTAAACTTCAATTTTTTTTTTATGTTATCAAGAAATGTTATATAAGGTAGAGAATTATAGAAGAATTCATGCTCTTTTTATATAACAGAAATTAAAGTTTATAAAACCACATTTAATTTAGTGGGGGGAAATCTACGAAGTAGACAGTAATTAGGAGAGAAAGAGTTCAATACTTTATAGTTTTGTTGTTCTATATTTAGTTAAAAAATGTTTTTATAAGCGACAACTTACTTCCAAAACACATTGAAACAATTTACTTCTAATTGTTATTTGTCGTTATTGTAGATGTTTTTATTTTTTATCATAATGCTTTGATCAATGTATTTATTTTTGTGGGTTTTTCTAATTTAGACAAACAAGAAAAAGGTAGTTTTTTTATTTACAGATGTAAGTAACCGCTAATGTAATGTGAATGGCTACAAGTTAATGCTAGATCAATATAAATCCAACATTAGTATGGAGCAGAATGTTGACAAAGTAATTCAATTGGATAATAATGTGATTTCATTGATTGTATGAATGCTTTAAGATCCAATTAAATATAAATATATTAGAAAAGTTGTGACTAAATCATTTGTTGCAAGTCTTCTTTTTCTCTTACCACATTACCAGCTTTAATTTAAAAACATTTGGTTTCATCCAGGGGTTCCGGGTTCGAATCCTGATGAAGACTGTCATTTTTAATTTCGGGATCTTTAGGGCGCCTCTAAGTTCTAATGGGTACCTGACGTTAGTTGGGGAAATGTAAAGGAGGTTGGTCGTTGTGCTGTCCACATGACACCCTAGTTAACCGTGGGCCACAGAAACAAATCCCATGATTGCGTTTATTATTATGTTATTATTATGTTAGAAACGAACGAGTATTCATTCTCTGGCTCTGCCAGGGTCGAGTTTCGCTAAAAGGAAACAATTCATTGTAGTCCCTTTATCAGTGTCCACCGAGGAATTTTTTGGTGATCTGGCAGGTCTGTAGCAGTACCGCCCTCCGACAGGCAACGATAATGTACCTAGGAATGTTAAGGGCCTTGAAGGCATCTGCGAGGTCAGTTGTTATTATCCCCTCGGTTGATGTAACAAGGGGGTATATTGTTGCTTTAGATCACTTCCATAAACGCTTAATATCGAAGCCTAGGTTCCCATACTTTCTTTGTTTTTCTATCTCGGTTTTTCTTGAATTATGAGACAGTGGTACGGCGACGTCGATAATGGTAGCGGTTTTTTATTTTTTTTTAAACAACGAACAGCAGATCAGGGCGATAAAAATCGACCGTTTTGTCGGCCAAAATAGGCCTATCCCAGTACATCAGATGTTCAGTAGACTCTAGAACCTTTTGTAGAGTGTATTTATAATAAGGAGGAGTATTCTAACCGATCAAATTGTGTTGGTGTATTAGTTTTGCAATTTGATTATGGCACCTAGGTAGGCAGATTCTGTTAGGGCTGGACATCCTGCCATATTGTGTTCAATCGGGTTTTTTTTTATTATTATTGATATTACACAATAGCAGTTAAATCTCAGAATTGATTCACACTAGCTATATGCCTGATACACACCAATGGTTTTTGTGATACACAATAACTAACATTTTTCAAAGCATGTCTGAAACAAACCAATTCGCATAACAGACATTATCATGGCGAGTCCAAAGATTAAGAAATAGCTATCAAACCTATGTGCAAAGTGATATTAGCATGCCAGCAAACCAGGCACCAAGTCAGACAACAGTTATTATAGCTTTTATATAGCGCTACTTTCATGCTTATAGCATGCTCAGAGCGCTTTTGGTCTAATCTCATTTGTGGACCAGTGGGGGCGGAGGGGGTATCTATCTAGGAGTTGGTTTTCCGTGCTGCCTTTGGGCGCTCAGTAAACGCAACTCTGCCCGAGTCGGGTGTTGAACCTCGAGCCCCCTTCTAAGTAGCCAAGCCAAGTTCAAGCGCACTCGACCACGCTTCCCACCAGTTGAAATGGTTTAGAAAAAGTATAGATTTAAAAATCCTCAGGTCTTGAACGAAATGCGATGATAGCTTTTATACCTTGGAGAAGTATATAGACGTAAGGACCTATTAGAATTGGCCTATTAGAAAGTTTGACCAGTTTAAGAGAATGAAGCGCACCCATTGTCTAGACAAAGCAAGTGTGTCTATAGATGTTTGAATACGTCTGGCCACGGCTTTAATACTAGCAAGCCACATCGGCCAGATAAATAGAATGCCAAGGCCAGTTTGTCCAAGCTTCGCCTCTCTTCAGTGTGTTGGCCAAGAATATATTTCGCCGTTTAATTTGAGTAGATCAAATGTTAAAAGCCATTTTCAGCTGAGTGGCATCAGTTCAAATGGCCGAAGAGTTGGTAATAATACTATTAATTTATTTTATGTGGCACTTTTAAAAAACATAAAGGCTAAAGGCGCTGTGATAAAATAACAGATATAAAGATTAATTAGCAGATATAAAGATAAAATAACAGATATAAACACAAGAGTTACAAGATTACAAAGACAGTTTGTGTGGAAACACAAACTCAAAATTAGCCCCTGAAGTGGTCCACCCAGGCAGGCTTCAATATTTTCAGAAAGAACATCCAAATGAAATTATATCAAAGACAAATGAGAGATAAGAATGGAGAAAGAAGGTTGACAGATCTTGTGTAGTGCCCCAACGGTACAGCAGATTAGTTGGAGAAAAGTAAAGGCGGTTGGTCGTTGTGCTGGCTACATGACACCCTCGTTAACCGTAGGCCACAAAATCAGATGAACTTTATATCATCTACCCTATAGACCACAAGGTCTGAAGCGGAAACTAGTTAGGCCTGGTTCACATCTAACTTTTCATTCACTTTCACCTATACTTTGATCTGCAGGACCGTTGGGGCACTACACAGGATCTGTTAACCTTCTTTCTCGAAGGTCGAAGGTTCAAGCCCTGCCTGCTCCCATCCCCCGTCGTCCTGCGGGAGGTTTGGACTAGGAAGTAAACTATCTTTAACTCTGAAGGATTATCCGAATTATGTAAAACATTTTACTTCGGGGGCCGATTTTGAGTTTGTGTTTCAACACAAAAGCTCCATACTAACTGTCTTTTGAAACCTAGTTAATGTTTATCATATTTCAGATTTCTGAATTGTAGTTAATGGTTCTGTAGCATTTAAAATTACATTACACTCCAATTATTATTTACAATATTTATCTCATTCTCGGAAAGCACTAATTTTAATATACGATGAGTTAAGTAAACAAATTATAGTTTTATAATTTATTTATTTTTATTTTTATTTTAATTAAACTCATAAAAACAAAATATGTTGTTATATTAACTGTAATTATTATTTTATATTACACATTAAATGATGGGAAAATACACGTTCTAGCATTGCACATCGGCTACGACTGTGGATTTGTTCCCAGACTTCATATTGTTGACTTATGACAAATCATCCTTTCCTGAACGTCTAAGAAATGTGCAGCACAGCAACGAGGCCTGTAACATATTTTTAATCCGTAATAACTAGTAGGCTATCTGTTCCAGTGAATTGGAATGGCCCACTCTCTTTATCTTTCCATCTTTCCCACTCTCTTTTTCTCTATGTATCTCTTTCTTCCTCTTTCTATTTCTCATTTTCTCTCTCTTTCTATCTCTCTTCGGAACCTCATTTTATTTCATACTGTGAATCGTTATGTTTTTGTCTTTCTATTTGTCTCTCTCTCTACGTATCTCTATCTGTCCCTCTTTATATCTCTCATTTTCTCCGTCTCTTTCTCTCTCTCTACGTATCTCACTTCTATCTTTCTTTCTCTCTCTCTCTCTGCGTATCTCTATCTTTCTCTTTTCATCTCTCCTTCTTTCTCTTTCTCTCTCAATCTACGTATCACACTTACTACCTCTCCTTTTCTATCTCTCTCTCTCTCTCTTCGAAACCTCATTTTATTTCACATAGTGCGTCGTAATGCTCTCTGACATAGACTTTTGATTTGACTTGGAACGACCTGTTTTATAACGCTTAAAGGCCATAAATTGAAGTATCACTCTTACCTGGTACCTAATCCAGGACATGCCCTAACAATGGCGGGGTCCAATGCGAAATAGATTGCACGCGGCCCAGTCAGGGTAGGGATAAGGATAATAAGTGATAATTAAGATTTTATGTTAAAAAATAAATTAGTCGTATCATAACAAATTTATTAAATGAAAGCTGAAAATGTCTGTTTTTTTTCGCGCGTAGGATTGACGTTTACCATATCGAATGACACTCCGAAATGACAATTTTGTATATTTTTTGAGGACATTTTTATGAGTTTTCATGAGATTTGAATAATTTAAGAAAATTTCCAGGACTTTTGTTTTTATATTTTGCAATTTCAGGAGATTTCCAGGACTTTTTCGTATATTTTGCAATTTCAGGAGATTTCCAGGACTTTTTCGTATATTTTGCAATTTCAGGAGATTTCCAGGACTTTTTCGTATATTTTGCAATTTCAGGAGATTTCCAAGAGCTTCTGGAAAATCAGGAGACCACTGGAACCATGCTATAGGTTATTATGGTTTAATTTAATAATCTACCCCTAGAATTAGCACGGGGCCTATGAAAGTGCTGGGCCCACTGCGGCCGCATAGGTTGCAGTGGCCTAAGACCGGCCTTGCCTTAATCTTGGTACCTTAGTGCTGCCATTCTTATATTACATGTCCTGATCATTTTAGTTCTCTGTTATCTACACAGCACCATGTCCACATTTATCTAGTAATTGTAACTGTTACATTATCTTATTTCAACGATTCATTAGCCAACACAAATAGTGTCATGAACTCTTTTATTAGGAACAATACGGTAAAAACTAACCGCACTAACTATTCTCTTTATAGACCTTTGCTCATTCTCACGGTGATGGCGTTCCTTGAAACGTCCCGCAAGGCGGAACCACGTTGCTGATCCAGTCACATGATGCGCTTTTCTCACTGAAGACGAGATCTGGTAAAAGATAAAAGTGATAATCACGTGTTACGTATCTAGGCGTTGTTTTTTTTTTCTTTGACCTGTTGCGGTCAAGAGACGGGTAGGTTGTCTGCCCTTTGTGTAATAAGTTTTTTTTTTTTTCGTCAAGCCACACAGACAGTGACCGGTCCTTGACCTGTGTGTGTACCTCTGGTTGAAAGGAGGGTGTTTTTTTTTTCTTCTGTCTCTTTGAAGAGCGTTCTAGATCTGGGAAATTGATGACGTATTTGGTTCGAGAAATTCCTAGATTTGTCTTGAGATCGACGCGCGGTAGATTATATAAAGACCGCCCGCGTGACGTTGACGGACAGACATACGGAGACAGCCGTGAGACAGAATAGCGGAGACATTGCGCTACCCGTGCGTGGTATACCACTTGATGGTGTAAGTTAAGATTTTTTCTTTTTTTTCAAGGCCTTGCTTGTATTTGTAGTTATATTTTCAAACTATTGTATTGTAATATTTTTACATGCCATTTTTGTAAAAGGGTTTTGGTCAACCCTTCCATTTTGTATTGAGTTATATTTTGATTAAACATTAAGTTGATATTTTACCTTCCGATTTCTTGTGTCATTTTTTTTTTGTTATTCATTGTAAGTCTCTGATTAAATTCAGACTTAAGATAAGTGACACAACTACCTTTTTCTATTGTCACGTTCCCCTAGACAAGCCATTTAAAAGTAGAATTCAATTTGTAATACGTGACAAAAGAAGTTTGAGGGCTTTCGTCCCGGATATTTTTCTGAACCTATTTTCGTCTTACTTGAGTAATTTTGTAAAGGCGAAGTTGACTTTAACAAAATTTTTTTTTGTTCAAAGAGTCGGAAGTAAAGTATCAATAGTATTGACCAAACTCTTAAGGTTTTTTGTTGTACTGATTTTGTACTGTATATTTACATTGTATACATTTTTTTTTTTTTGCTTGTAATAGTTGCTAGTTAGTCATGGATATTCAGGTTTTTCTTGCAAATCCTTCTGTGAAAGAACTTGATGCTTTTACTAGGAAGGAACTGGTCCTTATTTCTAAACATTTAGGGTTAAAAATAAAATCAAATGCCCTTAAACAAGAAATCAGAGATAACATTGTAATCCATTATGTAGACGAGGAAGTGTTTTCTGAAGACCTTTTAGAAACCCTTAGACCCGATGAGGGTAAATCAGATTTAGAACTTCAGATAAAATTAAAACAAATGGAAATAGAAGCCCAGAAGGAAATGGCTAGAGAGCAGAGAGAAATTAAACAAAAAGAATTAGAGCTTGCAGCGGCTCAGAAAGAAATGGAAATGAAATTACAAATAGAGTTAAAGAAATTAGAGTTAGCTGCTAATGTAAGACCAGATTCTTCCCCTGCCAGTCATACTGCTGAAGCAACAAAATTTTTGAAAATAATTCCACGCTTTAATGAAGCCACAATTGACAATTATTTTCCACAATTTGAACTTTGTGTGAAAAATTTTAATGTACCTGAAACTTTGTGGCCCACTTTGCTGCAAACAGTTTTGACTGGTAGAGCTGCAGAGGTATTTTGTTCTTTGACCATTGAACAACAAAAAGATTATAATGTTGTTAAGGCCTTAATTCTTAAGGCATATGAACTTGTTCCGGAAGCTTACCGAAAGCAGTTCAGGGATTGTCGCAAATCGGATGGCCAAACCCATGTAGAATTCCTGCGGGAAAAGGAGCGACGCTTTGAGAAATGGCTCACTTCCAGGGAAATCGGCACCGACTTTGCAAAATTCAAGAACCTAATGCTGATGGAAGAGTTCAAGAGTTGTGTGCGGCTGGACGTCCGTACGCATATAGCTGATCGTGGCGAGGAAGATGTGCACAAGGCTGCAGTGTTGGCAGACGATTATATAATATCACATCAATTTGCCAAGTATACGACGGATGTCAAGCCAAAACAAGTCAAACAGCCTGAGTCCATTGCTAGCAACTCCATCAAGAACAGCAGTACAAACGACAGAAAACCTACTACAAGTAAAGCTACTTGTTCCTACTGCAAACGAGAAGGCCATAAAATTGACGATTGCTGGAAACTGAAGAAGAGAAACGAAAAAGCTCCTTCAAAAGTAAGCGCTTGCACAGTACAGTGGACGTCGAGGTTTACACCCTCATCCTCAAGTCATATCAAGAATACCTCGACACCACCTGTTTCAAATGTATTGACTGTACAAGACTCTCCGAAAATGTCTCCACGGTGTTCAAATGACTCAACAGTGAGTTTTTCAAATTCATCTTCACGATGTTCCAATGACTCAAACAAGAGTTTTTCAAATACATCAAGCCGATGTTCCAATGACTCAAACAAGAGTTTTTCAAATTCATCCTTACGATGTTCCAATGACTCAAACAAGAGTTTTTCAAATACATCAAGCCGATGTTCCAATGACTCAACCAAGAGTTTTTCAAATACATCAAGCCGATGTTCCAATGACTCTATCCAGAGTTCCCATAATACATCACCCCGATGTTCCAATGACTCTATCCAGAGTTCCCATAATACATCATCCCGATGTTCCCATGACTCTATCAAGAGTTCCCATAAGACATCACCCCGATGTTCCAATGACTCCATCAAGAGTTCTCCAAATACATCCAAAAGATGTTCTACTGACTCAAGAAAGAGTTTCTCCACTGCGTCTCCTAGAGATGTCAATGACTCCAGCGAGAGTTCGACCCAAGTCCAGTCTGCATCAACCAAAATTGATGTTTTATTAGAGGATTTTAAGCCTTTCATTTCGGAAGGATTCGTATCACTACCCGGTGATTCTACAAGTCTACGACCTATCACCATTTTGAGAGACACAGGTGCCTCACAATCGCTACTTTTAGAGGGTATCTTGCCCTTGTCAAAATCATCATCGACTGGGAAGAGCATCCTGTTACGAGGCGTAGAGCTTGGATGTATAGATGTGCCTCTACATCTAATCGACATAAAGTCAAATCTCATTACTGGACCGGTTGTTGTAGGTGTCCGACCAACATTACCATTGGAAGGCATCTCGTTGCTGTTAGGCAATGACTTAGCAGGTGGAAAGGTGATAGCCGAACCCATCGTCACTCAAACACCCGACTTATCTGCCACACCCGAGGAAGACCTAGAGTTATATCCAGCGTGTGCAGTAACAAGGGCAATGAGGTTGAAAGCATCTCAAGAAGAGAACGTCATCAAAGCCAACAGTAACCAAGATGATGTGGACTTGAGCACCACATTCTTTGCTTCTCTTGAAGAAGAACCAACGCCAAATTCTGAAAAGCCGGCATCAACTCGAAAACAGTTGATTGAGGACCAAAAGAAGTATCCAGAGCTCGCCAAACTCCGAGAAACCGCAATGACATCACAAGAGGCAGAGCTAGCATCAACGTGCTACTACATCCAAGATGATATGCTCTTCAGGAAATGGAAACCTCCAGACGCATCCAACGAAGAAGAATGGAGAATATGCCATCAAATCGGGTTACCAGAAAGATACCGAGCGTACATCATGAATCTGGCTCATGACACACCAATGTCAGGTCATCTCGGCATCCACAAGACATACCACAAGATTATGTCACACTTCTTCTGGCCACGTTTGAAGAAAGATGTCATCCAGTACTGCCGATCTTGTCATGCCTGTCAGATGGTTGGCAAGCCAAATCAAAAGATCCCTGTTGCTCCTCTGAAGCCGATTCCAGCATTTGAAGAACCTTTCAGCAGAGTACTTATTGACTGTGTTGGTCCTCTCCCAAGGACAAAAGCTGGCAACCAATACCTGTTGACCATTATGTGTGCTTCAACTCGTTTTCCTGAGGCTATTCCTCTAAGGAACATAAAAGCATCGAACATTGTAAAGGCCTTAATCAAGTTCTTTACTCTATTTGGTCTACCAAAGTCCATCCAATCGGACCAAGGAACGAATTTCACGGCCAATCTTTTCAAGCAAGTCATGACTCAGTTGGGCATCAAACACTGCATGTCGAGTGCGTATCATGCCGAGTCGCAAGGCGCTCTTGAGCGATTCCATCAGACTCTCAAGAACATGATCCGAACCTATTGCTTTGAGCACGAAAAAGACTGGGACGAAGGAATCCACATGCTGCTGTTTGCAACCCGTGAATCCGTCCAGGAATCGTTGGGATTCAGCCCTTTTGACTTAGTCTTTGGCCATTCGGTGCGCGGTCCCTTGAAATGTATAAAAGAGACTTTGTTGTCACCAACAGCCACTGAAGGACTTTTAGACTATGTAAGTAAGTTTAAAACTAGACTTTATGATGCTTGTGTTCTGGCCAAAAATAATTTACAAAACACCCAATCCAGCATGAAACGCTGGTATGATAGAAAGGCCCGTGTTAGAGAATTTTCTCCCGGGGATAAGGTGCTTGTATTTTTGCCCATACCAGGTCAACCCTTGCAAGCCAGATACTTTGGTCCCTATGAAATTGAGACCAAAATTAGTGACCTCAATTACACAATCAAAACTCCTGACCGTAGGAAAAAGACTCAGCTATGTCATATAAACATGCTGAAGCCTTATGTATCTAGGCCAGATCACTCAGAGAAGAGTAATTGTGTTTTAAATACAGTCAAAAGTTGTTCAAATAGCCATGTTTCTCCTATTGATGATGATATTGTAAAGGAGAAATTTGGACAATACAAAATACCTAATTCTTTTGTATTACAGAATTTGGATGTAAAACTGTCTCATCTGTCTTCGACAGAAAGGCCAGTTATCATGAAACTCATTAATGAATTTAATGACATTTTTTCTGATGTACCAAAACAGACTAATGTTATAATGCATGATGTAGATGTTGGCGAGGCTAATCCAGTCAAGCAGCATCCTTACAGGGTCAACCCTGAAAAACTTGCCCTACTTAGGTCAGAAATCAAGTATATGCTTGAAAATGACCTCATTGAACCAAGTTCCAGTAGCTGGAGCTCCCCATGTGTCTTGATACCTAAACAGGACAAGACTTATCGTTTTTGTACAGACTACCGTAAGGTAAATGCTGTAACAAAGACCGATTCGTTTCCTATCCCTAGGATAGACGATCTCATAGATCGTATTGGTGACGCTAAGTACATCACCAAAATAGACCTACTTTCAGGTTATTGGCAGGTTCCCCTGACTGATAGGGCAAAGGAAATCTCCGCCTTTGTCACCCCTGATGGTCTGTACCAATACAAAGTGATGCCATTTGGCATGAAGAATGCTCCTGCCACTTTCCAGAGAATGATAAATGCCCTGCTTGCTGACATGGAGAATTGCCACGCATACATAGACGATGTAGTAATTTTTAGCCAAGATTTTTCTAGCCATTGTAAACAACTGCATTGTCTTTTTACTAAACTGTTACATGCAAAAATTACTGTAAACCTGAGTAAGAGTGATTTTTGCCAGGCTTCCATCCAATACTTAGGCCATATTGTAGGACAAGGCCAGGTGAAACCTGTAATGGCCAAAGTAGAAGCTATCCAAGCTTTCCCTATTCCTGCTGATCGGAAACAACTCCGAAGATTTTTGGGAATGTCTGGATATTATAGAAAATTTTGCGAAAATTTTTCTGTCATTGCCAGTCCTTTAACAAACCTCCTGAGAAAGAACGTCCGATTTACTTGGACGGATGAATGTCAGAAAGCCTTTAACCAGATCAAGCAGATATTATCTAGCTCTCCCATTTTGATGGCTCCTGACTTCGGAAAACCTTTTAGGTTAGCTATTGACGCCAGTGACACAGGTGTTGGGTCAGTCCTTTACCAAGAAGATAATTTCCAAGTAGAGCACCCTATTTGTTTCTTTTCCAAGAAATTTAATAGACATCAAAGAAATTATTCTACTGTGGAAAAAGAATGTCTTGGGTTGATTCTTTATATACAACACTTTGATTTTTATATCAGTGGGTCTAGATGGCCACTGGTTGTATTTACTGACCACAATCCCCTTACATTTATCCACAAAATGTCTGGCAAGAACCAACGACTTCTCAGGTGGAGTTTATTTTTACAAGAGTACAACTTAGATCTTAAACACATAAAAGGCAGCGAAAATGTTATCGCCGATGCCTTATCTAGATTGTAAAAAGTATTTTGATGTATATATTTTTTTTATATATATCATGATAAATACATTCTGTAATGTAAATATTTTTTTTTAGTTCTAAAAAGATTTCCATTTCGTGGAAATGTAAACTTTTTATTTTTAGGAGGGAGGTGTTACGTATCTAGGCGTTGTTTTTTTTTTCTTTGACCTGTTGCGGTCAAGAGACGGGTAGGTTGTCTGCCCTTTGTGTAATAAGTTTTTTTTTTTTTCGTCAAGCCACACAGACAGTGACCGGTCCTTGACCTGTGTGTGTACCTCTGGTTGAAAGGAGGGTGTTTTTTTTTTCTTCTGTCTCTTTGAAGAGCGTTCTAGATCTGGGAAATTGATGACGTATTTGGTTCGAGAAATTCCTAGATTTGTCTTGAGATCGACGCGCGGTAGATTATATAAAGACCGCCCGCGTGACGTTGACGGACAGACATACGGAGACAGCCGTGAGACAGAATAGCGGAGACATTGCGCTACCCGTGCGTGGTATACCACTTGATGGTGTAAGTTAAGATTTTTTCTTTTTTTTCAAGGCCTTGCTTGTATTTGTAGTTATATTTTCAAACTATTGTATTGTAATATTTTTACATGCCATTTTTGTAAAAGGGTTTTGGTCAACCCTTCCATTTTGTATTGAGTTATATTTTGATTAAACATTAAGTTGATATTTTACCTTCCGATTTCTTGTGTCATTTTTTTTTTGTTATTCATTGTAAGTCTCTGATTAAATTCAGACTTAAGATAAGTGACACAACTACCTTTTTCTATTGTCACGTTCCCCTAGACAAGCCATTTAAAAGTAGAATTCAATTTGTAATACGTGACACACGTGACCCTGACGACTGATACTAATAGAAAGTATTGACAAAATAATTCAGTAGTTTGAATAGATTATCAGAATAAGTGAAATATAGTTTCACTTGGAAGCTTTTTTAATTAGTTCTTATTTGACTAAATCTCTGTGACATTCTACGTCTCCATATAAGATCTATTCTCTTTGCAACTTGTGTGATTAATAGAGGCCAACCATTAATACACTGATGTGGTCACAGGTTGGGCATATGTAATCACAAGGCGCCGTTGCATTTTCCCCCTTCTTTCTGCTACTGTTGTGTATGGCATCTGCAATCCGGGACCCTTCCTTTATGCTAGCTCTCCATGTGAGTAAATAGAACCCTTTAAAATAGGCAACATTTTTACCTTTGTAGACATTTTTTTTAAAATCGAGGGCACTCTTGAGAATGGACTCAAAAAGAATAGTCTTTGTCTTTAAGTGCAAGAATCGTAAGGTACATGAACTATTCGGATACATAAACTATTGGGGAACATTTGGGTACATGAACTATTAAGGGAACAAGAATGATATGAGTACTTGAGATATTCACAGACATGAGCTATTTGGGTAGAAGAGCTATTTGGTAACATAAACTATTCTGGTACATGAATGATTATGAATGTTCAAGTTTAGTTCTGGTTTATATTAAAGTTCAATTCAAAGTAAGTTCAAGCCTTGTAATCTGGTGTAAGATCAATATAAGCAGCTATATCGATCCACTATGAAACGCTTTGGATAGTGTATTTGCTTATAAAAGCAAATATTCACACAACATAAACTACCTAGGGCCGAAATAACGCACAAGTAATTTTCCAATCTATTAAAAGACGGAGCCACGCTGAACTTTTTTTAAAGTCTGATCGGCAGGACCGCTGATGACGAATCTCACAGAGTGTGGCTGCCTTTTTCCTGGGTATGCAAACCGGGTTGTCGGACTGTCGTCTCATTGGTCCCAGGTTCGAACCATGCACTTCGTCAGAAGTGAAAACAGGCGCACAAGTTGCTGAGGAAAAGAGAACAATGCTGGCAGAAGAAGAACGCCAGAGAAGAAAAGCAAGGCCAATGACAGTAGCTCCAGCTGGAATAACCTGCCCAGTGTGCAACCGAAGATTCCCTGCTCACATAGGTCTCACCAGCCACATGAGGAGGCACAAAACCCCAGTGCAAAGCCCTCAGTCCCCCTGGATGACAAAGTGGTCATCATCAAACCACGATGGACGAACTATATATTTAAGCAAGGACATTACGATCTTCAGTTCTGAAGGAAAGCCTGAAAACGTACACTCAGTAACACACGAGTTCTTGTTCTTTTCAGTCCTTGTTCAGACAGAAACCAAAATTAAACCTTCCATCACATATCTATTCCAGGACAGAAGCTAGACTTGATAAGGCCCTAGGCCAGGCTAATTCAGCTATAGGGCCCCTTGTAATTGTAAGTATTGAGACTGCACTCATTTTTGGCAAAAAGATTTTCAGAAAGACTAACTCAACTAAACCTTTGGATCGCGGTGCTGGTATAATTTATTAAAATAATCCATACTTACGTGCAGCGCAGTACAGTCGCCCTAGACTGACCTCCCCTGCACAAACGTAATACGAGATACAGTTGTCTGACAGGTCAGCGTAGTAGCCATCAATCTTCCCTAAGCAGGGCTGGTCCTTGCCGCATTCTGTGTGACCAGCTCTCGGACTAAAAACAAAAGGATCTAGATTTTCAATACTTGACAAGGTGAGTTATCAAACAATAGTCAGAAAGTCAATGCTTTAAAATATGTTACTAGTTTTTTTTTGTTGTTGTTGTTTTTTACAAAGCCTATATCAGCTCACTGTGTCCGTCCGTCCGTCTGTCTGTCTGGTAAAATGTTTGAACACGTTTTTTCTCCCATTTCCTATTCTCGGATCAAGTTACAACTTTGCACAATTATTCATTGAGCCTGACAAAACATACATCAATAAAAAAAAATCAGCATATTAACTACTAGTAAGAATTGATGTTCACTTGCATTGTTTAATACAACGACATTGTCAGTATCAGTTGGAGAAGAATATGTAGGTCGCAACGGGGATTACGTGGCCATGCACTCGTCCTTAATCTTCGGAATCGATGGCATTGTCATTATAATGACGTTAGCTAGGGATTATTATAAACACATTGTAACGATAAAGACAACCTGAAGAAATTTCCAAGAAATGTTAGCTCTTTAAGCAAGACTGACACGTTACAATAGCATACATATCTATATCTTCGGGCGCATAAAGCAAATGACCATCGACCATCTTACCCATTTGTAACTCCAGGTATTCTTGTTCAAATGTAACTGCAGGAATACTTACTGTTATGGAGTGTATGTGTGTGTGTCTCCAATGTAATGACCAGGGAAGGGAGAGTTAGTTTTTGGTGGTTTAGGCTGATGAAACCATGGGCTAGTCTGTCATAATAAAAGTTAATAGAAGTCACGTTTTGAGAGTTCAAGGGGAGACTAAACATAGATAAAAGACAGAAAGGGGTATATTTGTAAAGAGTTATCTCTTGTTTCTCCATACTACTTCTCTCAAGTTGAATCCATGTATAGCTGTTAATAAAAGCTTCATTACGTTTTATTTAATCAAGAAGTTTAAAATAAAAGCATAGTATAAAGGGGACTAACTCAACTTATACCAACACTTCAATCAAGTACAATTTCTTTCCCTTGTTCGAGATACCAAACAAAATAATTAATTACCAATTATTGATTCATGTTTTGTCTGGTAAAAGAAATATAAAAAAATACGCCCACATCGGCTAAGTTGTACTAAATGTTTGGAGCTACAAGCCAATGACTTCCCAACAACACTTACGCTAGACATTGTTTAGAATCTCTGTCCAGGACCGTTCCGTTGATGGTGCAGTTGACTATATCGACAAGCTTGCTAGAGTTACAAAACTTGTATCCCCAGCAGCCAATCTCCACTGTCCAATTGTCTGGCCGTCCAACACACACAGGATCTTGGGACACTGTTTAGAGGCACAAAAACAACATTGCAACAACTCAGAAGTAGAATTTATTAAAGATTTTTATCTATTGCGAATTACTATATACAAATAGCTATTTAGTTCATCCGGTGTACAGAATATAGGAAGTGTATATTAGTTATGACGCAAACACATGCATGAACTGTGGCAAAATCGGCCGCTCCAGAATTGGCTTGATTAGCCACGTCTCAAGACGAAACCAAAACCAGTGACTCATCTGGTCTCGTCCATTGTCTTCCGAAACAGAAGGAGCCATATATATTATATATTGTTGTAATCCTGTTCCTCCCTGACTAACCTTTTTTTTCCACTTGCAAAGTAGGGTGATTTTTGTTTATGCTGTTGGTTGTAAATGACCTTGACTAGTGTGTAAATGTGTTAAGAAACTTAAATGATGAGTTTGGATTTCTGGACTGAGGATCGAGGAGTGTTTTCTATTGTGTTATAGTGAATCGGGATATGTAAATTTGATTTGGAGATTGTGACATTATTTTTTTTTATCGGGGATATTGATTGATCATAGTTGGATTGTGCTTCTGCAATCGAAGAGATACCAGCGATCTGATAATCGGTGAGTTATTTTCTTTAGTTCAACCCCAGTTGTATATATATATATATGTAAATAAGAAGGTATCTGTAAAATTGAGTGCACAATTCTGAACTAAGTTTTGTTATTTAGTTGGCAATTTGTGATCTATTAATAGAGCGTCCTTGAGTCCTTGTTTGAGACACTGTTTGAAATTAATAGCTATCGGGAAAATCTCCAAAGGAGACAAAGTGTTATGGAGTTTCTGTGATGTAGCCATAAAAAGGAGAGAAGATGGTTTTGGTTGTATAGACTGAAAAGTGCCAAAAAAATGGTCTGCCGTTAAAAACTGAATAAGAGGGACTAGTGTTTAAATGGAAGAAAGGATGAACTAGAGACATGCGACTGAAGGTCGTGTATTTGTAGCTGAATTATATCAAATTTTATTTTAACTGTCAATTCAACTGTACACATTTACTTTAATGTTAAATCTGTGTATAATGTTAATAAAAGTATTAGGTTTTATTTAATTAAGAAGTTTGTTCTAGTTTATTTAAAGTTCTATATAGAAATAGTATACAACTATATATCTATTTATTTCTACTAACCATTTGGAGTTGAAAACCAACAAACTAGTAGCAACTGGCAGTGATGTGTTATAATGTACGCTAATAACCGGAGATATACATGGGTTGGCCTAGCTAGCCCAAAGTAAATGGTCCTTTTTCATTTACCCTACTATTCGTTCCTTCAAAATGAAATATTACTAAATACCAGCCCAAACCTCTTTCTGGATGGCGCAGAATAGTGGGCAGGTTTTGAACCCAGGACAGTCCAGAGCGCACGCCACACGACGAGGCATTAGATCTAATGGCGCACACTACCATAAAGATACAGTCAAATCAATAAACGTATAAATGTTTTCTTAATTTCGAAATAATTGCTGAGCTCCAGATTTCATTGTTCTCTTTTGTTTATAATATTAATTCATATGTTTAGTTCTACTTTAAAAAAAAAAAAGTTCATCTGCCAAAGATAAAGAACAAGGAAGTTACAGATAAGTGTAACACTCGACTATCTTGTTTAATAAGGACTCTCTAATTTCTTTATGTTGTAGATTTCAAAGAAATAAATCTGCAACTTTGGAAGACATGCTTACTTATAATGAAAATGATATTGTATTGGGAAACAGATTACATAGATCTATGGGAGAATGAGGAGGCGCGTTGGCTAAGCGGTAAAGCGCTTGGCTTCCAACCGTGGTCCCCGGTTCGAATCCCGGTAAAGAGTTGGGATTTTCAATATTGGAATCTTTGGGCGCCTCTTAGTCCAACCGGTTCTAATAGGTACCTGACATTAGTTGGGTGAAAGTAAAGGCGCTTGGTCGTTTTGCTGACCACATGACCCCCTCGTTAACCGTGAGAAACAGAAACAGATGACCATGGTCTGAAAGGGGAACTTTCGTTTTTACTTTTAGAGCCGAATGAAGAAAGATAACAAACAGTTCATTACAAGTAGAACTTAACGTTCGGGTAAACCCCCCCCCCCCCCCCCCCAAAAAAAAGGATTTCTTGTATTATTATTTCCGATGTTTAAAAAATATGTACCAAGACATAATAAAAAATAAAATTGTTTTATTCATTGCTTTGTTAGTTAGTTATTGACTAAAGTAATCGAGTTTCGAATTTCATTAAAGCGTGTTGGTCTGTGGAAAAAAAAAATGTTATTGTAATTAGACATCTTCTAAATATATGCCCTTAGCATTTGACTAAAGTTTTGTGTGAAATGTATCAAATCTGAGTGCGCTTTGTCCTAACAGAATAATAGAAATGAAAACAAAGATGATAAAATGAATAACACCATTTAGGTAAAGGTTATAAGAATATACTTTCTGTCTAAATGTACAAGATCACACACCTCCATTTCTTAGAACAAAACAGTGATATATATACATAAAACTGAACGTTAGCGTAAACTAAAACAAAATGGATTTCTTGTATTATTATCTTGTATATATATATTATTATCTAAATTATCTTTTATATATTTACATAAATGCCAGAACTATCGCTCTACAAGAATCATTACTATGCGAGGACCCCGATTAACTAACTTTCCCCTAATTTATACTTTTCTCAATCGTACTTTCTAGAATCATGGAAACTTCTCCCTTAATTATTTTATTAACTGTAACCTTCTAGAAGCTGACGTATGCTATTTTCTTTAACCTCTTTCTTTGATTGGATGACTAAAATTAACTTGTTTACTCTGGTCGGCAGCACTGACTTGACCTGGGGCTTCTAGAAACTGGTCGAACTAGGTCTCGACTCGTGACACCAACACAGCTCGAGTTTAATTTTAATTCTCCATCAGAGATTCAAACGCTAGTCCTCTAGGTTACGTAGCCAAGAAGTTTATGTCACTCAGTCACAAGCTTCACAGAACAGAAAAATTCTAACTGAATACCTAAATCATACGGAGGCGCGGTGGCTGTTTGATAAAGCTCTTGGTTTCTGAACCGTTAAGCCCGCGTTCTAATAATGTAATGACTGGGATTTTTAATATTTGCGTCCGACCAACCCTAATGGGTACCTGACATGAGTAGCGGAAAAGCTAAGACGGTTGGTCTTTGTGCTGACACCCTAATTAACAGTGAGCCTAAGTAACAGACGATCTTCATCATCTCCCCTATCACAAGGTCTGAAAGATCAACTTTACTTTTATTTTTTACATCTAACATAATATGGCAACATCTCATAACATAGAAAAAATGTTTTCAAACTTTAGAAAATGGGGAGATAAGTGCTGAAACAAAGAAGGATGGATTTATCGAGTCGAAAGTGTCCCTGTCGACGAATGCACAATATTTCGCTATAATTATTTACCATCTTCTGGCTTAGAAATTGGTGTAGTGGCAATGTCTTCCATTCCCAAGATTAAGGATGAGTGAAGTGTTTCACTTGACTTCGCAATCACAGTTGCGAAATACTTATTTTTTCGCACATCGTGCAGCCAAAGCCGTTGACCGCGGTGGTCTATGTAACTCTTACGTTCATAAGTAACGATACCAACGTTGATTCCACCAGAATGTGGTAAATTATTACGGAGAAAAAGAGTTAATTTTTCTTATTGTCTTCTGCGCTTTTCTTCAATAAATGCAATGTTGAAAGTTAGCCGCTTTTTTTTACTCGGGGTTGATACGACAATACGTAGGATTTGTGAAATATGTAAGGCATCCAACCTGCGTTAGTTGTTGTTAAAGTGGATTGTGGATTGCGCAGTCACGATTATGAATTAGGAGCTAGAATTATTTAAAAGGGAAAGGTTTTGATTTAAAGACAATGATGCGACTAGTAAAAACAAGACTGGGAATTGAGGAAAATTAGCGAAAAGTAGTCAGACTACTTTTGACGGCTTTAGAGAGAGGCTGTTTTCATTTGACGTAGAGATTTAGCTTGACGACAATCGACTGTTCCTTTTATTATCACTAAACTTGTTAATCGACATCGCACCTCTGTTTCGTTGGTATTTCGCCTGTGTTATTTTGCTATTTGAAAGTTACCTCTGTTTCGTTGGTATTTCGCCTGTGTTATTTGCTATTTGAAAGTTACCTCTGTTTCGTTGGTATTTCGCCTGTGTTATTTTGCTATTTGAAAGTTACATCTGTTTCGTTGGTATTTCGCCTGTGTTATTTTGCTATTTGAAAGTTACATCTGTTTCGTTGGTATTTCGCCTGTGTTATTTTGCTATTTGAAAGTTACCTCTATTTCGTTGGTATTTCGCCTGTGTTATTTTGCTATTTGAAAGTTACCTCTGTTTCGTTGGTATTTCGCCTGTGTTATTTTGCTATTTGAAAGTTACATCTGTTTCGTTGGTTTTTCGCCTGTGTTATTTTGCTATTTGAAAGTTACCTCTGTTTCGTTGGTATTTCGCCTGTGTTATTTTGCTATTTGAAAGTTACCTCTGTTTCGACGTCTACATACAAATAACAGCGTGGAGGCGCCTAACAGCGTCCAACCTACGCTAGATATTGTTCTAGTGGAATATGGATTGCGCAGACCATGTACAGTATATAACCGCGATAATGCGATATTGTGAAGGATAAAAAAAAAAGTGTTATTGAAAAATATGCAAAAAGAATTTACTTACAAGTATATATTACACAAAAAGCCAAGGCAATAATTATATATACTACTTTGGTCATTGTTTGGCTTCTTTTGTTCTGTGTGTAGAGAGATAAAGAGATTTTAAACTCCAAGAAAGATAACACATTCAGCCTTGTGGGTTGATTATAAAGAGAGAGAAATTCCATGGTCCTACAAAGATTTAATTTTTTTTTTTGGTAGTGGACATAGACCAATGACATTGACTGGTCTAACATCTGTCGCAGTGCGTTACCTGAAGCGAGTTCTTCTCATACGTAGATGATCAGGCTGTTATCAATGTATTCTCATCCTGGTTCGACCGCAGCCACCCACTTAATGAAGTCTGAGAATAATATGAATAGATAAATAAAATACAATAAATGAATTAGAATATATTTTTTAATTTTTCTATATCAGTGTGAGTAGGTCATCTAGTGCCTTTCGACATTTCGTGGAAGTCACACCTATTGCTTGACTCAGGGCGTCGGAGTAACATGCAGCTCTCTTTCCTAGCTTACTAGAAGGGGAGCTGCTTTTCTAAGACTATCTCCAGAAGAACTATGTTTCTAGTATACAAAAAAAATAAAAAATTACGGACCAATTTACCGATTAAACGGACTAGCTCTAATGAACATTCATTTCGTTACAGTTAGATATTAAGCATTTTGTACAAATCTATGCAAAGATTACAAAGAGAGTTTGTGTAAACACAAACTCAGATGCGGCCCCTCAGTGATCTGTATCCTTTGTCTATAAGTGTATTTATTAGTACATTCCTGAAATGCTTCCAGACCTCAAAAGAGAAGGGGGGGCACGAATGATTTGTTTTTCCGTGATGGAGGGATCTTGTCACAGTTACAGAAAACCTTATCTATGTTAGTCTGCGAATGTTTACGGTACCTTCGTAGTCTGCAAGAGCATCTTTTCAGGTAAAATATTGAAAAGTGTTTTTGAAAGCAGTTAGGTATACTTTAAATGTTGCTTTAAACCAGTCCCCAGTGTTATTGTTGAAGTAAACTGTACAAGTTGCTTGGTCGTAAAGGTTCTGGATTATTATATTATATATGTTTTTTATTTATATTGTATTTTACTATTATCGTCAACAGCCAGACTGTAAAGAGTCATAGATCTTAAAACGGCCTATCGTCTTTCGTGGCCAAATACAAATAATTAAAAATTAATTTAAATACATATCTGTATAATATTTGAACAGAATTGATGATTCCTTTTATGGATTTTAATATAACACAAATATTGAACAAGGTGACTGCAAGAGAAATAATACTACAAATCAGGCGTGGTTAGACAAGATTTACAAAGACAAGTTTCAACAACTTCCAAATAAAAGAAACGCGTGTCGATTTATCACACATCACGTCCTTTTCCTCTAACCCAGTGATTCCCAAAGTGGTCTTTATAGACACCCATGGGTACTCGACAGCTTACAAAGGGGTCTACGAGACAATAAAAAATTAAACCACTGCTCTAACCCACCCACACCCTCGATTTAAAAACCTAAGATCTTCAATCACTTATAAAAAAAATTACACTATTGAGATAAACTTATATTTTTTAGGAAGCTTATATCAAATCAATCTTTCTTTCTGTCTGGTAAGAAGTTAGTAAACGTCATTTCTCCCAAACCCAATCTCGGATTAAGTTGAAATGTTGCACAATTATTTCTTGTACCTGACAAAACAAGAATAAGTTTGTAAAAAATTCGGTAAATAACTATTGATAATTAATTATTTTATTTAGTATTGAACAAGGGAAAGAAATCGTACTTGACAGATGTGATGGTATAAAGTTGAATTAGTCCCCTTGAGTAGGTTTGAACCCTGATTGACTAAGGTTTTATGTTATGCATTTCAGATCAGAAGATTGAAGAATTGGTAACATATACAATTTCCCCCTTCTCCCCCCCCCCCCCCCTCGGTCCTTTTCCCCACTGGTCCAGACAAGGGATAGGACGATAGCGCATTGAGAAATCTAAAAGTTTGAAAACAATTGCTAAAAAAAAATGTCTAATCGCAAAGATTTATTATCGTTATTTTAGATCTATTATAAATTTAATATCATGTGTGAGACACTTAGTATTACTAGTTTGTATAAAGACGCAACATAGTAGACAAACCTCACGACTTGGGTTATAGATTATTTATGTAAATGATGGTGTAACTCCGCTACCGAGCCACACTGATGCTGCGCTTCTGAGCACTACTAAACACTAGTAGTAGAAGACATGTTTAGACAGGAAGAAGGACTGTGGGTGAGTCGGCTAAAAGTCATGGGAGTCTGAACAGTCTGGTGCTGAGTGCTGTCCTGTATGATACTAGGAAACTTTGTGGGAGACCTGGAGCGACACTGGGAAGTGTGTCGGTGGTCTGTTCTGTGTTCTGGTATAAAGTATGACTCTAAGAACTTAAGACATATTACTCCCTGTGACTTTATAGCAGAAGTCCAAGTCTAACTAGTAACTATTACTATTTGTTGATGCTTATACTAAATAAATACGTTTACTGTTGCCGACCTGCCTTTCGTTGAGTGCCTGCCTTAGAGTAACAACAATATAATCAGTTTGTGTTAGGACTTTATAGGGATATTACAGACAGAGACTCGAGCGTGGCATTTTCAATATTAAACGACATATAACAGTTTGGACTTTTTTTTCTACTTGAGTAGATCTTGTTACTTGTTAGTTAAGTACATTGAATACACCCGTACAAGAAACTCAGACATGCCAGAGTAATCTGTCGAAGTCAGACAGCCATCAGCAACTAAAAGGATAAAGGCCTATCATACAAGACTGATGTAAACTAATTCTATCGCTGCCATTTCTTTCTTTATTGCAAGACTCTCATATTAACGTTGTATAATGGACCTCATTCACCAATCGTAAACAAACAACAATTAGCCACGTGGTGCTCTATCTCTTCTATATAATTTACGATCTCATGTTTAATTCATGATGGTTGTCACGTGACAGTTTTTTTTTCGTTGTTTTATTAATATGATCACGTGACTAAATGTTGTTTGTTTACGATTGGTGAATGAGGTCCATTGTCCAAAGTTTCAACTTTCTCCTAGAATGGGAAGTTGGAGAAATTAGGTTTTAACGATTTTGACTAGACAGACAGACGGAGTGAGTTAATATGTACTTACTACGATAAACAACATTAGAAAGAAAAATTACATGAAAGTATTTCTGGTAAAAACAAAGCTCAGCGAGTGTCCTATTAAGGTCGAGCTTGCGCCCATTTATAACCCTTTGACCAACGGGAAGGATTTTGCCCAGAGGTGACCTCTGTCCATACAAAATAGCTGCACGTGGGGTGAAACTGTTGCCAGTGTAAATATAGGGATGTCATTATTAGTACGTTGTCAATCTCCATAAGTACTCTATGAAGTGGAAATAATTTTTATGACCCTAGCTTAATGCTGATGTGATCGATCGTATGATTGATGATATCTACCATAATGCATTTAAATAACCCTACAATTATAAGTAATGAAGTATTGTGTATGTAAGCAATCATACGCTGTCTGACATTTTAAAAGTTTTGGACATTCTTTCAGAAATTGTGTAATAGCCCAGGGCTCCCGCAGAAATGCAGGATGCGGAGGCAAACTGGGTTCAAACTCAAAGCGCGTACCACACGACCAGGCAGTCACAAATAAAAACATTAATTTTGGGTAAAAGGAAAAATCTGGAAAAGTTAAAATAAAAGCAAGTTTAAATAAAACAAGGTTACAAAGACAGTTTGTGTGGAAACACAAACTTAAAATCGGCCCCCGAAGTGATCCACCCAGGCAGGCTTCAATATTTTCAGAAAGAACATCCAAATGAAATTATATCAAAGACAAATAAGAGATAAGAATGGAGAAAGAAGGTTGACAGATCTTGTGTAGTGCCCCAATAGAGATCAAAGGATAGGTGAGGTGAATGCAAAGTTAGATGTGAACCTGGCCTAACTAGTTCCCCTTTCAGACCTTGTGGTCTATAGGGCAGATGATGTAAAGTTCATCTGTTTTTGTGGCCTTCGGTTAACGAGGGTGTAGCCAGCACATTGACCAACCGCCTTTACTTTTCCCAACTAATGTCAGGTTAGTTGCTGGGTAGACTCAGAGGCGCCCAAGGATTCCGAAGTTAAATCCCAGTCTTCACCAGGATTCGAACCTTGGACCCTCGGTTCGGAAGCTAGGTACTTTACCGAGCCTCTCCTGGTCTAACTGAAGTCTTTTAAATAATGTAATTGTGTGGAAAAGGCTCAATCTTTCATTTGATTTTTATTTCTGATTCAGCAATAATAGAATTGTTTAAGAAAATAAAGTTTATAAGATTACTATTTGTTTTAAATTAGGTCTAGCTTGTAATGCATACTAATTAGCTTTTTCTCTTTAAAAAAACTGCTTGCATAACTGATTTTAAAAATGATTTTTCGCTTTCAGGGAAAAAAAAAGTAGCCGTTGCATCAGAACTTTGAATGGTCTAAAATATTAAGATGTCGGATTTTCAATATTTTTTCTAGTAGACGGACAGACGGACAGACATTTCGCACAAAACTAATAGCGTCTTTTCCCCTTTCGGGGGCCGCTAAAAATGAGGAAGAATAACTTGGATAAAACTCGAAGCAGAAGTCAAAGTACAAAATGTCTGGCACGGTTTTGTCCACTTTCGAATGACTACTGTTTTATTCTAGCCCCGAGTTTTGAGGTAGTTCGGTCAGCGAAATAGTCTCGCAGTGAAAATAGTCCGGTCAGCGACGAAATATTCTTACAATGAAAGAAGTCCAGGCACAAGTGAAATCGCTTCATGTAGTCCACTCATCAGCAGTGGTGCGGGCAGTGAAATGTATCCGTGCATTGGTGATAATCCGTTCCATGAAAGTATTTCTGGCAGTGAAAATAGTCCGGGCAAGGAAAAAAGAAAATGTTAAAAAACTTTATTATATATCTTGGTAGCCAGGTGTCAACAACACTGTAATGGATCCTCTTGCACTGGCTGACTTGACATAAACTAGATGGATATTAATTTGTAGCATTATAATGCATTCTTTTACAGTCATTAATCAAGAGATAAGTGTACCTGTATTGCTGTTTGCTCATAGGTACGCGCTCTGTCCCTCTGTCTCACTTGATATTCTCTCTCTCTCTCTCTTTCTTTCTCATTTTTTCATATATCTCTCTCTTTCGCCATTTATATTTTCTCTTTGCTCTTGATCTTTCTCTCTCTCTCTCTCTCTTTCGCTCTCTTTCTCCCTCACAAAATCTTCTCACTCCATCCCTTTATCTCTGTCTCTCTCTCTCTATAACATGATCTGACTGTTGTATTATGTTTAAAAAAAATGAAAAATTATCAGAACAAAGATTTTACGTTAGATTTTCGCAATCTGTGGATACTCTGAAAGAGAAACATCAGCTTCCAAATAAAATTTAAAGCTTTTTCTTTGCTAGTGAACACTATAGTCTTACAGTCTTACATGGTTGTGGAAGTTGAACACTGAACGCTGAGGCTGAACGAAGAATTCAAGCCTTTCTATTATATAATACAGAAATTACTTTAAAAAAAGAAGATGATTACGTCCTACGCGCCATGCAATTAGTCATGGATATTGTTACGTATGCCTGGATCTTCTGGCTAAATGTACTAGTAGGCACACAAATAAAAACACTGCAAAGAACTTGACAACTCAACTTTCAGCTTTCATATAACTTTATTGACTATTAACTCTAACAATTCGTCACTGTAACATGTAGCGTAGAAGACTGTACAATATCTGTCAGTTTACATTTAGCTATACTTCGTTGCAATTGATCTCTTCACTTCGTTGCAATTCATCTCTTCTCAACTTGCATCGAGCCGTATTCCACAGAACAGACCAACGACACACTTCCTATTGTCGCTCCAGGTCTCCCAAAGCCAAGTCGTACTCAAGTCTACCGAATCAGAGCCGCACACGTCTTACATCGACTGTATCGACTGTAACGGCTCAAGTCCACTGTAGTTCGCTGTATAGACTTTAACGACAGTAGTCCACTCCAGTTAACTCTACCCTAGTTAACTTGCATCGAGTCGTACACATTTCTCTTCCACTAGAGCCGCACACGTCTTACATCGTCTGTATCGACTGTAACGGCTCACTCACGACTCCATACGACTGACTTTCACATTAACTCTGTGGCTTATATAGAGTCCCTAATCGCTCCTCCAAAGTTGCACAAACACTGCTAATATCTTCTGGAATAACACTTGACGAAACCTCACATCCTGTCTTTGTTTGTGCATGTAGATTCCAGAAAACACCCGCTGCAGGTCATCTTGCCAGGGTCACAAGTAGTGACCTCTATCTGTCACTGGACATTGCTAGTACCTTCTGGAATAACACGTAAGGACACGTCACATCCTGTCTTTGTTTATACATGAACATTCCAGAAAACACTCGCTCCTTTGTTATCTCGCCAAGGTCACACGTTAACCTCTTCCAGTCACTGGTCATTTGTAACAATATTAAACAACTACCTAAATTTTGCCAAGTCACTGGTTTTCCTGACTAGCTCAGGCAACCCATTCTATGCTCTAATAGCACTAGAAAGGAAGGAGCATTTGTACAAATTTGTCCTAGCATATGGAACGAGGTATATGCCTTTATCTTTGTGTCTTTCTGAGTATTTTATTAAATTTTGTTTTTGTATTTGAAGATATTGGTTCAGTGTTTTATGTATAATTGCTACTTTTGAGTCTTCTGTCTTGAAGGCTTTCTAAATTTAGTGATTTTACTAAAGGTGTTACTCTAGTCAAATGTGAATATTCCATTGTTATGAATCTCACTGCTCTATTTTGTGTCACTTCCAGTTTCTTAATGTTTTCTTGAGTTGAGGGGTCCCAAACAGAGGATGCATATTCTATTATTGGCCTAACCAAGGTTAAATAACATTTTAGTTTTATGTTCTTATTTGATTTATAGAAATTTCTTTTAATAAATCCTAATGCTTTGTTTGATTTTTTTATAGTTTCATCAATATGTGGATTCCATGACAGTTTTTATTTATTATAATACCTAGGTACTTTGCATTTTTAGTCTGTCTTACTGTTACAGATACCAAGACTAGAAGACCAAGTTTGTACTTTTACAAGTCAACACTCTAGCAGGCCAATGGAGGAACTCAGTACTGGGAAGAGACGAGTGCTGAGCTGGTTTGGTCATTTTGTAAGACATGACTCTGCCAATATCACCCTTCAAAGTACAGGTCGGGGGGAGCACGAAGAAAGGGTCGTCCAGAGAAAAGATGGCTGGACAACGTGAAAGAATGGAGCGGCCTCTCTCTGAATACCATGCTAAGAACAGCTGCTGAACTGAACAAGTGAACTGTCACAGCCTTTCTACGACGAAAATCAAGGAACAGATGAGATGATGATTATGATGATGATTAAGATGATGTGAAAATATGAAGAATAGATTGGGGAGGGGGGGGGAGTAGGCAAATAATGCCAAGAGGTTTCTTTAATAAAGTCTTTGTGAACAGAGTCATGAAAGAATCAGCTGTTATACCTAAACCAACTCAGTTGGAGGCCCAGACCTTTAATATAATGATAACAATTGGTTACAAGTATCGCAAAGGCAACTATATTATAAATACTAATAAGGACAAATGCATTTTAAATATTATCAAAGTTGCCTCAAACCTTTTTTTCTACAAATCGCTGGGAAAAAGACAGCACTAGATAAAAACATTAAACAGTGTTGGGCATTTTTTTAAATGTTTTTTTTGGGGGGGGGGGGCGGGTAGATGTGGAAATATTTGATGGGTATTAAGTAGAAAATATTGAGTAGACATAGCGAACAATTTTAGATTTGTTATTTTGGTTGTTGTCATAGTGAGAAGGTCAAAAATGATTTGTAATGACCAAACTTTTGAAAAATAATTTCCCCCAAAAATACTACTCTAAAGAAAGGTTATTTGATTTAGGGACTAAGAGTAACTTTTGCTCTTTTCAAAACAGGTTTTGTATAACACTCCTTTTCAAGGTTTAAAATGGCATGTGGTGATCAAGAGATGTCAGGCTGACTCCCCCAAAAAATATATTATCTCAAGTGCTTTCCATAAATTAACATGATAATAACATTAACAAGAAAGTAGATTGAAATCTTCGTAAATTAAATGTATTCTCATGAGTGCTAATATCTTTGAACGCCCAATATGCATGTTTGTGTGTTTGTGTGCACCACGCCCTATTTGCATTAGGACAGGCTAGACCTAGTAAAAGATTGGAGAATGTACTGGCTTAATATAATAACGTAGAATACAAAATAAGTATCTTTGTTTTGATAAATTGTAAAAGATTTCATACGCTCAGAACATCGTGATGAAAAACATCCATAATCAATGTTCTTATTTACAATATATCTTATCTTATATATTACAGACGCTACTTAAAAAAAGAAGATAATTACGTCCTACACATTTTCTGTGTCAATCTAGTCATGCATGTTAATCAATGACTTAAATTCTGCCAAGTCGTTGGGTTTTCTGGCTGATTAAGGCAACCCATTCCAATGATTCCATTCTCTAAAGTCATTAGGGACGAAGGAGCACTTGTAGGAATTTGTTCTAGCGTATGGAATCACAAATGTGCATCTATCCTATATATGATACGCCAAACAAAATTGTTATTAAATACTATGCGGAAACCAACAAGAATACTTTTCAATAACAATAAGAAACTGTATTGTGGTGATTTAGAGTACATTGGATATATAATGTGCTTACTTTTTTAAACACAATTTTTGTTTATTTTTCTGGTTTGTTTACTTTTATGGTGATAACCTTTTTGAATAAATCTAGGTCATTTCTTTCCACAAATTGCTTTGGGGGACGTTGAGATACTGTCGAAACAATAAGTGTTAAAGTAATAGCTATTTTTGTTTCCAGTTCTTTGAATTTATGTAGCCTCCCACACTGTATAGGCCACAGGTTTAAGTTACTCCTGCTGTGACACGTAATGAGATTGTGACAAGACTATACGCACAGCTAAACTGTTTTGACGGCAGACGTAGGTATGGCATCACAAAACATGTGTTTAATGCCCAAACCAACGCTTCGTTTTTAATTAATATTTTGGTAGGCTTTGTTTACTGGTTGTTTAGTAATGTCCTTCTAATGGCTTGAAACAATATGGCTTACGTTAATGAGGACATTAGCTGCAGGCGTTGATACGTTGAGCTGTGATATGAAAGGGGTGTGGCCGGCTTGAATTAATCAAAAAACCTGCTGAAATATCCTGAGTCGTGAAACCCGGAAGTGCGCCAGCTTACGTCACTTTGTGGGCAAGTCGCCCCTCCAGGACGAGGGTAGGGATAAGTTTGAAGCAGTTCAACAGGATACGGCTGGACCCAGGTATGTCCACACTACAGGTATATAACAGACAGGTAGGCCATTATTCACTGTCCCTAGATCTAAGCTTACAGAGCGAAAGGTGAATAACTTTATAAAGCAATTGGAGCAGAAGTTACAAGAAGGATGAATTGGTTTCTGAAACTCGTCTCCTTTCTGGCTCTTGTTTTAATCTGTTATGGTAAGTACCTGGCAATGTTATTTATTATGGTAAGTACCTGGCAATGTTATTTATTATGGTAAGTACCTGGCAATGTTATTTATTATGGTAAGTACCTGGCAATGTTATTTATTATGGTAAGTACCTGGCAATGTTATTTATTATGGTAAGTACCTGGCAATGTTATTTATTATGGTAAGTACCTGGCAATGTTATTTATTATGGTAAGTACCTGGCAATGTTATTTATTATGGTAAGTACCTGGCAATGTTATTTATTATGGTAAGTACCTGGCAATGTTATTTATTATGGTAAGTACCTGGCAATGTTATTTATTATGGTAAGTACCTGGCAATGTTATTTATTATGGTAAGTACCTGGCAATGTTATTTATTATGGTAAGTACCTGGCAATGTTATTTATTATGGTAAGTACCTGGCAATGTTATTTATTATGGTAAGTACCTGGCAATGTTATTTATTATGGTAAGTACCTGGCAATGTTATTTATTATGGTAAGTACCTGGCAATGTTATTTATTATGGTAAGTACCTGGCAATGTTATTTATTATGGTAAGTACCTGGCAATGTTATTTATTATGGTAAGTACCTGGCAATGTTATTTATTATGGTAAGTACCTGGCAATGTTATTTATTATGGTAAGTACCTGGCAATGTTATTTATTATGGTAAGTACCTGGCAATGTTATTTATTATGGTAAGTACCTGGCAATGTTATTTATTATGGTAAGTACCTGGCAATGTTATTTATTATGGTAAGTACCTGGCAATGTTATTTATTATGGTAAGTACCTGGCAATGTTATTTATTATGGTAAGTACCTGGCAATGTTATTTATTATGGTAAGTACCTGGCAATGTTATTTATTATGGTAAGTACCTGGCAATGTTATTTATTATGGTAAGTACCTGGCAATGTTATTTATTATGGTAAGTACCTGGCAATGTTATTTATTATGGTAAGTACCTGGCAATGTTATTTATTATGGTAAGTACCTGGCAATGTTATTTATTATGGTAAGTACCTGGCAATGTTATTTATTATGGTAAGTACCTGGCAATGTTATTTATTATGGTAAGTACCTGGCAATGTTATTTATTATGGTAAGTACCTGGCAATGTTATTTATTATGGTAAGTACCTGGCAATGTTATTTATTATGGTAAGTACCTGGCAATGTTATTTATTATGGTAAGTACCTGGCAATGTTATTTATTATGGTAAGTACCTGGCAATGTTATTTATTATGGTAAGTACCTGGCAATGTTATTTATTATGGTAAGTACCTGGCAATGTTATTTATTATGGTAAGTACCTGGCAATGTTATTTATTATGGTAAGTACCTGGCAATGTTATTTATTATGGTAAGTACCTGGCAATGTTATTTATTATGGTAAGTACCTGGCAATGTTATTTATTATGGTAAGTACCTGGCAATGTTATTTATTATGGTAAGTACCTGGCAATGTTATTTATTATGGTAAGTACCTGGCAATGTTATTTATTATGGTAAGTACCTGGCAATGTTATTTATTATGGTAAGTACCTGGCAATGTTATTTATTATGGTAAGTACCTGGCAATGTTATTTATTATGGTAAGTACCTGGCAATGTTATTTATTATGGTAAGTACCTGGCAATGTTATTTATTATGGTAAGTACCTGGCAATGTTATTTATTATGGTAAGTACCTGGCAATGTTATTTATTATGGTAAGTACCTGGCAATGTTATTTATTATGGTAAGTACCTGGCAATGTTATTTATTATGGTAAGTACCTGGCAATGTTATTTATTATGGTAAGTACCTGGCAATGTTATTTATTATGGTAAGTACCTGGCAATGTTATTTATTATGGTAAGTACCTGGCAATGTTATTTATTATGGTAAGTACCTGGCAATGTTATTTATTATGGTAAGTACCTGGCAATGTTATTTATTATGGTAAGTACCTGGCAATGTTATTTATTATGGTAAGTACCTGGCAATGTTATTTATTATGGTAAGTACCTGGCAATGTTATTTATTATGGTAAGTACCTGGCAATGTTATTTATTATGGTAAGTACCTGGCAATGTTATTTATTATGGTAAGTACCTGGCAATGTTATTTATTATGGTAAGTACCTGGCAATGTTATTTATTATGGTAAGTACCTGGCAATGTTATTTATTATGGTAAGTACCTGGCAATGTTATTTATTATGGTAAGTACCTGGCAATGTTATTTATTATGGTAAGTACCTGGCAATGTTATTTATTATGGTAAGTACCTGGCAATGTTATTTATTATGGTAAGTACCTGGCAATGTTATTTATTATGGTAAGTACCTGGCAATGTTATTTATTATGGTAAGTACCTGGCAATGTTATTTATTATGGTAAGTACCTGGCAATGTTATTTATTATGGTAAGTACCTGGCAATGTTATTTATTATGGTAAGTACCTGGCAATGTTATTTATTATGGTAAGTACCTGGCAATGTTATTTATTATGGTAAGTACCTGGCAATGTTATTTATTATGGTAAGTACCTGGCAATGTTATTTATTATGGTAAGTACCTGGCAATGTTATTTATTATGGTAAGTACCTGGCAATGTTATTTATTATGGTAAGTACCTGGCAATGTTATTTATTATGGTAAGTACCTGGCAATGTTATTTATTATGGTAAGTACCTGGCAATGTTATTTATTATGGTAAGTACCTGGCAATGTTATTTATTATGGTAAGTACCTGGCAATGTTATTTATTATGGTAAGTACCTGGCAATGTTATTTATTATGGTAAGTACCTGGCAATGTTATTTATTATGGTAAGTACCTGGCAATGTTATTTATTATGGTAAGTACCTGGCAATGTTATTTATTATGGTAAGAATCTTGCAATGTTATGTGTTAGAAGTCACTTCTAACGCTTTTCTTTAGTGAATGGATTAACTAACTAATGACTCTAAATGCTTTTTACCAATTTTTGACTTTTAAAAATTTAATTAAAGCAATTTTTATTTTACTAACTGTGTAGATATATGATACAAAATGTAAATGATACTGGCAAAGTATGTAAACCTGGTATTCTATATATTATTTGGCATTTTTAGGCAAAGTAGAGAGTAACTTTTCATTTTCCTACTGTATCTAAATTTTCTATAGTTAATTAAGTTTAGTTTCAGGGCAAATAATGTTAAGGTTACTTAATATTTCTTTTGCCAACGATTAACTAGCGGGGTGTCATGTGGCCAGGTCAACGACCAACCGCCTTTACTTTCCCCAAAGTCAGGTACCTATTAGAATTGAGCGGACTCAGGGGCGCCTTAAAAATCCCGAAATTCAAAATCCCAGTTTTCACCGAGATTCGAAAGCCAAGCGCTAACCACTCAGCCACCCCCCCCCCCCCCTAAATGTTCTATGCTATGGCCCAAATACTTTGGGCAAAGTATCAAATGCTTAATCTAGAAAGATATTTATAACTAAGCTAATCGCAAAGGAAAAAAATGGACAAAACAAAGCATGTAAGGAATGAACTATCTCTTCATTCAAACTATGCCTAAAAAAAACAAAGCTTAAAAATAGGTACTTCTATTATTTACAGGTACTAAATGTGTGTAGTTCAGGTGCACTAGGAGGGTATATATGGCTCCTTTCGTCTTGAAAGGCAATGGATGCGCCCAAATAAGTCACTGGTTTTGGCTTAATCTTGAGACGGGGCAGAATCTTGTGTGGCTAATCAAGCCAATTCTAGAACGGCAGACTTTGCCACAATTCGTACATGTGTATGCCTCTGATTCAGGGCTAGCGGACAGGGCAGCTTTCTTTTTTTCTTTCTTGATTAAGGCCGTTTCAATTCTTTTGTTCTCAGCAAGGGTTGTCCCAGCACGCACAGTCTGTCTCCATGCACTCCGGTCTTTGGCTATGTTTTCCCACATACTTTCGCTGATGCCTGTGGCTCTCATGTCTCGCTTGCAGACATCTCTATATGTTAGTCTTGGGCGGCCCTTGGGTCCGACTCCTTCCACAAGCTCAGCATATAAGATATCTTTCGGGATTCTACCATCTGGCATGCGGGTGACATGTCCGAGCCAGCGTAATCTTCTTTGTGTCAGGACAGGAGAGCAAACATGCTGTTCATATTGACCAATCTCAAAACTTCCTGATCGGAGACATAGTCCCTCCAAGAGATGCCCATTATGCGTCTCAGGCAGCGCAAGTGGAAACTATTCAATCTGTGCTCTTCGTACATGTATGTAGACCAGTTTTCACTTCCATAAAGGAGAGTGCTCACAACACAGACGTTGTAGACTAGGATTTTGGTCGCTGTGGTCAATTTGCCATTTTCCCAGACGCGCTTGGAGAGTTTTGCCAATGCTGTGGTAGCTTATCCTATCCTTTTTGTCAGCTCGATTTCTAAGTCTAGGTTACTGACAATTGTTGAACCCAAATAGGTAAATTCCTGCACCACTGAAAGGGTGTGGTTCCCAATATGTATTATAGGTATTTCTGCGACGTCTTGTGCCAGGATTTCGATCTTGGAGAGACTTATAGTAAGGCTAAACTCTTGACAAGCAGCTGCTATGGCGTTCACTAGCTTCTGTAGACCTCCTTGTGAGTGAGATACGAGTGCTGCGTCATCGGCAAACAGAGGCTCCCTGTCCTGTATTGCTGTGACAAAGCCTTCTGTTTCAGGGTAGAGATAACCTGCTTTGAGCCATGTTAAGGAAGCAGCCTTGTCGATGTTGTCCCCATGTAATGAAGCCGGAAATTTTCCGTGGAGTGTTTTTTTTTCCCATTGGCGAATCTGATGCCCTACGTCGTTCAAACCGACATTGACATCAGCATTGTGTAGGTTCAGAGGGGTTGCTTCGGAGTCATATTTGCGTCAAAGGAAACTAATTGATTGCTGGAGGCGAATAGTTTTGATCGTATTTTAAAACTTGCATCTTACACAATTTGAAGATGTTCTGCAATCCACGACCCCCATCCTTCCTGGGCAGGTATAACCTTATGGTGGAGGACTTGGGGTGTAGGCATCGAAATTTGGTTAGTAATTTTCTAGTGAGTCTGTCAATGTCATGTAGGTCGGTGTCAGTCCATTTGATCACACCGAACGTGTAAAGGAGCACTGGGACGGCCCAGCTGTTTATTGCAGTGATGAGATTACTGCCAGTCAGTTTAGTGTTGAGGATTTTATTAACTCTTTGCTTATATTTACCAAGAAAGTCCTCTTTTAATTTCTTATGGTTTATCTTGGCATTCTGGTTTATTCCAAGATATTTATAAAGAGAGGCAGAGTTCAATTCCTCGATGCCTTCAAATGCAATTTTGTTGTTCGTTGCCTTGCCCTTTTAATGCTTATGATGTTATTATTATTATGGCTGTTCCATTAAATGTGCAACGGCCAAAGAGTATATTGTTAGGGAAGGGGCGGTTCATAAAAAATGTGTGCGTGGTGCAGATAAATGGGGTACAACTGGTGAGCCTCATAAGTTTTTGTGCATAATCCTAAATACGGGTTTGCGTCACAGGCGAATCCGGGGGGGGGGGGGGGAGGGGCGATCGCCCCCCCCCCCCCCACTCGGTCGACTCCCCCCCCCCCCCCCCCGGGCGGAAGAATTTTAGTAACGAATTCACAAAAATTGTATACGAATTTATTACATATGCTAATAATATATACTAATTATTTATATTTCAACCTATTTTTAGCTTTATTTCGCCCCGCCCCCTCTAGTGTGTTGGCCGATTTGGTGGGGTCGTGAGGGGGCGATGGCATCAATCCCCCCCCCCCTATAAACTTTCGAGTGGGGGGGGGCGGTTCAATTTATTTGTAGAAATCACAACTAGCTTACATAATTAATTAAAATATTTATATGATTAAAACTTGTTATTGATGTCTTAACCGGTCTTTTATATTATGTCGCTCCCCTTCTAGTATCTTGGGGATGAAGTGACCGGGGATGAAATGACCTGTCACTATATATGCTGTAGGCACGTTTATGCATAGGGTTAGGGTTTACTTGGCTTTAGGGTTAAGGTTTGGAAAAAAATCGCCCCCCCCCCCACTCCAAAGTTCTGGATCAGCTAGTGGTTTGCGTGCTGTTTCGTTCCCTTGGGGTTGAAGAAAAAGTAACGGGGACAGAATTAGAGAGCTAGAAAATTGTAAGCTTCGAGTACCGTTTTAATGTGGGCCGTTTTATGGATTGGTTTAAATGTTCAAGGCGATACACACATATAACAACTATTTCAACAGTAGCGTAGAATGGGTATCAGGTAGAGCTACGCACTTTTAGAATTGAAGGACAGCCGTTTCAACAGACCATACAATGGCCAAACGTGTGTCCGTTGGAGGAGGGGCGTTTTATTTGAAAATAGTGTGTGTATATTATGCAGACACTATAGTGTTGGGAAATAGCTGGCTACAATTGATGGGCCTAAGAAGTGTTTGTGCATACTCATTAACAGTGTGGTTGCAGGCCCTTCGTTTCTAGGATAAATGAGACAAAAAAACAACAACCTTAAATTAAGGGAACAGAAAATTAAAGCTGTGCAGTAGGTGGGGAAACGTTGTAATGGGGATCGTTTTATTGATACCTTTAAAAGTGTTGCGGACAGAATAAATATAAATATACATATACTAGTTCAACCGTAGAGTAGCACACGAGTGTCAGCTAGAACACAATAGGAACATTTAAGTGCCTATTGCAGATTTTGACTTAAGGGGGAAAACAAAACTCACTCTATGACTCAAAAACATATCTAAAAATAACCAACTAGAGTTAATAAAGAAGACTAAATATGTAGATCAACTGCTACTCCTTAATATAGTGTTATAGTTATAGTCATAGTTATAGTTTAATTGTATTTTTATATAGTTGGCAACTGTGACATCCAGATTAGCGTCCTTGACATTCAATTAGTTGTAACATTCTTTCTTTTGTCTATTCATTCTATAGAATGCCACATTTCCTACTTCGCCAGTAACTTTAGGGCCTCTACAACAAATGTTGGTTGACAAACTGACAGTTTAAAATAAGATCAGCTTATAGTTTTAAAAAAACAAACTCGCATCTTGACTTCAAGGGAGTTACTTTTAACCAGCAAATCGTCCTAGAAAATTCATAGATCTCATTGTCTAATCCATTGTAAATGTTTGTTGTTGTTGTTGTGAAATCTGTTAATGAGTTATATAGAAAACAAATGAAAATTTCTCAATTTTTCTAGGAAAAGACACTAACGAGACATCGTGTACTAAACAACTAAATGGCTGGATTGCCGAGATAGGCTGCTGGGGCTATAATTACTGTGAAAACGGAACGCTCGTCCCCTTCGTATGTCCACCCAGCACTGTCTATGACAGAGACACCAAAAAATGTGTCCCGTAAGTAGCTGACTTTTTTATTTTTTACCCATTCAGTGCCTCTAAGTGACCTTAGTACTTTCAGCATCTCAAGATTTTGAATTGAGTCCACCAAACTCTAATGGGTATCTAACTTACGTTGGGGGAAAGTAAAGGCGGTTGGTCGTTGTGCTGTCCACATGAGACCCTGCTCGTTAACCCCTTGTCCAAAGAAACAAATGACCTTAACATCATCTGCCCCATAGATCGCAAGGTCTGAAGGGGAAACTTAACTTTATTTTTTTTTACCTCAAGAAGAAGTTGATGTCTAGTAAAACCGCGATGTTCCGGGCGCCACCCTTAGGAGGGGCACCAAATGCAGTGATACCACGATGAAAAAGTAATGGAAATATAACTCTTTTATTTCTGCAAGTCGGACTAGAGTTACATCACGTAACTGTTGCGGTGACAGAGAGTGAGGGTCAGAAAAAAAAGAGGGGGGGGGGGGGGAGGGACTGGTCGGCTCGTTACAATGATTTTTTTCTAATTCATTCCTTTAAAAAGCATTCTATGTCTACTTTAAGGATTGCCAACAAAACATTTTATTGTCCTTGGACTCTTGTAATATTGTTTTTAACGTTTCACGTTAGCAGAAAAGCTGCTAGTTGTTTCTTTGCAGTCTGTCCGTCGGTTACGTTACGATCTCAATACATCTTTTGAAAATCCAATCTCACCATATAGTTTGAAGCTTTTCGAAATTCGCGTGCCACGTCTACGTTTTGTTTAGTGGAAGCGAACAGTTTTGCTTTTCAATTAAATACTTTATAAAAACAATTCATACAAGTAAATAAGGTTATAAAAAAAGAAAGAAATATATATTTTATTTTCTTAAATATTTATTCATACAGTTTTGTCATTTGTCAAAATAATGTTTAATGATATAATAATATATATTTTTACATACTTGAGAATTTTTTAGTGTATTGGTTACTACCAATGAAAAGACAAATTTTTAATTTTAGTTTTAAAAAAAAGCACTCTTTGTTTGTACTGTACTTATGTAATATAAAACTAATTATTTCATAAACAGTTTCATTTTACTTCTTGGTTGTAAATTGACATTCAAAGTAACCTTAAACGAAAGGGAAGGTATTCTTCGTGAGATTAGGAATGAGAGATATGCTATCTTCCCCTGATCTGATTTATTTTGTGTCTCCTTCCACCAAGTTTTTGGTGTATTTGTATTTTTACATAAATCAAATAAGGTTCTTAAGAATGAAGTTCAATGCATAGTTCCAATTCACCTCTTCGAATTAATAGTGTAAACATTGATTTTTCTTTCACAAGTTTTACTTTGCCGTTGTTAACATGAGGAGCCTGGACTCCCTTAGGGAATGAGATAATCATAATCAACAACTGTTCGTGTCTTCACAGGCCTGGGAGTAACACCACAGCCTGCGGTACCCCCACAATCTGCTCTGGTCTTCCCAGCGGTCGGTATCCAGACATCGGCTGCAAGTCATACTACGTCTGCTATGAAGGTGTAAACAACGGACGCATTTACTGCCCAGCATGTAAGTAATCACGGCCTAAAGCAGTGGCGTAGCTATGGGGGAGGGGGGGGGAGAATTAAAAAAACAACCGGGACCTCACTTGCTGGGGCCCCCAAATGAGTTTCGACATTTTTTCTACACTAAATATCAAATGTTACTCCATTATCTCATATAATGATGTCGAGTATCAAAAAGCAGGGGCCCCTAAAGGGGTCAAGCCCCCGGGCCCCCAAATTATGTCAAATTCCTAGCTACGCCACAGGCCTAAAGTGCCGGTCAGTGTATTATACATAAAGTTACCCCAGCGGAGGTGGGCTTAGGGGAAGGCGCATGGGTCAGTCGCCCCATGCCCCGCGCCTTAAAGGGTTCTCGCGATAATGAGAATCTTTCGCCACCGTCATCCCAAAGTACAAATATTCGTAGACTTGATATGAAACTCGCCCTGCTAAGACCGCCTCTGTTACCAGAAGAGGTGTCTCAGCCTCTAGCCACTAAGTCTCCTAAAAACACTTATTACTTACATAATTACTTACTTAGGTCCTAACACGCTGTTCGGCGCATCGGGCGGCAAGCTGCTGTCTCCACAAAGATACATGTTCTGTATGTGTCAACATTGCCGTTTCTGTAGCTATTGTGGTTTTACAGGGTGGGGGTCGCTAGCCCCACGGCAAAACCTCCTCCTTCTCACCCGGGCTTGGGACACATTAATGACATTTTGTTCTCTCTTAGTACTCTTAGTCTGTTGCACCGTGGGGGCACAACGCGTGATCTGTCGACCGTATTTCTTGATTCACCTGTCTTTTAACTTTAATAGTATCTCTTTCAATGACAGTCCCGTTCATTCTTTCATGTTGTCCTCCCATCGCTTGCTCTGTCTGCTTCTTCTTATTTGTTCTGGTACTATTCTGTGAAGGAAGCCCTGATGACACACCAGTGTAAAATACTATAACACTTAGATAAACATAGTGTCCTTACCCCAAACTAACACAGCTAGAGGAAATATAGGTCTTCATTAGAAACTCAACTAATAGGTCTAATTGGGGACTTTTCAAATGGTGTACATCATCATCATCAAACTTCGTTAGAGTGAGGACTTGTCCCAGCACTCAAACCACTTTTCCATTTCTGTTTTTTGTATTATAGCCAGGGCTTGATGAAAGCTTACAGCCTCATCAGTGGTTGGAATTTGCCCTCCCTGGTGGGCCAATAAGTCCGCAATTGTGTTGCCAGTCACACCTATGTGACTCGGTACCCACTGCATAATTACAGGGGTGCCATAGCGTTGTTTAATGTTATGTGAAGCCATGATGACAGTGTTGATATTGGGGGGCCATGGTCCGGGGCTTTGAAAAGCCTGTACTACAGATTTTGAGTCAGTGACCACAACAATCTGTGTTGCCCTCAAATGTCCCTCGCCGAGTTGAGATTCAATGACTTTAAAGGCTTCACAGACTGCCATGGTCTCCACATCAAAACTGCAAACACTACCACATGGTCCAAAGATTTTGACTGTGTAAGAGCCAAGAAAGTCGATGTAGGCTCCATAACCTGCTCTTCCAGAATCTATTGATGCCGACCCATCAGTGTATGCAACAATAGCACTGGGCTTGAAGGTATTAATGGTCTCCAGAGCTAGGATTTGAAGGTCGTTAGATGAACGGCTTTGCTTAGTGGCATTAGGGTTTACTAATTTCAAGTGTATGTCTGGGATCGTTGGGCGATGAAAGCGTTGAATGTTTTGTCGGTTGGAGGAGAGGCCAGCTTCATCAGATAGTCTAGTGGCATGATGCATAAAAGACTGCATCTGGATACGTCTTCTGCATCTCCAACCATCCACTAGTTTTCTAGCTGGGAGGTAGTCATCCAGCCTTTTATACCGCTCATAGCAGGTCAGTACTGACCTTTCCCTCCTAAGGTTTAGTGGACATATATTAGTCATTATTTCAGCCGCATTTACTGGACTTGTCCTAAAGGGTGTAGATAACAATCACCAAAAAACAAAAATACATTTTATTAGACTTATGTAAGTGTTCTCTCGATAGACCGATGGATTTGGAATTTCCTGATAGACAGAACAAAATGTAATTATAAATGGCTCCAAATCCACATCAATAACTGTTAATAATGTACCTTAGGCCCACTACTGTTTCTAATTTACATACATGACCTACCTAATTGCCTTTGTTAAGTAAGTAACAAACGTTAGAATATTTCCAGATGATAGTATAATATATAGAACAATTATAAAACTACAAAAGATTCTGAAATTTTACAAAGAGAAATAAAATTGCAGAAACGATAATACAATAGGCGCATGGCCACAAAGAAAGAAAGAAGCACATTACTAAGAGTAACAAAACAAATCCACACAGGCATTAAAGAAACTAGAACAGATGCAAAATAGAGCCATGAAATTTATAACAAAAGAGTAGTCATATTTGATATTTCTAGCTCTGCATTGAAGGGCTTGCCCTGTAGCGGGCATTGGACGTCCTGATGGGTTTGGTCCAACACCGTCATCGGGGGTAGGCCGCCCTCGCCACATGTAAAATTTTCTTTATGTTTCAAGTTTGCCGTGTCTGTAGCAATTGAGGTGTTACAGGGTTGGGGTCGACATTTCACCATCACTAAAATAACGAAACTATTTTGTTAAGGAACGTCTATAATTTATTCGATAAGATTCCATGCAATCTATCACTACATTCACAAGGCATTCCCTAACATGTATTTTCTCTCATTTCAGCTCTTGTCTTTGATTCAACGCTAGGGCTCTGCAACTGGGCTTACAACGTCCCACCTCCCTGTGGAACAAAAAAAGATTAATTACAGTAAACAGAAATCCTTCATCTTTTGATTGCCGTGTCCAATGTTTCGTCTCCACATTACGCGGTGAAAATCCAAAAACAATAATATTTTGTTTATACTATGTTTTTATTATTAAATTATTTTAATTCTTACACATTTTAATAAATTGCTTTCAATGTTTATTTGTTTTGTTTTTGTAAATGTTTATAATTACTTTACAAAATTTACTATATACTTACCCAGCTTTATCGATTCATTATATTTTTTCGGAGTTCGACCACCCCCCTCCCTTCACCGAAACAAAATACCCCGTGCGGAATGGTGACTAAATTTGTGTTAGTATTTTTAAAAAAAAAAAGCAAAACTCCTTCCCTTTCACCTTTCCTCTAGTCTGTTGGATCGTTGGGGCACCACAAAAGATTTATCGACCGTCTTTCTCCATTCCTCTTTTGCCTTGGATAGAACTTCTTTCAGTGGCAGGCCCGTCCATTCTATCCACCCAAAACCATCCTATTACATGATTATAGTCAAAAGGGATTCTGAAGTTATAACCTCTTCAATAAAAACATTATGAGGTGTTTTAGTTTTGTTCTAGTTTGACTGTTATGGTATGTCTAAGTATTAAAAGAAAATAGGTTAAATTCTGCAAAAGAACAACAAAATGGTTATCTTGAACAAACACAATATAAATCTTCCACACTTAGTCATTAGACATGCAAGAGTTGTAATACATTATCAGGAACACTTTGCGCACCGTCTTCTAAGTTTAAATCTCAGGGCCTGTCATTAGAACTTTATAAAGTCTAGTAGATGCATACATTCGCTTAACCAGGATTTTTCTCGGGGGAAGGGGGTGGCTGGTTAAAAACATTTTTAAAAATCTAGTAATCATTACTGTTTGAGAGAAAAATAATCGCTCCATACGTTGTATTAAGGAGATTCGCCTATGGTCTAATTCAGTGATGCTCAACCTTATTGTTGTCAGAGATTTAGAAAAGTTCCTGCAAGGAACACAGATTACAAATCAATTGTCTGCATCACTTAAAATTTGTCAAGCAGGGATGTCTGGCTTTGTAAGTCAATCATCAGCAGTTGAATCTCTGTCTGGGCACTTGACACGTTGACTGCAGATGGATTTTCAAAACCACAAACATTGTTCAATCGATCATCTTCGCATGGTCCAGACTGAACTCCTTGCCACATACATTTGGTGAATAATTCACTGAACAGGCTCGGTTCCATTTGACTCGACGACTTTTCTAATAACCCTTTCTGTCAACAATACTTTCAAAACTGATGTTTGTACCGAGAACAATTACCAAGATTTTTAGGGGCAACAGATATGTCGGTAGACTTGTCAGCGGCAATAGAAAACATTTCGAAATCCGGTTTGTCTGTTAATTTGAATGGAGATTTTTACCCATCTCGCCTTTTAATTGTCATGAGAAAGGCTGAAAGTTTTAGCAGCATTCTTCTTTTCAGGACTGATTTCTACCATCATTTCTAGCAATGACTTTTTGATGCATCTACCGTTGGAAAATGGCTTTATGTCTCTAATTACAATATGTACAGCTCTGTCGCAAGCCTTACAGCCGACTCATTTTATAATCTGTTTTTGGTAAATATTCTCAGCAGTCCTCCACTATAAGTGTAATCTAATAGTTGCATCTCAATCCAATAATGCCGCCTTATTTTTTTATGTGTTTGGTTTCATAAAGCTGTCTAATGCTGTGTACTTTAAGCAGAGACAATCTTTCTTTCTAAAACAAATGTGTTTGCTTAATATCAGGTCAGTACCAATCCATTTACCAAAACGTAAGGAATTTTTTTTTTCAAACTTTGTTTATGTGAAGAAAGGATTTTCTACACTTTGCGTCGACGGGCCGGATGGAATCATGTCGCGGGCCGGATGTGGCCCGCGGGCCGTATCTTAGGTATCACTGGTCTAATTTATTACAGCACAGTACATGTTTTTTATTGGTAGACAAAATAGACTATATGGTGTTGTAAATATTTCGTGAAAACAAAACTTATTTTGAGTGAAATTGAATTTCATTATAGTTCTGAATTAATCATGTAATTTTTTTTTCTCGAGTTTAAACTTGAGCTTGGGGTCTCAAGCTTTAGTGAATTAATTGGTTCATAATTTTTTGACTGATTCGTGTGTTGCATTTGACAATGGATAATTCGGCAAAGTTACAGCTGGATCCGAAAATGGGAAGTGTAAGAAAGAATGTATACAAGATTCCACCCAGACAGACAGGCTGACGGAGTAAATTAGTATAAGCTTTATAAAAATAAATACATCAAGGTTAACTTGACCCAGTAAGAAAAGTTGAAGCATTTAAAAACTAGAAGGCTTTAGGCCCAGTCTCGTGCTATAAATCGTTCAAAGGAAAGCTGTTAAAGACCCGTTCAAACACCAGAGCAATACTTCCTTCCACTGTTTTACCCTGCATACCTGAATACTAAAAAAACGTTTCACAAAGTTGTAACGTTTGCAACTCAAAAATCACCTGTGCAGATAAAATCTACAAAATAATGTTAAAAACTGTAATAAGTAGACGTCCCACAATCCCACGAGCTTCAAACTATACATAGACATGTTTACACACATACGCAGGAAGCAGAGATTATCTTGCGGATGTTTCTAATTTACTGAATCGTTTTTATAAGACAGTGAAATGCAGTTATGTATTTCCTTCGGTAACCCAACTTTCAACATTTCTGTCACTGGTAATCTAATATATAAAGTAGAATGTAAGGAATATGTATGTATGTATGTATGTCCCAAATAGAAATCAAAACCGTTTTTACCAATCTTGATAAAACTTGGCATAAATGATCCTTAGATCATGGCGCAGCACGTAGTGTATGTTTAATGTCCCACCCGCAACTGGAAGTCTCCCATAAATAAAATAAAATATATCCAAATTTATCTCTGTTTAAAAACGAAACGTTTTTAACAAATCGGAAAAAAACCCGTTTCCACAGAATTTTAAATTTGAAAATTGATATCAATATTTCATCTAAACTGGTAAAGCCATTTTCACACTACTTTTATTTACGTGGCAAAATTTAAAAAAATGTTCGCCATCTTTGACATAGATCTAAATCCAATTGACTAGATCAGTAATACCTAAACCAAAGCTCGCAGGCCGCGGGCCATATCTGGTTAGTTATAGACTATTTTACACATTGAAAATGAGTTTTTCAATCTAAGATCCGGTCGCTGTTTCTAGATTACAAAAATATAGGCCTTCAACTTTTGATCTAAATTTTAGTGGCTTATAATATGTAGGTTAAACTTTCAATTTTTTTTTGTAAAGTTATATCTAAGGTTTAGCGCAACTTTCATGTTTATAGCATACTCATTGCGCTATGCTCAATCAATTTTGTGAACCAGTTGAGTTAGAAGGAGGGTATCTGGGAGAAGGTTTCCGTTCTGCTCTTTCAGAGATGCAAAATAACTTTTTTTTTCTTGTGCAATCAAATCATGGCATAAGCCTAAACCTAAGCATAATACAGACATACCCTAAGCGTAAGCTGAAACAACAGAGAGCATATCAACCTAACCTTGGCCGAGCCCTAGGCTGGCCGTGCGTGCCTAGGCCGAACCCTAAGTATAGACCAAACAAACCCTAAGCATAAGCATAATACAGAAAAAAACAACCTAAGCATGAGCTGAAAGTAACGGAGAGCCTAACAACCTAATCCTAACGCTAAGGATAAGCCTTATCCCCTTACCATAAGGGAAACCCTAACCCTTACCTTCTCATGCTAATAGTAGATCTCTCTCTCTATTAATTATTGGTAACTCCCCTTTGATCTCAGACAGACATCTTATATAATACAGACGTTACTTCAAAAATGAAGATGATTACGTCCTACGCGTCATGCATTTAGTCATGCATATTAACCAATGACTTAAATTCTGCTAAGTCACTGGTTTTCCTGGCTAGCTCAGGCAACCCATTCCATGCTCTGATAGCACTAGGGAAGAAGGAGTATTTGTACAAATTTGTCCTAGCATATGGGACGAGGAATGTGCCTTTATCTTTGTGTCTTTAAGAGTATTTTATTAAATTTTGTTTTTGTATTTGAAGATTATGGTTCAGTGTTTTATGTATAATTGCTACTTTACTTTTGAGTCTTCTGTCCTGAAGGCTTTCTAAATTTAGTGATTTTACTAAAGGTGTTACTCTAGTCAAATGTGAATATTCGTTTGTTATGAATCTCACTGCTCTATTTTGTGTCTGTTAATGTTTTCTTGAGTTGAGGGGTCCCAAACGGAGGATGCATATTTTTTTATTAGCCTAACCAAGGTTAAATAACATTTTAGTTGTATGTTCTTATTTGATTTATAGAAATTTCTTTTAATAAATCCTAATGCTTTGTTTGATTTTTTTATAGTTTCATCAATATGTGGATTCCATGACAGTTTTTCATTTATTATAACACCTAGGTATTTTGCGTTTTTAGTCTGTCTTACTGGTTTGCCATAAATAAGATAAGTGGAATTAATTTGTTTTAGTTTTTTTTATTACTCTTAACAACTGACATTTTTCTGGGTGGAAAGACATGCTCCAATTTGAATCCCATTTCTGTAATTCATCTAATTCTCTTTGTAAAATATATGTCTTGTGTTGTTTTTATTGTTCTATATATTATGCAATCGTCTGCAAATAATCTGACTTTTGTTCCTGTAGTAATGCAATTTGGTAAATCATTTATGTAAATTAAAAACATGCTATACTACATTCAAGAACCTTAAGACCTGTTTAAAACTTTTAAGATTAGTTTGTCATTTTAGTTCCCGTGTTTATTTGTGTAATGTAATCACAGTGTCATGAGCCTACAGTTTGTTTGTTGTCAGCGATCTATACATTAAATTATTATTATTATGCGAAGCCAGGGTCGAGTTTCGTTAAAGGGAAACAATTCATCGTAGTCTCTTTATCAGTTTCCACTAAGGAACTTCCTGGTGATGTGGCAGGTCTGCAGCAGTAGCGCCCTCTGACAGGCAACGAGAATGTTCCTAGGAATGCCAAGCGCCTTGAAGGTATCTGTGAGGTCAGTTGTTATTATCCCCTCGGTTGATATAACAATGGGGTTGTTGTTTTAGATAATTTCCATAAACGCTTAATCTCCAAGCCAAGGTTACCATATTTTCGATGTTTTTCCAGCTCTGTTTTTTTTTAAATTAAAAGATAGTAGTATGGCGATGTCAATAATGGTAGCGGCTTTTTCTTTTTTATTGATGAGCAGCAAATCAGGGCGATTAAAATCTGACCCTTTTGTCTGTCAAAATAGGCCTATCCCTGTACAGTAGATGATCCTTAGACTCTAGAACCTCTTGTGGTGAGTATTTGTAATAAGGAGGAGTATTCTAACCGATAAAATTGTGTGTCAAAGCCAAGTGCTGGTGTATTAGCTTTGCAACTTGGTTATGGCGACCTAGGAAGGCAATTTCCGATATGGCTGAACATCCTGCCATTATGCGTTCAATTGACTCACCCACATTTCCACATTTTCGGCATTTGTCAACAATATTGAGTTTTAGGATATGTTTCTCGTATTTTTTTGTTCTAATTACTCTGTCCCGTATTGCTGTGACAAAGCCTTCAATTTCAGGGTAGAGATGACCTGCTTTGAGCCATGCTAAGGAAGTAGCCTTGTCAATTTTGTCCCCATCTAATAAAGCCGGGAATTTTCCGTGGATTGTTATTTCCTTGCCATTGGCGAATCTCACGCCCTACGTGTCCAAACCGACATTAACATCAACATTGTTTAGGTTCAGAGTGGTTGCATCATAGTCATATTTCCGTAGGAAGGAAACTAGGTCAGTGCTGGAGGCGTGCAGTTTTGATCGTATTTTTGAAACTTGCGTCTTACAGTTTGAAGATGTTATTATTATCAACTAATTGTTTTGTTTTATATCGAAAAATGGAAATAAATGCTATGTTGTAAAGAAGTGTAATTGTGGAGTTCTTCTTCTTGGATAAGCCTTTTTTAAAAGTATTTTTATATTTAGCTTGGCTGTTCGTGAGTTTTTTGGGTTTTTTTTTGTTTTGTTTTTTTGCGTGCGTGTTAAAATATCAGAAGATTTATATGGTTACAAGTGACAATGACATATATTTACACACCTTAGAATCCACGCAGGGGATTTTCTGACATCAACAGGTAATTTTTATTTGAATCATATTCCGCGTGTTTTTAAGAAGGTGTGACTGTGTCGCAACGTGCTAACACAATGATACAATCAGCACGCTGTAAATGTACAACACACCTTGTTGGTCTCCAGTGTACAATCAGTACGACACTATCTTCATCTTTGTAACTCTCCAAGCATAGAGCAGGTATACTTTACGAAAGTAATGTGTGCTCTAGACCAAATCCAAATCAAATCTCAAATCGTTTTGAAACGATGACTCTGATTTTTGGTCTAGTGACTTTTATGTCACTGTTGGTTATCTGCTTCGGTAAGTATCTTTTGTATGTATTTCTTTTTTTTTTAATTTTTTTTCTTATTCATAAATATATCAAATGTAACTATTTAGATAAAAGGTTAGGAAAGGTGTCAGATAAAAGTTTTGATGCATCCCTGGGCGGACTGGACGTCAACATCGGCACTGACATTACCAAACAATCCAACCCATATACTGTATGCCATATTCAGGGCCTGTCCTACAGATGGCGGGCCCTATGCGAAACGGATTGCGCGGGGGCCTATTCTGGGTTGTGATAAGGATAAAAGTGAAAATTAAGATTTTGTATTAGAAAATAAATTTGTTTTTGCATTATATTCAAACTTTACTAAGTACAAAATCACTGTCAAATAAGCTTTGCGAGCCATCCACAGTAGATAGTAGTTTTGCAACAAAAAGCTGATAAACATTCAGATTGGCCTTTTAGATTTAATCTACTATTTACAAGCAAAAAATTGCTTTTTTTTTTTTTTAGGAGGTCGAGATAGACTTAGATCTATATTTGTATGCCAGTGACTATTAAAGTAAATCCATAGACATAAATAAATATAGACTGGCCGATTAAAGAGTTTTATGAACGAAAATTTGTGACTTGCACTTTAGTGTACTTTATTATTCAGCATTTATGAGCAGCATAAAAGTTAAGTATTCATATCTATTTCGGCCATAACCTATATAAGTATTACAATATTTTCACTTGTGTTTTTGTTTAATCTCTAAGACTGAAGATGATGCAACTTTTCAGAATTCGGAAATCCGACAACAATAGATGTACACGTTTTCAAGTTACATGAAGTTACTTCCTTTTTCCAGACTATATTTATTTATGTCTTTGAGTTTTGTTTAATCTCTAAGAATGAAGATCATGCAATTTCTTATAATTCGGAAATCCGAATACAATAGATATACATGTTTTCAAGTTAAATGAGTTACTTCCTTCGGCCAGTCTATATTTTTTATTTATGTCTATGAGTAAATCATTTACCCTTAACATGAGTAAATTAAGAATTTGAACTTCCTGTTTTGGTTAAAATTCGCCTTAGCCTATTATCACATTTTTATTAAATGACAGCTGACAATGCCGTTTTTTTTTTTTTGTTTTTTTTTTTTTCAATAATGACACCCAGAAATGACAATTTTGTTTGTTTTTAAGGAGATTTGCATCAGTTTTCAGAAGATTTTAATAATTTCAGATGTTCATGACATTTTCATATATTGTGCAATTTCAGGAGAATTTCAGAAACCCTTTAATAATAAGTTAAAATGGTTTATTTTAAAATTTACACCTAGAATTCGCGCTGGGCCTATTAAAGTGCGGGGCCCACTGCGGCCGCATAGGTTGAAGTGGCCTAAGACCGGCTCTGCATATGATGGGTATTCAATTAATTATAGCCTATCTGCCACAAAAACTTTACGTTTAAATTTAATAATCTATCGAAAACTGTGCTCGTGTATAGGTACATCGACGTAACATAATGTAAATGTACAGGTATGTAGCCTAATTAGCTGTATGAATAATGTGTCGCATGATTTTTTAAACTATTTGGTATTACTAAAGGTGTGGGGTATAACACTTAAAATTGGAACTTTCTTAACGTGAAAAACAAATTGCGCTGAAGATTATGTCAAAAGTACTATTTTAAAGATGCCAAATAAGTCATGCGACCTAGATCCCATTCCAACTTCCTTGCTCTTTGAATGTTTAGATGAGCTTGTACCCACAATTACTAACATTGTGAAGTCTTCACTGACTTCAGGCATTGTACCACAGCAATTTAAGCATGCACTTGTCAGGCCCTTATTAAAGAAATCCAGTCTTGACCCGGAAGTCTAAAAAACTATCGCCCGGTATCAAATCTTCCCTTCTTGTCAAAGCTTCTGGAGCGCATCGTGTTAGCGCTAATTCTTTCTCATCTTGAACAGTACTGTCTCTTGGAAGAATTTCAATCTGCATATAGGAAGTGCCGTAGCACAGAGACAGCAGTGGTCAGGGTACTAAACGACTTACTTCACAATTCCGACAAAGGCCACATATCAATTCTTTCCATGCTGGACTTGTCCGCAGCCTTTGATACGCTAGACCATGAAATTATGATGGCCAGATTCTCTGCAACTTTTGGTTTAGCAGGAGTCGTCCTAAAGTGGCTTGGATCCTACCTGACAGAACGCACCCAAAGTGTCGTTGTTAGCGGAACAGAATCAACAAGCTTACTCTTGAAGTACGGAGTACCCCAGGGATCAGTTCTAGGGCCAGTACTGTTCACTATGTATACATATCCACTCAGCGGTGTCATACGGCCAACCGGCATCTTATACCATTTCTTTGCCAATGACTCACAGTTATACGATTCATCAGTACCCTCAGAGGTGTCGCATCTGGCAGAGAAAATCAGTGGTACCGTTGCAAGAGTGAGCGATTGGATGGTTGAAAATTAACTCAAGATGAACGAAGACAAGACAGAAATAATTAAGATTGGCACTCGGAACAATGTCTCAAAAGTTGAAAGCACAGATTCTCTCTTTATCACGAACTGCCATGTTCCTTTTGTCCATGTAGTGCGGAATCTTGGAGTTTTCTTCGATTCAACACTATCTTTCGACCCACACATAAGTCAGCTCTGCAAAGGTCTTTATCTGCAGCTGCGCAGATTAGACCAGATCCAGCGCCTTGAACCTACATTTTGTTTGTTAACAGCGCTTTATAAATAAAATTATTATTATTATTATTAAAATATAGGCCTATATTAACATACGTATGGACATGATGTTCACATTCGAGGCTTGTGAAGATCCCCAGCAACGAACTACTCGCTGGGACATCGCTTACGACTGTGTCCAAATAAATTACTAGTAGAACGTCTTGATCAAAAGCCCAGTACATAAAGTTTTCCAAGTGTCTTTGCGCCAAGAATCTTCTCAGCCTTTTCTTTACACATTCTTAACGTGCCATGACTTCTTTCACAATCTCCTTGCGTAAAATACAGTACAATATGAAGATACACTCCTATCCATTAATTGTGCATCTTTAAAATGCATTAATATAACAGCATCACATCATTTGCATGTTCTCACAAAATTTTGATTTCACACGCGCCATTTTCTCAGCATTTGGTCTACAATGTAGAAATTCAACTACTAAATCATATGATTTGTTTATATTCTTGTTACATCCTGCAAATGCTCTCATAATACTTTGACCGCACCCTCCCCTTACCCTTACTTTTATTTATTTTTGTTTTTGCTATCAAACTCTCCCTTTATTTCAAAAATCCTCTTTAGGCCAGTGTATTCTAGTGTATAGTACATGTTACGTTTATTTATAATGGCCCACTTTAAATCGCCCTCCCAAACAAACTCTCGTCAAACTCTTGTCTAGGAACTCTGTATCGGTTTTCTTTCCTCGTTTATCTTTTTTAAAAATATTTTTTTTTTTAAGTTTCAAAGTTTAAATCAAAATACCAATCCTGCTTCCTCTCCTTATGTTTTTGTCATTGTGTTGTCATCTTGTAGGTCATTACTTTGTATCGGATTGTTATGATAAGGAAGATGGCACGCCTGTTAGTGTAGGATGCTGGGGTGTGGCCGTCTGCAAAGCTGGAAAGGTTGTCCGTAAGGTCTGCCCGTCAGGCACTATATTGGGCGATGGTTCGACTCTCTGTAACATCACGTGTGTCAAGTAAGTAGATCTTTTTCTTTTGTCTTATATGCAAATTTTATAAAACAAAATGTATTGAATTGTGCCACCTAGAAGAAAGGCACATTGTATTTTGCATTTAATTTTGTATGAAAGTGATGATAATGCGAATAATTTAGAGTATCATTGTCTGTTATACAGCTTTCTGGTTTGATTCAATCTATAACAAAGCGGACACTGATAGGATAGATGAAATCATAAATACAAACAATAGCCTACAAACCCGAAATGGTAAATACGGAATTCACAGTCAAAGGAAACACTTGCGATTTCTATAACTCACAATCGGACTTAAACTTAAAGCATTCAGCTCAAGCTTGATCAAACTAATGTCTGAACATGCTAGGACAATTCACAGAAGGAAAAACACCTCTATCCCCCCCCCCCCCCCCCCAAAAAAAGTGATCCAAATCAACCGTCAAACTAACGCCCTATCACTTCCTTGTCAGTTGCATACAAAGCTACTAAATTCCGAAAGAAAATGTATACGTTTTACTCTGAACATAAACTAATAGCATAATAACAAGACTGCATATAGGGTTCGATCGGCACCTTCGACACGGAGGTCACGGTTCGATGAGCTGTGAAGTACATATTAATGGCAGTATATTACACCAAGCAAATATTTACTTTGTATTGATACACATGAAAAAAGAGCAATAATCATGGACATTACGGAGCCACCAGACTCTATAATATGCCGTAACGTTAAAATGTCGAAGTTTAAATTCTTATGACAGAAAAATATTTTAATAAAGAATAGGCCTACTCTCGGCTTTAACAGTGACTTATCATTTTAGAAGGCCTCAACACTGACCTGCAACGTGGCAACCTATGGGCAGTTTAGACCAATAGCTCGTTGTCACGTCACAGGTCTGTAAGATGTAGCTACGAGCTATTGGTTTCCACTGCCCACAGGTTACAACGTCGCAGGTCAGTGTTGAGGCCTTCAATGTTAACGCCTTGTTTTATTTTTTTTTGAGACCGGAACCAGATAGCATGCCATGTGATGAGAAGGAGATCTGTACAGGACTCCCTGACAGACTTTACGCTTACTTTGACTGCAAACAGTTTTTTTATTGTCAAAACGGTTACTTTTTAGCGAAATGGTCTTGCCCTGCAGGTACGTTTATCTTATTAAAGAATTTATTTCATATTCTTTTTTATTTCTTTCAAATAGTATTTTTTTATTGTGTTAGGGTTAGGGTTAGGTTGATTTTGTTAGAATTCTATGGGTGCTGTCATGCACGTCTTAAACTAGGACAAAAAAAAAAAAAAGGAAGACAAAGCCTTACAAAACATTAAATTAAAAAAAATACAAAGTTAAATTTTTAAATAGGCTTAATATCTATCTGGGGGCGCAGTGGCTGAGCGGTAAAGTAGGTCTATCTTATTATCAAACTAAACTACTAATCATAGTAGTTCATCGATCGCGTAAACCATGCCCTATCTATCGACTAGAAAAGGCCCTATGAAGTTTGAGATATGGAGAGAACTCGACTAGGAGTATTGTGGGTGTGACAAAAGGTAGCCTAAGTTTCAACTTGATTCTAGAATGGGTCTGGAAACAAAAAAACGGTTAAATCTTTTAACAGGCTGACAAACAGAAAGAGTGAGTTGATATAAGCTTTGAGGGGTGTTGGGGGGGAAAAATGTCATAAATAGAAAACAAAACTTACAATTTCACAAAGCAATATTGAAAAACATTTGTCGCCAGCTAACAAAAAAAAACAAAAAACTTTGTGCTATAAACAATATACCGGTAGTTAAAAAACTTAATTGAAATTGCTAAAACATGCACAAGAATGACTTTATACTTTTTTAAAGTACACATATTATCAACACTTCAAGCTTAATGTGTACACCAGAATAGACAGCGATTTATTGCCAAAGATGTTAATTTCTACTTAATGTGAAGATGTCATATATAGACCAGTGAGGTGTTTTATAAAATGTTTTCCATGTTTCGGATATTCCTTCAGAGTTGATGATGATAAACTTCCTAGTCAAACCGACGGGGGATGGGAGCGGGTAGGATTTGAACCCAGGACTATCGATAAGTCCGAAGTAGGCCAGTAGGATGTTGCATTTGTGTAGTGAGTGTAGTGCATTAGAAAAGGTACATTTGAAGGAACGTCTGTAATTTATAAGATAAGATGAGGACACTAGTCAAATTATTATTTGCCTATGTCAATGACAAAGTTTATGCTTAATAAAAATGTGTCTAATTATTTTTAGATCTTGTCTTTGATGAACATGTACAAGTCTGTAATTGGAGACATGATGTTCCCCCACCATGTGGTACACAGACTTCAGAAACTTCTTCCAAATTTTAAAGGCTGTTTCATGTAAAATTTGTTTGTTTTTTTTTTAATTCAAATGCAATTCTTTAAAAATTGTAAGTTATGATTCACTTTTCTTTTGAATTTTTAAATCTATTTATAATGTAAATATTATTTTGCTGCTTCATTGAATAAATTATTGGCATTGATGTCAATTTATAAGATTTTCATGTTCAATAAGTAAAATATTCATATCGACATTAATTGACTGTCTCATGAGACAGAGTGTGAGAATGCTATTTCTTTATGGTATACTTCTAGGCTACTGAACCAAAAGACATGGAGTATAAATTATGAAAGCTATACTTTGTATCAGGATCTGAACAATTTGTTCAGTCTATTTGTCAAATAATTCCATATTGGAACAGATTAATGGATTTCCAGACACACACAAAATTCATCTTGATTGGTGCCAAGTTGTACACTTGACAAAAAAAAAAAAAGGAAGAATTACCACTTTTTAAAAAATTGCAGTATGAAAATGTGACTAATGCACACCCACCATTTTTTTAGGTAAAGACATATGATAAGGCTAGCCAAATAGCATTGCAATAACTATTTGTTACATTGATCTTCTAATGTGAGGATTTAAGTATTTAATTTTTATTTTGTTTATTTTATTCCTCTAATGCATTGAGTCCGATGAAGACTAAACTACGATTTAAAAAACAACTATTGGGACTGAATAGAAAGACATTGAAAGACAAACTCATTACTACAATCATTTTAAAGAAGGGGGACAACAAAGCATCTATTTTTCTTCCAACATTTGTTAGGTTTTGAACTAACTTGTGTATGACATCTGTCAAGTATAAATACAAATATATATGTCCACTTAGATAGATAGGACCAAAGTCAAATATTACTTTTAAAACCACAATTTAATTTGTTGTCACTAATGAGTACAAAAATGGTTGAAAACATTGGAAAACCAGTAAAAAGTAATACACACACTCAAGTCATTCATAATCAATTCAACTCTAAGTCAGGAAACTAAAAATATGTCCAATCCAACTAGAACCAGCAAAACATTCATCAACATTTGCTGACCAATCCAACTAGAACAAGAGAAACATTCATCAACATGTGCTGTCCAATCCAACTAGAACAAGAGAAACATTCATCAACATGTGCTGTCCAATCCAACTAGAACAAGAGAAACATTCATCAACATGTGCTGTCCAATCCAACTAGAACAAGAGAAACATTCATCAACATGTGCTGTCCAATCCAACTAGAACAAGAGAAACATTCATCAACATGTGCTGTCCAATCCAACTAGAACAAGAGAAACATTCATCAACATGTGCTGTCCAATCCAACTAGAACAAGAGAAACATTCATCAACATGTGCTGTCCAATCCAACTAGAACAAGAGAAACATTCATCAACATGTGCTGTCCAATCCAACTAGAACAAGAGAAACATTCATCAACATGTGCTGTCCAATCCAACTAGAACAAGAGAAACATTCAAAACAGATTATGAACATCCTGAGCCCTTGATATGAATAGAGCAGAGCTTTATAAAAATATGAAAGCAAACATTCCAATACTAAATGCAGTAGAAAAATAAAAATCAAATTAGTCAAAAGATAACCTTAAACATAGTCAAATCCAGTCTATTGGACTACGTTGGGATACAATTGTTTTAGTCCTACTAACAGGCTGGTCAGATTAACTGTCTATATAGCCATATTAACTGTTCAGTCAATCAAAACATGGACGTTTTGGATAAACATTAATCTCTATAAATGCCATTTAATGGATATCTTTGATATTTTAAAAAACTATTTGTGAGGAGAGGAAGGGAATCCTAATGTTGTCACACAGCAGCTTGTACATTTGGAACATTATCTTAAAATCAGATATTCCTTTTTACATTTTATGGTGTGATATTTTAACAAAACAAATTTTAAAAAAAGACATGGGGCTAAAAAAACTGGTAGTCTAAAAAAAAGATGTTGATGAATAAAGAGAAAATGGGTTATTCTTAAAGTGGTTTTCATATTCTAATTTTACATTGAATGAAATCAAAGAGAGATCATTCTTGTTTGCACATCACAAAGGGAGAGAAATGCTTCATGATCTCTCCTAGAGTATAAACAGTAAGAGATTCAGTCATATTGAACTTTTTTGAAACAATACAAAGCTCATTTACCTTACACCATTATTATTTTTTTTTTATAACATTGTTTTTTATAAGTAACATTAGTCTGACTACTCCAGGAGCTAAATCCAAGCAACATTTTTCCCTTGCATATTGTTGCTATTTTTTCCTTGTTACATCGCTCTGATTGTCCTACTAATATCTTGTGTTGAATGTGAGGAGGAAGATCAAATTGAGAATTGACTACAGCAGTCTTCCCCTGCAGGTGGCTGAGCCGCAGTAGCAGTAGAGAATTTTGTCTGGCACGCTGCCAACCTCATAGTTGTAGTCCCAGGTCAACTCTGTGCCTGCACGGATATACCTGAGGAGAAAATACGTAGCTATTTTTTTTATCAAGTCAAAGAAATAAAATCTTAAACCAACAGCTGGTTAAGAAAAAAAAAATGAAAAGAAAAGAAACATGGCCAACGTAAGCTTTAATAAAACAACAAACTTTCCATATGAGAATAATTATTTAGTTACAGTTGGAATTCCATATTTAAAAATAACTAAGCACTTTTCACAGATTTCAGGGTTCAGCATCATTTCCATTATACAGGCTGACACGAAAAGATATTCATTAAACGTTAGCCAACCTTTTTATTCTAAAAAGACCTCTACAAATTCAAAACTGAAAAGTTTTCAAGCTTTTTTTTTAAGCTAATGCATATGAATGAGGTCAACGTCTGCTGATGGATTATTTCGCCTTACACTGTTAGTTTCATGTTTTCTTCTTGAAGGCAGATTTTGACAAACAATTTCAAGCTGCAGTTTATTCAACTTTTTCAGGCAGCTCCAAGCTCAACATAAGAGAATTGTTACAATCTTTTACTTAGTTCATTTCTTGGCACTTAGTTTATCAGAGAGGTCTAATTCACATTTTGAAGTACAAGAATACTTTCATAAGAATTCTTTCCTGTAGGTGAGCAGGAGTCATGGAACAAAAAACTAGACTTAAGACAAAAATGACTACAATCTAATGGTTATGACCACAAGACTCTCATCTCAATACAAGACTTTTGATAAGAAGTATTCAAGACCAACAACTAGAAATTAGACATTTTTCAAAATCGACAAAAGAGAGTTTTTTAAGGTTTTTCACATTTATTGAAAACCGTGGCAGTTCTGCGCTAGTCTCAAATCCATTTACATTCATTAACCCACTCTGCTGTACCTCCCAAAAATAAAAATTACAGCAATATAACACATTGCCATGCAGTACAACTGTATTAAAAGACACAAAGCAAAAAGACTTGTTTCCCAGCATGCATGGATACTTACTGCCCAGCAAAGAAAGCCACCCAAGGAAACCTGAGATCATGAGTGTCTACAAAGATGTTCTGGACAAAGACGTTGGGGCTGCAGCTGTGCTGTAAAACAAAAAGACAATTTCTTAAAAGGAGACAGACTACACCTAACATTGAACTATCCCTGACCTCTAACATTTAAATTGAAATACATTTTGTACTAATCTCTGAATATGGCAACCAAATAAAGATAATTTTAAGTTGTCGTATTGATGAGCTTTTACATTTATGATAATAAAAAATTGGTGTTTGTGAAAATCATTTGATATTTGTTTTAGTCCATTTTAAGTCCTGACTTCAGCTAAACATAGGGAAATCAACATTGAAAATAAGAAAATCTTACATTGAGATATCTGCCTAAGTTACCCATCAGCTTTGCATCCATAATATAACACTCTGTGTCATCAAGGAAATAGGAACGTGTTGGTGCTCTTTCTTTTTTGATGTCTAAGAGTCAAAAAAAAAAAAGTACTTTAAAGTCATGTCCCGAAAAAAATACCCAAGCAATATCTTGATTCTATGCCTGAAAATATTAAATTGAAAATTATATTTTGTATATTAAGATTACCAAATCAATTATCAATTATATAGATCAATATTTGTATTGTTACAAAAATGATTAATATCATTAGTGTTGAATGCTTCAATATATACAGAATATTTATGTTATAAGCTAGTAATATTTTGCAGGCTGTTTGAAATTTGCTGGGTGTACAGGCAAGAAAAGATAAAGAAATAAAAAAAAAATATATATATATATATATCAACTGGCGTACTACACATACATATTAGTTTAATTATTAAACACTTTCTTTGAATGAAAAAAAAAAAGTCACAGAAAATCTGTTAAAAACACAGCAAAAACTTACTGTATGCATACATATGATGCTCATTCAGCGACACATAGATTCTGAAGCACATCTATTTTAATGCTCAGACTAATAAAAAATATTCTTTAAAAATTACTTTTTTTTTCTTTCTGCTTTGTTTTTATAATAAAAAAAAATGAAAACCTTTTTCTGGTAAGGCTTCTTGACTTGCTTTGAAGGATGTCGACAAATTGAATCTTGAGCCCCCAGTGCTTTTCTTAGCTCGACTTCTTAATTTCTTAGTCACTAAAATAAGGAAAAACAATCCTTAGTTTCTATACGTAAAGCCAGAAAACATTTGCATTAAATATTATGGGACTAAAAACTTGAGGCATAGTGGTAAAAAACCAAGACTCTCTAATTTACTATCACATGTTTAATAAATGTTTACTAAAAATCAAAACAGTTCATATTACAAAATTAAAATATAATTTTATAATTAATATTTCTCATATTTAAATTATTATCAGGCTAAGTTTTTAGTATTCCTAAAAACAAATATTGTAAAAACTTATCATTCTCTATGCTAGCACAAAATAAAGTTCTTTAATCACCTTCTGGACTTAAGGAGCCGCTCGGTTCTGTGACTTTCTTTGGAGTCGGATCCTCGTCATCTTCTTCCTCCTCATCATCAGAGATACTTATTGGCTTGTCCACGGTGGTAGGTTCTGGAACTTGCTCAGGACTAAACAAAAATAAAGTTAAATTATTAAAGTGTTGAAAAAAAAAAATTTAAATACAGAGATGACTGGATAAAAATTAAGCTAAGGAATCATTCCAATGTAATGCAAAAAATAAAACAATGTCTAGATTAAATCCATTTAAAAATATTTTGTCCATTTGCATGTACAGTTTTCTTATCCAATACAGATGTAACTTCAAAATAGAAGATGATTACTCAAATGTATGTTCCTAGGTTAATCTAGTCAGGCAGGTTTCATAAGCATGTTATCAGTCCAGTAACCTTTTTCTAGTCTTGGGTTTGTCTTTAGTTAAAGGATTAAAACCTAAACTTCACAAAGGCAGTCAATTAAATTTGATTTATTTTTAATATCTACCATGATACTCATCAGCTCTAACTAACCTTTCTTTCATTCAAATATATATTTTACATTTGTATCTTACCATTCACTTCTAGTTAATGTATTGTACTAATTTAACTTACCTCTCTGTTTTATCTTTTTTAGTCTCAGATTCAGAATCATCTGCTTTTCTTTTTCTCAGTTTCCTAAAAGTACAATTAAAAGAAAAAGCTTAAGAAAACTAAAATAGAGAAACTGCAAGCACTTTATTTATTGTAAGTTTTTTTTTTCTTACCGTCTGCTTCTAGGTGGACTGTCCTCGGTGTAATCACTGAAAAAGATTTTTTAAAATAAGAACTTTTTGTGGAATGAACATATATTTTGTGTGCTATCATATAATTTGTTTGCTCTTATAATAATGTCTTGTTATGAGTAATGCACAATTAAATTTCCTCAAAGATAATAAAGATTATTATTATTATATGAATACATCAGAAAATGCGATTACATACAGAGTAGAAATAAATCTATTTAAATATCAATAACATCATTTAATTTTCAGTTCTCCTTAGTGGCTCTGTGACTTGTAATGTCTCAAAAACTAATAAAACATCAGATTTTTTATAACTCAAGGGAGAGAACAGAAGATCAGGATATTAATCCTCAAATGCCATGCACAGACAAGCTGAATTTGAATCCCCAAGAGAAGGTGAAAGTGGGGGATTTAGAAATACTGTGGGGGATATAGAAATACTGTGGGGGATATAGAAATACTGTGGGGGATATAGAAATACTGTGGGGGATATACAAATAATGCTAAGTTGCTCAAGGTATTGGGATGAGTTGGGACAAACTATACCGAGTTGGTTAGATCAAGTCCACTGGAGGAGTACATTAATAGAATTCCAGCCAAAAATATTAATACAAATTTCCCTGTATTAATATGATATAAATTCTCAGGTATAAATCAAATGATAACCTTATAATTATGTTGCAATAGTTGCACTTCCCAAACTAAACAGACACACACAGAAGTAAATTTATAAGATCAAGATTCTCAAAGAACATTTACAAAATGACTGTTTGAAAGCAAGTCCAGTTTGAAAGCAAGTCCAGTATTAGCTTTGATGATTTTGAAACGATAAACCATAAAAAAGATAAATGCACAGTGGTCAACAAAAAAGATCACCAAATATTAATTAGAAACATTCTATACCTGTCATCCTCTGCTTTGTAGTTATCATCTTTATCATCATCAGAGAAGTCGAGATCCGCGTCACTTTCATAACCCTCTTTCTGTCTCTCTACCACCTCAATGAAATCAAGTTCAGCCAGGTATTCATCCCCAAATTGTTTGCCATCCTAGTGTAAAGTTGATTAAATAAGTTTACTTGAGATACATATTAGAATGTGTCATCTGAATCATAGAAAATTATAAATCTAGTTCTATATATTTATGTTTGACCTTTTGAATAATAGCTGGTTAGCTAAGCTGTTAGAGCATCAGGCTAACAACAGGAATGTTTTAGGCTTGACCCTCATAAGAGGTCAATTTTGTTTTATTTTAAATTTATTTTATTTCACATTACTTGCTTTTTAGAAGTTAATATAAACAAGAAAGTATTGCATAATAATCTTATAAATTACAGACTTTCCTTCAAAAAAAGATAATGATGTCCAACATGTTATCTAGTTTTACATGTTAATTAGAGACCTAAACTTTACTAAAGCAGTGGTTTTCTTTGGCTGATTCAGGCAACCCAGTATTTAAATATTTAAAAGAAAAATGTATTAGGACCTAAAAAATGTGTAAAACTAAATGGTTTCTATTCTCTTCAACTATGAATATTGCAATGCTATAAAAATAAAATTGCTGAGCTCTTGGTAATTGAAAAAAAGTGCTTTATATTGAGATATATGATTGTCAAAGCTGATCATACATTTAGTAGCTTTCTTTGGTAAAAAAATATTGAGCACATGATAAATGATAATGTACTTGTTTCTTTAGGGAACTAATTGCATACTATTTCGTGTCCAGATCACTGCAAAATGTGACCTTTGTTGGTAATCTGCCAATGCTGTCTAAAAACACAAGGCAATGATAACAGTTAAACAGTGTTTAGCCGACTAATCAAACCTTACTTCATTAGCCCCCTTGTCTGTCAGAAGCTGTCCAGCATATATACATATAAAACTTCCTTTGGCTATGTCATCCAAACAACGTAGTCCCCAGCCCCTGCAAACAAATTCAAGACATATAAACATCTTTACAAACTTGTTAAAAATAATCTAGTATAGTAAATTAAAAAAATTATTTTTAAAATGTCTGTAACCAAAACAAATTAATTAGAATTTACAGCTAAAAAAAAGGTAACAATAAAAATAAAATCTGAATGGATGAAGTTCTAATCTATGGCATGGCCTAATAAGCTAATAGTTTGTAGTTTAAAAAGTTAAAAAATTGGGATCTAAACAGGCTATAGGTAAAAACTAGTAGATTTAAACTATAATTTATATGCTGGCATCTAATTCCTTTTACTTATTTATAGAAGTCATAGACTTCAAGATAATGTGATCAAAGGTCATAAGTCAAATACTTGTTTGTGTCCTGTGAAGCAAGGACATGAACAACTGAATATAAAATTAAAATGCAACCATTTGAAATGAGTTTCAGAAAGCTGTCAGGCAACACATAATACACTATTTTCAATGACTTTTGTAGCATGCTCAGAGTCTGTTAGTCACTTAGCAGATCTCTTTACCATTTTGAATATATGCAAATTTTAAAGGTTGTAGATGTTTCACAGGTATGTCAAAATTTGCAAGAATAGACAGTAACAGGATGCAGTAAAATGAAAACAAATGTGACGCTGCCATTAACACATGGACACTCCCATCCTTAGTTTGAAACAGTCTTTTCTGTTGGATCAATGCTCCTAGCATCAACGCTTTAAAACTCATTTGTTTTATTTTCTTTCTTCCCTAACAGTTTTTAATTGCTTAAAATTTTAAACCTTTTTTTTTTTACTCACATGACTATACTGACAATGGTGTGTTTTATGAAAGTAACTTATACACTCTCATTTTTCAGCATGCCTTTCTGATGGTAGTGCCAGACTTCCATTTTATTTGTTCTTAAATGCATTATTAAGTTTTTGTTTTATTAATGGTTGAAAATTTTATTCAATGTAGTCTAGATTTAGCTGATTGGTCAGCAATTTGTGAGTTTTTATTTTTTAATTTTATTTTTATGATAGAATTTTTTTTTCTTGAAATTAAAAACTGATATAAATATATGAGTTTAACTTTAACCGTAACACGACAGTGCACTACAATTGGGCAAAATAAATAATTTTGTCAGAATGTGGAAAATAATTCAAGAGAGATTTAACTGACAGAAGACTGAGCCCCTTAATAGGACAGCAAAAACAAGAAAGCAACAATAGTTGTATAGGAGTATTGTAATGACTCAGTCATTTAGTAGACTAGTAGAGTCATTTAGTAGACTAGTAGACAAGTGAACACATACAAAAAAAATAAGCCAATGTGTTAGCCCAATATCATGAAAAGTAAACAATGTTTATCAGGTTTTTTTTTTTAAGGCAGAAAACATGAAAAGGTTTACTTATTAAAGATTTGCTATGCTAATTAATAGTTTGTTGGTAAAAATAAAATGTACTTCTTCTCTGTCTTGAAGACCTGCAGCCTCATTTTCAGACCATTCTGAGCAACTTTGTTGGCACACCTTGAGTCGCACTTACATCTAGAGTTACACTCAACAATGCTGCAAAGTGAAAGAAGGAAGGAAATCAAATTTAAAAAACAGGAAAAAAATCTATAACAGCTGTTTGACTAGTTATGGGAGACTTCAGTCATCTGTCATTGACTAAACACTTGTGAATAAATAGTCAATGTTCATTGTCCTACAAGGCAAGATCTCTAGACATGTGTTAGAACAGCATAAAAAGGGCCTACACGTCTCAAACATTATTTCCACTCAGAGAGTCAGACCTCACAATGATCCATCTGACTCCCACATACAAATAGGTTCTAAAATAAAACAAAAACAGCTTCAGTCCATCAAGTCAAGGTCTGGTCTGACGATGCTGTATTAAAGCTACAAAGTTGTCTCAAGCAGATTGAGACATGTTTGTAAACAATTGCCCAGACACTTGAATCAACATATCATAACTTCTAATTCTTATATCCAGTTCGGTGAAAATATGATTTTTACTAAAGAAGAAATGTAAAACATTCGTTAACATTGTCAGTCAGGGTTTTCAAGGTCATTTGTCGCCACCCAGAAGTACATAGGAACCTAATTCATTAAGTACTGGTTGTGCGTGTGTGTGTGTGTTTTATTGTTTCCATCTATCCTGATAATGTTATAGTAGGAATGCTAAGGTGGGCAATTGTAGTCTAACCTAATTTCTATTGGTTATAGCCAAGTAGGTAATCTTGCCGTATCTTAATCCATTTTATTTTTGTTTTAAAATAAGAACATGTAATTAGGAAGGTTCTTGATTTTCTTGACTATTTACTTTTAGTATTTATTTAAGTTTGTGACTAAAAACAAGGTAGTGGTAAGTCAACGCTAAACATCTTTGCTACAAAATTTAATTGTGCATGTAAAATAAAATAGCTTCATGCATTTATATATGTATTATATATCAGATATATATCGTATTTGTGGAGACAGCTTGCCACCCAATGCGCTGGAGGATCTAAGTCTAAGTAAGTAAGTAATATATCAGATAAAAAATAATTATAAAGTCAGGAAAAAAGGATACTGAGTAATGTATATCTTCTTAAATTACCTTTCATTGGGAAAGAGAAAACTAATATAGAGAAGAAGGTCAAAGCTGAGCAAATTTATCTTAAGGATAGGTTTAGGCAGTAGCTTATAAACATTATAAGAAAAATGTCCTCAAGGATAATAAAGATTATTATAATTAGAATCAAATGACATGTTCTTGTTGCTTAATACATTTGAACATTCTAACAAGCATTTCTTTTCAACAAATTAATATCTAAATATTTATCAAAAGAAATCTTACTATAGAAATCAAGAGTTAAAAATTTATATGAAATCCTATTCAACATTTTTCAATAGGTATTAGCTAAAAATCAACTGTGCTGATTTTAATCTATCTCTATAGAAATTTAAGATGTATTATCCCCCTTTATCTTTACTTTGACAACTTACCCAGTAAACAAAGGTTCTGGCAGCCTCCTGTAATGATAGCCAGCATTTTCATCTTTTTCCCCTATCCATGAAGTGTTCTCAATGGTCATCTGTTGGCAGGCACATTTACTGCGATCCTGTATGTTATTTGTATAATACAAATTGTATTATAACATATATAACATAATAATAACAATTAATTAATAAATAATTAGATTAAAAAAAAAAATTAACACTATAATTTAAATTATATGCATTGACAAAAGTTGCTTTCAAAGCTATGCTTTTTAGCTTTTTTTTTTTTAATTTTATAATATTGACTTTTCTGAATCCATACTTTATAAATACTTATAAAACTAAATAGTGGGCTTCAGGCAGGATGGGCTACCCTTCTAGGAGAAGGAAGACTGAATCCAACCTATGCTGCCTTGCAGCTATACCCAAACATGGGAAAGCTTCGCTAGTAAACCTTGAGGAAAAATCAGGAGCCAGCAACCCCTAAGCAGCTTGCAACACACAGTACTACACCCTGGCAGAGCCTGTGATGCCAAACTTTGGATAGGTCAGCTGTGTGGTGGGGGGGGGGGGGGGGGGGGGGGGAAGAACTGCTGTTTGAGCAACATTGCTCCAAACGTAGCTAATGCCCAGGCACTCATCTCATTTCCATTAGATGATTGAAAGTGTGTTTCCCAATTGTAGGAGGCCATAACAAAAATATTGTGGAGGGTACGCTATTACGTATGGTCCTAAACATCTCGCATAAGTAATCACAAATTGTGCTTATTCTTGAAAAATAAAGGAAATATGAAATAATTAAAAATAATAAAACAGGGAACTTCTATTGAGTATTGGTGTACAGAAATATTAGAACTTGTACATACAGTTCACTAACAAATACATACCCTGCAGTTATCTGTACAGTCACAACAAGTCAGGAATTCTGGGTCCAGGTTCAAAGTGACACCCTTGGATGGAATGCGATGGTCAGAGTACTCGACATAGTCAGGGTAGTGACGGTCAACACCATTAACACAGGAAACAGGATAGTTTTCTCTTCCGTAGGACAAATCTTTGATGTCACAGTAAGTCTAAGGAAACCAATATTATAATTTACATAACATAGCATTATAAAAATATTAATTGTTTTGTAAAAATAACCCCAAGTTTCAATGTAGTTCATTAATATTTTAATCTTGATTATTCAAGTATTATAATTATACATTTGTTTGAAAATAAAAAATAAAAATTTGTTCAAATTTGAAGAAGACAACTGATCCTGTAGGGAAGTAGAGATAAACCAGACCATGTACAAATAAGCACAAGAAAAAAAGCAATGTAAGAATTGGATTAGAATCCTAAAAAAAAAACCTGGTATGCGAGCAAGCAGAAACCAACTTAGAAAAAAAAAAAAGAAAAGATATAACCTACTCATTTGAATCAGCTAAATAGGATAACACAAATATGATGGTATCTAAAAAAGATTTTCTATGTTTGACTCACACACAGAAGAGTTGTTTTGTTGTTTTTCAGCTGCTGGTTATATACAGAAAACATGAACACACAAAACAATAGTTTGTACTCTTTTAAAATCAAAGCACTCTAACGAATAAACATAAAGCTTGTTATGGCTGATTCCAATAAACTGCTAGAATAATAATTACAGTTCATACATTCTCTGCCAGAGAAGCAGAAAGCAAAAGAGATGAGTTCAAAGATCAGAACTTTAGCTTGCTGCTGGTAAAGAATCTATTGTAGTCAAACTGAATTTCCATTTGATTGGATCAATAAAATTATCTTATCTTATCTTAAAGCAAGAAAGAACATTCCTAAATTTATCTTAGGAGAAGAGAAGTGTTTGTTCATAGAAATGGACCTAATATCAGTATTGCATTTTGTTGATAACGGGATAAACCAATTTACAACAGAGATCAACCAAAACATTTGGTGTCACATTATATAATTGCATTATCTTATGAATACTTTTTTGTTATTGAACATAATGTTTTAAAAAATATATTAAAATCTTTCTTTAGAGCTAACAATTGATGTGAAAAAAAAAAGTTTCCAATGTCCTGTCAAGAAGTTAATTGCTATAACGAGCCCCCACCTTGACAGCCACAAACTCTGTATTGACGTGCAGTTCTTGGTCAAAACAGAACAGATCTATGGATAGCTGGGAGTCTGTTGTGTACAAATACTTGTCCACTTCCTCAATGGTACGCAACCTCAACCCACATGGTGCCCGATACACAATAAAACGCTTGGTGCTAGGTCGAGCCTTGCACACTTGCCTATATCAAAATTAAATCCAAAATTAACAAATCAGTCCTATCATTCTAAGAAAATGTTAAACATTGCCAATATCAGATTTTACTTCTTATAAAAATGATCCATCCCTATATGTTAGATGTTTACCATTGAAATTTATAAAAATTATTTTATATTCAAATATGATTTTCTTAAAAAAAAAATATTTTCAATTATATTCTTCATTGGCTAAGAAAGGGTCAAATATAAAATCAAATAATAGCACAGTAATGAAGTCATTTACTTAATGAAAGAAATGTTAAAGACAAAACTTGTACAATTACATTAGGGGTTCTATTTCCTTGGACCCTAATTGTGTTATTTTCAAATGAATGCATTTGTCTACCAAAAGTGCTGATAGATTGATAGATACATTTTAAAATCTCCATTTATTGTAAGTATTCAAATATTTTAATGTACTAATTATTTAAAATGAAATCTATTGGCTGTCATGTTCCTTAGTGTAAAGTGAATGTTTCTTACCTTTCCCAGCCTAACATTATTGGGATTTGTAAGGCACTGTGACCTTTGAACTTTTCCAGCCCAACTCTTTCATCCACACAGCTTGGACCACATTTATGTGCTTCTGATAGTGAAGAAGAAAGTCATAGTTTATATGGCAAACAGACCTCATGTAAGTAGAGGACAAGACCTCATGTAAGTGGAGGACAAGACCTCATGTAAGTAGGAGACAAGACCTCATGTATGTAGAGAAAAGACCTCATGTAAGTAAAGGACAAGACCTCATGTAAGTGGAGACAAGACCTCATGTAAGTGGAAACAAGACCTCATGTAAGTAGAGGACAAGACCTCATGTAAGTAGAGGACAAGACCTCATGTAAGTAGAAGACAAGACCTCATGTATGTAGAGAAAAGACCTCATGTAAGTAAAGGACAAGATCTCATGTAAGTGGAGACAAGACCTCATGTAAGTGGAAACAAGACCTCATGTAAGTAGAGGACAAGACCTCATGTAAGTAGAAGACAAGACCTCATGTATGTAGAGAAAAGACCTCATGTAAGTAAAGGACAAGACCTCATGTAAGCGGAGACAAGACCTCATGTAAGTGGAAACAAGACCTCATGTAAGTGGAAACAAGACCTCATGTAAGCGGAAACAAGACCTCATGTAAGTAGAGGACAAGACCTCATGTAAGTAGAGGACAAGACCTCATGTAAGTAGAGGACAAGACCTCATGTAAGTAGAGTACAAGACCTCATGTAAGTAGAGGACAAGGCCTCAAGCATGGATGGCTGCCTGGTCGTGCGGTTTGCACGCTGGACTGTTGTTCGGATTTATCATTGGTCCTGGGTTCAAACCCTGCCCGCTCCCATCCCCCGTCGTCCTGCGGGAGGTTTGGTCTAGGAAGTAAACTATCTTCAACTCTGAAGGAACATCCGAAACATGTAAAACATTTTACAAACAAACATGCAAGTAGAGGACAAGACCTCATGTAAGTAGAGGACAAGACATAGGACTAGGAAGTAAACTATCGTCAACTCTGAAGGAACATCCAAAACCTTTTACAAAAAATTTTACAAACATATCTTACATGACATGAAAAGCAGGGGAATCAAAGGAGTGAAAAAGATGGAATGACCAGTAGATAAGTTCAGTAATGACTTCAATCCACAACATTTTTTTGTGAGAAATACATTTGATATTGGTGTACTTGTAATAACTTTAAAATGTTTTACATCATGAGAATGAGGAACGTACTGACATGGTTAAGGGGTCAACTGTTTCATACAAGTCAAAATATAGGGTCAATATTATTAGGTCACTTTGAATCAAGTCAAGAGCATGAATATTGCTTAATTCATAATGTCAGTGTTTCCCATGCTGTGTTCCATCGAACCCTAGTGTTCAGTGAGGCCTGAATTGGTGTTCCACAAACTACTGGAATAATTAACTTTTAGGCCACAACGTGAGCTAATCTCTCTAAAAAAATGAGCAAAACCTTTGTGCTAACTACTCAGAATAAGCGAAGTGTTCCATTGAGGAAAAAGTTTGGAAACACTGCATTCAGTAATATGAATTAACAGTATAAAGAATATTGTAAGCTAAAAGAGATTTCAATGTATCAAGTTTTGATTCTTACAGTAAGTTGAGCAACACACATTGTGTTTACTACCAGAATAAGCTAGATATTGTTTTGTCCATAATTATGTCTGTTTTATATTTTGACAATAAAACATATTGACATTGTTTTGTTTGACATGTTCCTTGAGAATTGAAAATGCTTACAACCTGGCCCAAACCTCCTCCCAGGCATCATGGGAGGGTGACAAGCAGGGTTTGAACCTGGGACTATCTATAGGAGAGTCTGAAACACTTAAGTGGAAATGAAGTTTTCTGTGTGAACTACAGTGAAGTTACAATGACATAGATTACTTTAGTAACAGAGATTTGATGACAAGGGCTTATGTAAAGTAAGGTCTACATACTCATATTTGTTTAGATCTCCAATTCAATGATTAAACTGAATATCTTAAAAGAGAAAGTCATTTTCTCCTCATTTCTACATGTTTATTCCTCTGTCTGCTCCTGGCAATCCACAACCAATGTTGTTGTTATATTTTGACAAGTCATTCATATTGTGCACTTCTGCACTTAGAAAAAAATAGTTTCTTTATCAAGGTTTTTTCTAACTGATGAATCAATCCAGAAAGAGATACTTTGGTAATTACAACAAACAAATTAGGAGTTTTTGTTTCATATATTTTTTAAATGTCATCCTACAATAGTTCTACAAAGCAGACAAAGAGTATTGTGCCACTTGCATAGACCATTGGGAAAGCTTGAACTATTCAAGAAAGACACTTACTGAAAGTGACACGAGTCTGGTCGTTGATCTCAAAAGACTTCTCCACTCTCTTCCCTGTGGCCTGTTCCTCGTCATATTCCACTTGTGGAGTCGATGAAGCTGCCAGCCGTTCAGCCAAGACAGTGGCAATGTCCTTGAACTTTTGAGAGTTCCCACTGCTAGGCTTGGGTTTTTCTAAGAAACATTGTCAAAACTAGATATTAACACTAAAATAAAAACACACAAACAAAAATGAAGTTAGACTGAAAATGGTCAAGTGGTATTAAAAAAGCTGAAAACTTCAAGTTTTATTTCAAGTATAGAGGAATAGACCACAAATGATATTGACCTGTGGTCAAAACAGACACTATTATTTTGTAGTTAATCTTATTAAACCAGGACTGGACTTGGTCATCATGACCTTTAATTATATAATTAATTATAAGTAAATGAAGAAAGATAAAACAATAATTATAAAACAGTGAAGTTCCATGAGAGACCAAATAGTAATTTAAAAAAGTACAAAAATATAGTTAATTATTTGTTTCATCATCAATTAAAAGCTATGCTGCCTTTACTTTCCTACAAAAGTAAAACAAAGAAACTATAAGAGCTGTTTGAATTCGGCCATCCTACAATCTAGAACTAAACCCTAGCCACTTCTAGGATTCTGACTAGAGATGCTCAATTCATTTCCCAAGCACCTTACTCCAGACCAATGTGCAATAATATATAGAGTACAGTAATAAAATTACTTGATTTTATGAGAAATAAAATTGCTTGATTTTATGAGAAATAAAATTACTTGATTTTATGAGAAATAAAATTACTTGATTTTGTGAGAAATAAAATTACTTGAATTTATGAGAAATAAAATTACTTGATTTTATGAGAAATAAAATTGCTTGATTTAATTCTAGACAAAATAAGCAGAAGAAAAAAAAATTGAAGCTTTCTAAAGTTTGTTGCAAAGGATAAAACATTTCATAAGTCAACACATCATTGGAACTATTGTAGGAAAGCAATGAGAAGAGAACCTCTAGTTGTAGAGACTTTGTCCGAGTCTTGAGATGTGGAGTCTACGCTTTGGGATCTCTGTGTTGCAGGAGCTTTTCTTTGGTACTTTGTCCAAGGTGCTTCCCATTGGATAGATTTAGAAGTGTCTGATAGTTCAGGGGTAGGGGATGAAGTACCAACAGTGGGGACAATGCCACCAGTACTTTTCTTAGCCACATTAGATTTCTTCTTTGAGCTCTCAGCTGTTCGACTCACAGGAGCAGTCGCTTTAACTGTATAGAGAAAACACAAACATGTTCTTGTATAACTACTCAACAACCACTAAATAAGAGATGATATCCACAGTATAATAAATAAATAAATATATATGCATATGAACACAGTATATTTGATTCAACAGAAACAAAAAGTTCTTTATCATAAAATAAATTTAGACTTGATAGCAGTTAAAAAACAACAAAACATTATGAACTCAAAAGATGAACGTCTCAGTGGAAAGCATTCAGCCCAATAGAAAATAATTACTTAAATACAAAATAAGAATTAACAGATCCATTTTCAAAGTACCTTGCTAAATTTAGGTCCTAAATTTGTTTATATAAATTTAGGACTGTTTAAAGTAGATAACAATCAAAAGCCTAGCACTATTACAATTATGGTCTCTTTCAATAGCAAAGTGACTACGGATCGACTCAACTGGGATGAACGCCTGTGCATCAGCTATGGTCTCTTTCAGTACCAATGTGACTACGGATCGACTCAACTGGGATGAATGCCTGTGCATTAGCTATGGTCTCTTTCAGTACCAATGTGACTACGGATCGACTCAAATGGGATGAATGCCTGTGCATCAGCTATGGTCTCTTTCAGTACCAATGTGACTACGAATCGACTTAAATGGGATGAACGCCTGTGCATCAGCTATGGTCTCTTTCAGTACTAATGTGACTACGAATCGACTCAAATGGGATGAACGCCTGTGCATCTGCTATGGTCTATCAAAACAGTTAAGGGTCCAAAGGAATGTCAAGTGTTGATACAATTTGGTATCAACGGCGTAACAGGTTCTTCCAGGGTGAAGCATAGAGTGCTTTAAGCTGCCTAAGAGTCTTTACATAATACTACACAAAATAAGTGTAATAAATCTAATGAGCTCAAAATACCTTTATCTTTCTGTGAGGAGGCTGGAGAGGAGTTGCTATCATCATCCACGACACCTCTTGTGTACTCCACAGAAGGCTTGGTATGAGTGTCAGATGGCCTCATGTTCAGGTTGTGTCTACGGCCCCTGGAACTTCCAGCAGCTTTGATGGCGTCTGCATTGGCCTATGGATGCATAGCAGTTTACTTATCATGCATGCCGTTTTTAGTTTTTAAAACAAAAGTTTTAGATTGACAATGGTTAGAATTTTCAGCAATTGTTTATCTTTTTTTTTTAAGGACTAATTTAATGATGAATGAATTCAACATTTTACAAGATTGAGAAATAAATATTTGAGCCTGGAGAGAAAAAAAGAAAGCGTGGGATAGGTAAGGATTGAAAGACAGTAACTAAGCTCCTTTATAAAGAACAGGCAGGCTTCAGAGCAGGCAGAAGCACTGATGAACAAATATTTAACATCAGTCTGTTAAATGAAAAATGCCAGCAACATCTTAACAAATATTCCAGCTCGCGTATCCTCAATGTGGCACCTTGGTGGAAACGTTAAGTAGTGGAAAGTAGATAGGCTATTGACAAATATCAAACCCTGACAACCCAGTCCAACAAGTCTGCCACACTGTTCCAGAAGGGGCTGTCATCAGAGACAAGTGGTCCGAATGGCATTCTTGTACAATATTGTGGTATTACAGATTAGGAGCATGAAGCTAGTGGGGTTCAGGAACATGGGCCCATATATGGCAGCGAGTGGGGGGTTCAGGAACATGGGCCCATATATGGCACGACCAAATCATAGTTGTGGATGCTGCCACTGTGGTACCTTCAGACTGGACTTGGGATGAAGAGATCCTAATAAATTTTAAACAATCTTTGCTATGCCATAAGTTCATTCTTTTGAAAAAAGAAACATACCAGAGCTTTGAACAGTGGTTCCAGCCGGGTAGAGCCTCTGTAGATCCACTCAGTACGTTTGTCAGCTTGAAAGTACATCTTTACCAAACTGGCATCCGTCTCTTGAACTTTGGCAGTCCACCTATAGAAAATTTATTGGCATTCTAGTTCCTGTTAAGATTACACGTTTTAGATGCTTTCATCAAGTCTAATCATTAACACAAGTTTTTAAACTTAAACAAATAAAAAATTACCATTTTCCATTCCATTCTGTTCTCACCACTTGACCTTTGGAAAGCCTGACCATTGGTCTCTACAATTTATTTTTAAAAAAGTAGCAAATTGTCACCATTTTTAAAGTCATTTATTTTTCTTTCAATTTCCTAATGTTAACTGTTGTTCATTTTAAATTTCTAAAAAAAAAACAAAAAAACTCAGCATCAACATTAAACGCAAAAACATTGTTCAAGGCAGAGTAGTTACCTCTGGGTATATGCGAAGATATTCTTTGATAAAAGCACTAGTATCAGGATTAATATCCTCCCAGACATTTTCACCTGGTCATTGGAAGAAACACAAAATACAATAAAATATGTTGGATATTGAAATACAACTAAAAAAAATACAACTTCACTCTAAGCTGCTTTCTCGTCATTAAGAGTTGGGACATATTTTTCTGGCATGACTATAATCACAGTATCCCTTTCAGAAGTCAAGCACTCTAACAGTGGAGCCACTTTGTCCGCCAAGAGAACAATTTAATTTTTTTTAAAATTGTAAATAAAGTTTGAGTTTGCCTAACGACTATGCTAAACATGTTTCAAAACATAGCAGTACAGTCTTCACTACTAAATGTATATCTGCAATGATTTAATAATAATAATAATAATAATAATTTTTATTGTCTGTATGGAAATTTGTCTTACAATTTGTGCATTACACCAAACAAAAGTATTATAAACATTATGTCAAAGAAAAAAAATTTGAAAATATGCAGAGAACTGTTTCCCCTTCCCCAGCCCAGCTACATGCATTCATAAGCCCCCTTCATAGGTAGTCAAGGTAATCCCAGCTACATGCCTTCATAAGCCCCCTTGATAGGTAGTCAAGTAATTACTCACAGACACATCCCATTCATTAGAAGCTTGTTAGGAAGCAAGAGTGGGCAGTGTTATGCTAGTAATAATAAGTATAATAGCAGTGTTTCATTTTTCCTAAGAGAAGCGCAACATTTAAAAATAACTAAAATTCAAACAAACAAAAAAAAAAAATGTTTGCTGTATGTTAAAAGTTAACAAACACTATATTTTAATGTAAACTTAAATACAAGTTGTGGATTGAACAAAAAAATGCATTACAACCAGCTCAAGTTTTACCAAGTACACTGCCCCTGTCCTACCAATTAGTTATATGTAAATAAAACAAAACAATCTTACTCTGCATGTAAACTTTGTGCAGTTCTTTAGCGTCACAATACTGAGCATAGCCATCATCAAAAAAGACCAGAAACCTAAGACAATCAGAACAAATTTTAAACCTACACAATCATGTTTATGATACTGAAGTGATTAGACTTTAGAACTAGTAGATGGAGTTATTTCAATAGATATTAGGAGCAAGAGAAAAAAAAGGCTTCACCTTCTGTTATTCTTTGCACTAGGAGCTTCTGCAATCACTCCAGCATAGAAGGAATTGGCTGCATCTTCTTCTTTGTACACAGCTATAGGATACAAAACCAATTATCATGGAATTTATCTTCCAAGATTGTGATATGCATTACTAGCTTTCTCCCAAAACATTAATAACATAGGTATGGATACAGTATTGGGAGGTGAACACTGCATTTAATGATTAAGGAGTGAAAATTTTTGCAATATTATATTAATGATATTTTAAATTTGTTGAAATTAATGATATTCTTATTTCTACTAATATTGCACAATTGTAATACAAATAGATATAAAATTGTGCTTATTGTGCCAAGTTTGTTTGAATATAAATATTTTTGTATATTATTTCTTTTATCCTTGTTTTCCAAAAACTGATAAGATAAAGCATTCCACAGATCAACCTAGTCTGAGCAGATCCATAAAGTTTCATACAAGCAAATACTCTGAAAGACACAAAGATAAAGGCACATTCCTCATCCCATATGCTAGGACAAATTCATACAAATACTCCTTCTTCCCTAGTGCTATTAGAGCATGGAATGGGTTGCCTGAGCTGGCCAGGAAAACCAGTGACTTGGCAGAATTTAAGTCATTGGTTAATATGCATTACTAAATGCATGACGCATAGGATGTAATCACCTTCTTTTTTGAAATAACGTCTGTATTATATAAGATAAGATAAGATAAGCAGGTGTATGGGCCATATAAAAAACTTACTATGACCTGAGGGGCCACAGCCAAAAATCAGCCTACTAGTTTTATGTAAATTACAAACAATACAATAGAATACAATAATTAATGGTATACCTGGCCCTTAGCTAAATTTGTAGTACTATTCAGTTATTAAAAATTACTATGATTACGCATTATTTTTTTTGTCATGATGATTGACATCTTTTCTGGAATACAAGTTTATTAATGTCAGGTTGAAGCTTCTTTGCCACTGACACTTTCATCACTGATAAAAAAATTTGGATCAGATAATCTTGAACGGTGAGGTGTTTTTGTAGCTTTCATTATGGAAAAGAACTGCTCAGAGATAAGTGCTTGCAAACATAGCATGAATCATGGCTGCAATTTTCCGCAATTCAACGTACCGTTCAGGTAAATAACTGTAAAATTTTGTCACAGTCACTTCTATATACTTCGCTTTCAACAAAGAATCTGACTGCAATTCTCTCAGCTCTAGTTGCACATTGTCAGCAGCATTTTCAGAAGCAAATGAAAATGGAGATACAAACAACAAAAATTCTGGCTCGTATGAAATAAAGTCATGAATACGGTCATTAAAAGCATCTTCACCAAATGTTGCAGCCGTATTTAATCTTTTTAGTTCCTGAACAGAACAAGATTTTCTCTTCATATTTGGTTTATCCAGTCGTAATTTTGCTTGAAAGAACTTCACGTCATCAAACGCAGTTGTGCCAATTTACTTTGAAGTTTCAAATTCCAAGTCTTGCAGGTGATCAGTGAGAACAACTGCAAATGCTAAAGCCTGAACCTATTCGTCAGTTTGGAAATGTTCAACATGTTCACCGTTCATGTTCAGAAACAATACAATTTCCTTATGCAGTGCAAAAAATCTCTTTAATACTTTAAGACAAGAGAGCCAGCGGACTTCTGTGTAGTAGGGAACACAATCTAATTTGTGACCGATGTCATTCAGAAACATTGAAAATTGTGATGATTTAAAGAGAGCAACTGAAACCGGTCTTATGACATGTTGGAACAGTAATTGCTTTGCGCAGAATGTTAAAATTAGCATCAGTCTCTCTTATATCCGTTGCTAAACTAGCTAGCTTTACCAAAGATAAATTGTACTGCAATATCTCCTGTTAGTTCTCAAAAACATCCTCGCTTGTTGTGGTGTTATGCATAAAAGAGAGATCAAGTAGTTCCTCGTGTATCTTAAAATCCGTCATAGGCACTTATGAATTTAACTAACTGTGCTACATCCATTACATCACTCATTGAGAGACAATAATAATTCAAAATCAACTTTTTTTTTATTGTTCGGGCAATCTGAATGACATGTCATTTATTCTATCTGCCACAGTGTTCCTAGTTAACGCTATTTCTTTGAATGTTTTCACCTTTTCTGGACAAATTACTTTGGCAGCTTTAACGACACACTCCTTCATAAAATTACCTTCACTAAATGATTTTCTGTGGCTTGCAATTAAGTTAGATAAACATCACAAAATGTAACTTGCTTTCACTGCAGACTCACTCTCGTTGTTCAGTTTAACAAATACTATTTTTCAATTCAAATACCTTGTTATCTCATATTTTCCAGCGTAATAGTTTAACATTATTTTAATTATTTTTTACGTGGCCTAGCAGGCCGCATGCAAAAAGCAGTCATGGCTAGCTACATGCAGCCCCCGAATGCCGTGTTTGACATGCCTGGTTTAATACAACAAACATAGCTTTGAAATTTAAAAAATGAGACGTTTTGAAAATTTAATAAAATGTGACTGCAGAACTAACCTACAACTCTAGTGCCAACCTTGATGAAGTAGGCAATGGAGTCCCTGTATGCCACATGTTTACCAGGCAATACCTTCAACCCTTTACCATCAAATTTGACTTTACTAGACCACTGTTGAAACATAGAAAGTTCAGGTAAGATCATACAAAATGACTACATGGGGAACAAAAAACAAGAAAATTTGAAGTCTAAATCTGTTAGTCTAAAACTATAAATAGTATAGTATGCACAAAAGTGGAAGACTTGGTGACAAACAAAACTTAAATTAATTAAGATAAACATCATAATTTTGGTTTTGAAATTCTCAATGTAAATGTAATCTATACGAATTTTTAATACACACAAAAAAAAAACAGGGTAATATGAAAACATCTCAGAAAACAACATAGTTATCTCCTTAACGAACAAAATAAAAAGTATATATACCTCAGTATTTACAGACGCAGGATAGATGTCTAATATAGTACCACTGTACCAGACATCATTAAACTTCTTACCCAGAACCTTGTCATGAACTTTGAGTTCGGGCCTATACACGGAAAAAAAACAACAGAAAACAATGGTACATTCTTTTAATCTGTGAACTTCCTATTTCTGAGTAAACCTAAAGATACAATTCACTGGAAAATGTTGCAGGAGTCATTGTGTTACTACTTCACTATTCTTTGCTTACTAAAGTAGAAAATCAAACTAAGGTAATTTAATTTACTAGCAATATTACTAAACTGCTTGCAAGTGCCTTTCAGGTACAGGCCAGGGAAACAATAGGGTGGATCACATTCCATCTAAAAATACCAAGATAAGAACTCACCACTTGACAGGAAGTTGCAGAGAAAGAGTTTTGTTGGCAACCTGTGGCTGGGTCTGCTGCTGTGTAGCTTGCTGTCTGGCTGTGGTAGTCAGTGTACAGTTCTGTATAGAAGTGGTAGAGGCTGCGCTAGACTGTAAAAATCAAACATAATAACAACTTTATAAAGGTGAAGATTGGAAATAAATCACTATAATATATATATAAGGAAATATTATTTAATTTTTAAAAAAACTTAAATAAGTCTACTTTACAAATGATTAAAAAAAAACAAAAAAGACAAGGCACCCTCACCCAAACAAGACATACACACACATCACATATAAATAGCACAAGAAAATGTACTGACACACATATAAATACTACAAGGCACTCACTAAAATACCACAAGAAACATCATTTAGTAATATACATAAAATCATCTTCAAGACCATGTATGGCAACTTACTTGGTGCTGTAAAGTGGTAATTAGAGAAGGTATGAACTTCAAGACCATACATGGCAACTTACTTGGTGCTGCAAAGTGGTAATTAGAGAAGGTATGGACTTGTTCACTGCATTTACAAACTTTGACCTCAGCTCATCAATGGAAGGAATGGTTTTATTGGCAGGGCTGCCCAGAATATTCTTGATATTGGGGTGACTTTCAGAAACAGTAGTATCCATTGACAAAGGATCCTGATGTTGCTGCTTCTCGGCATTCATACCAGCTGATTGTGCAGCAGGTTCTCTGTTCAATACACAAAAGAATCAAGAACTAAAACACCAGAGAATGAGAACTATTAACCATTAAGCCCAAGACAGATCAAAGTTGTGTCAAATTGTTCTGCCTAATAGTGCTTGGAACATCGATATATTCATGTAGCCAAAACATTATATCCATAACAGTTGAACTGAACTAAATGGTTGCCTGGTCGTGTGGTATGCACTCATAGACTGTTATCTCAATGATCCCTGGTTCAAACTCTTCAATTCTGAAAGAAAATCCAAAACATTAAAAAAAAAAAAAAAATGTAAAAAAAATTCAGTTATAGATTTTAAAGCCAATATTTACTTCTGAGGTGATTTTTTGCTGTCACTTGATGGAAACGATGAATTAAGGATGGTAAGATCGCTTTCTTCATCACTGTCTATCAACAGACAAGTCTCTTCATTTTGTTTTTCATAAAGAGCGATTCTGCAAAACACAAACAGAAGACAAGATGACAAATACATTCCAACTATTGGGAATTTCTAAAGGAGACAGACAGCAAACTTTGTTTTATACAAATATATACTTTATATTATCAGAGCCTTTTAAATCAATTTTTTTTACATCAAATATTTTTAATTCTAAGCACAAAAGCAATGTTACATAAAAATAACTCTTTAGATAATATAGAACACAATTCAATACTAATTAGCATTTTCATGATACATAAATATTTATATATAGATAGTATAAAGTGGCAGTATACAAAAAATATGTGCTGTATTTCACACAAAAAAAATAATTAAAAAAATGTTATTTACTCAGCTTCAATGTCAGCTAGCTCTTTGGTGAGTTCCTGCTTCAGTTGTTTAAGTTTAGTGTGGCACTCCAGAAAGATCTTTGAGACGGCCTGGTTGGATTCTAAAACATTTTAAATTTACAGACATTTTAATTACTAAAGATTGGTTGGTTGAGCAAAAACGTTTGAGAAAATAACAAAAGGAGTTTGTGTTTTCACAGAGCCCTGTGGGTCAGCTGTTTGGTGAGCACAGTATTTTAATGAGTAGATTTTGAGACCCAACAAATATATGGGTGAAATCATATTTCAAGAGTGCATTATGTGTAACTAGAGAACTGGTATAGTGGTATTTGTGTAAACCAAGAACAAATCTTATCTTTGAAAAACAAAAATTCATATAAAACTTCATGTTCGGAAATCATAAACTATGTATCTCTAAAACCCACAGTCCTACATACAAAATGTACATTTTAAAATGAACACCTCTTAAGTAAGACCCTTGTATAGACTCTACTGCTAACAATCTTACATTACATAAAGGCCCTGCTTAGCCTGCCTGAATATGGTCAATGTGATTAATTTTATTACAAGAAGAAAACAGACAGATGATAGTCAATCATAATATAGAAAATAGGCATAAATAAAACTTCAGTAATAAAACTGCCTAAAAAAAAATCTTGTTTAAAAAAATTGATGTATCGATACAAAGTGCAGACTTAATTTTTAAACAATATAGTACCATTTCTGAAGATCCTAAACACCAGTTGCACATTAAAAACATATGTAAAAGTAAGTTCCCCTTTCAGACCTTGTGATCTATAAGGCAGATGATGTTAAGGTCAAGTATTTCTTTGGCCAATGGTTAATAAGCAGGGTGTCAAGTGGCCAGCTCCACGACCAAAATCCCAGTCTTCACCGAGATTTGAACCCAGAACTCCAGGTTTGGAACATTTGTAACATTATTTAATTTTTTTTTTTAAAATCTGGTCATCAGATTACAAATGTTGAGTGCCAACAATCTAAAAGAATACTAAATGAAATAGAAGAAGGTGTCGGGAGATTTTCATTTATATTTCTCATACAAAGAGGCAAAGCCATAATTAGCAAGTTTGTTGGGGCATTCAGTGTACAGGATAAGGAAGTATGGAAGTAAGCATTGGATTTAAATAAACCATAGTCATCTATTATTACATTATATTACATCTACACTTTTTCACTATTTCCTAGAATTTTGAATATGAAATGTGTCTTTATCTTTGTATCTTTCTGAGTATTTTATTAGGTTATGATTTTTTTTTTGTAAGTTATGGTTCAGTGTTTTAAGTATTGGTGTTACTTTTGTTTTAAGCCATCTGTCCTGAAGGGTCTCTAAATTTAAATTTAATAACTTTACTAATGGTTTTACTCAAGTCAAAATATAGTCACTTGTAGATATCTAGATAAGTACTTTTCATAACTTAGTTGACAACAGTAATCTTTTCAAATGGTGTCATAGGCAAGCAGATAATTAGCAGAATTCCCACTTTATTTTTTCTATTTCAAAATCTCTAACACTATCTTTTCATTTTATTGTTTTTCTTTAGCAGCCATGATTTTGTTACATCATTTCTTCATATTGCTTTTTCTTCTCTTTTTTTTATCGCCTAGAGAACATAAATGGGATTTTAGAAATCTAGGTGAAAACAAAGAACAGATTACTTTGATTAGCTTTGTGGAAATCCTCAATAAACCTAAACTATCCTGGATTTTAGAAATGCATTTGTATTTTCATAATGAATTACCATCCGATGAAATAAAATATACTTTCAATTGAAAAAAAAAAAAAAACCTGAGCAGAAACTCACTTTCAATTACATCCAGTTTTAGTGCCATGCTGGAGAATTCTTTATCTGTTGGATCAAACCGCTCTTCAGGAGGAATGCTTTCAAAGATATTAGTAATCATATTCTCAAGAGCCTTCTCACTCATGGGTATGTTGAGCAGAGCCTTGGGGTTGGCCATCATACAGGTCACCATGTCATACACACCATCTTCCAGAGGATATGTCTGGGAGTTTGAAAAACTACAGCTTTTACCATAAATATTATCAAGCAAGATTTTTTTTTTTTAATGACTACTATTACCTTGCGCTCTCATCATGTGACTGAAGGAAAAACTTGGAAATGAAAAAAAAAATTCTTGTCATTAGAAAACACTATGTACGTAGAGATTTTCCTAGAAATTTGTCAGTTTATATCTTTGGGAAAAAAATCACTAGCTAATTGGTCACGCAGTCAAAACCATGGTTAGATAGTTATAATTTTTCAGAACTATTTAATTATCATAAAAGTAAATTTGGCTTACATCTTTTTATAAACTGAATTATTCCCAATGACATCCCCAAAAAATTGTTTATTATATCACATGGCTTCAGTGGGAATAGACGCAATGAAGATTTTTCACATTGTTGAACATAGAACTTAAAGTTTGAGTCACTGTCTACGTGTACTTGACTGCTGATGAACAGTAAGTGTCATCTCCAAGAATGTTTTGAAATATACTAATGTAGAATACTGGATTACATCTAATAATGAGGCTGATCTTTGAGTCAGAAGATTAATGAGGAATGCAGTATTTCCCATGGCTACGCAGCCCCAGCTGTGACCTACATATTTTGCCACATCCAGGGCAAGCATAACCATTATTCCACCTGAGGTCGATTAAGATTTTCTTGTCGCTGTCTGCGTCTGTCCTATTAATGATAGTTAAACGCTAACTGGAAAGACTCCTCCCAATCATTGGGAATTACAAGAAATGAATAGAATGAGAAATCATAGAATATAGGAATTAATTTCTAAAATTTTTTTTCTATATTACTTGTTTAGTCCTAACTTAGTTCCCAAGTATGAGTACCATTGGAATATTACAACTGATACCAGTGGGAAGCACTGTTTGGCAAAGTTTTCAATCAAGATTTGTGTGTGTCTATTATTGAACCAAAGGTGAAAGTTCCTAAAATTCTACTACATAAGTACTAAAGAAAAAAACTTTTGAGAAAAAGTTGTTTTAGTATCGAATTGCTTGCCCAACCCATTTGCTGAATAAAAGACTATATATTTATTGATGTATGGGTCTAACATTAATATATCTACAACAAATGCAGATTTATTAATTGAATGTAACCTTTATTTACCTAAACAAATGCAGATAAATTAATTGAATATAATAGAAGCTACTGAGAGATACAGAAGGTTGGAGGACGATCATTCTAATAAACTACTAACACAGAGAAATAGGAAAAACAACCAAAAAAAAAGGCAAAGAACTCTGATCCAACTGACTGACAAACTAAAACACCACCTACACAATAACAGAGAAAAAAACAAATCAGATTTTTAAACAACCAACCATTAAAACACATTTGCTAAATAACACCCTAACAAAAGAATCAAACCCACTGGAGCTCAAAGTAGGCACTCTCGAAACAATTGAAAGCTATTCAAAAACAGCCATCCATATATACACCGACGGATCAGCCTTCAAAGCCACCATCAATGCTGGTCTTAGTGACTTCCTGGTCTTCCCCAAAAATAAACATTGAAATAAGTGCACCCTGTGGTGACTACTGCTCAAACTTTCAAGCCGAAATTGAGGCAATTACCATAGCACTACAGACAGTGGAAAACATATTATATGAAGGAGTGCGATCACCATCATATATTGTTGTCTTTACAGACTCCCAATCTACTCTGCAAGCACTTAACAGCAGCATCTCAAAAAGCCCAACATCAACATCACATTACAGTGGATCCCTGGACACATTGGTGCCATGGGAAATGAAAGGGCAGATAAGCTTTCAAAGGCAGGATCATCTATGGAACAACCAGATAGATCTGTTTACTACCTAGCCCTAATGTCAATGTTAATCAATAACCACAAAGAGAAGTGGCTCAACCAATGGGCAACAGGAAACACAGGCAGAGCCACGTACAAAGAAATGAACATGCCTAACAAACTGGACAGCATTAACTGCCTCCCCTGCAAAAAGCAATCTACAATCTTCCAACTAAGGACAGGACACACACCTCTGTTAAATTACCATCTCAATAAAATAAATTCCACACAACTTCCCCTTTGTTGACACTGAACCCACTCTTATGAAACCGTAAACCATATCCTTTTTGAATGCCCCTTCCTAATCCACCTTAGGCATACCATACTACCACTCCAGCCCAACATAACCAAACACCCTGTACGGCAGTGCAGGCTGAACAACTGAAGATAAAAGCACACTATTTTTCCTTAGCACAGTCTGTAAAAGAGCTGACAGCTCAGCAGTAAAAAGCTGGCTAGAAGAAGAAGTAATTGAATGTAACAACCATATATCTAAAATAATTGCAGATATATTAAATGAATGTAACATTCATATACATCTAAATAGTTGCAGATATATTAATTGAATGAATGAGAAGTCACAGAACGTCCGTCCAGATAAATACCTCTAATGTAACTATCTCTTTCTTTATTAACACCAGCTCTTCTTCTGATAGCTGAGCAACTTGTTTCCCCATCTCAATGGCTTTAGTTATATCTGCCAATGTCACAGTGACCTCAGCTTTCTCAATGTCTGCTTCTTCCATAATAACAACATCATCGTCCTCATCCTTAGAAGTTGCTGGTGTTTCTGCCATTTTGCTGTCCTCAACAGCTTTTGGAACTGTAAAAGAATGTTACATACACATTTCTTAAATACATTACCTGGCAAGTCCAAATTAAAAAAAAAAAAAAGCAATGTCAGACTGGGAGAGAAAGAAAGGTTTTTAAACAACTTCTAACCATATTTAGTTTTTTAAACTTTTTTTTTTTTTTTACTAAAGCTATTAAATCTCAATTTTTCTATTGTCTGTGACAAATGTGAAGCATTTGTTTTACTTTCTTGTTGGGGAGTGTTGTGCCTGTCCATTTCATACTGAAGTTCTTGTTGTCTTTTCGCTTCTCTTAGTTTGCGGCGTCGAAGAGCATTTTTTTTTGCCCCAGGTGTAACTTTTCCAATGCGTATTTTTTTTGGAGGCATACTGAACCTAAGGAAAAGTTTTATGTAGTACATGTGGAAATAAAACTATTATTCATTGATAATGCCTGTTTTATTCAGAGCCATTACAGTTTACTATTTATAAACAACATGTTTACACAGACCCTTTAATTTACTGCCAGTTACAAAGGTACTTAGATATAGATATTTAAACAATTAAAACATACAATTGTTTTAAATTTTACACATGAATAGCACATTTGGTAAAATTTCAAGACAAATGACTTTTGTGTTTGACAAATATTTGTTTCAAACGTTTTCTTATGAAAGTGAAAGAAAAGCTGAAAAGAAAACAAAACTTTTTTCTTATTTTCAATTTATGCTTTGGCTTTGAAATGTGCCAATAGTAACATAATAGTTTCACAAAAATTAATCAAAATGAAAATAATTTTTCTAAACTTTTCTTTTCTTTATTATACTTCCTAAATAATTTTTAAAAATTATGCAAATAGATTTATTACTTCTATAATGGCAAGAAAAAACTACATATTTGTGCACCTCAAAAAAAATATTTTCGAAATGTATACTCAGAATGCTTTAGGCCAGAAAAGAAAGAGGTCTATCTGGGATGTTGGGGCTGGGTAAAAATGACCTGAAACCATTTTTTTGGTACATCACAACCATTTCCATATATTCAAGGCACCCAGTTAGTACTTCTAACCTATGGCCTTCATCGAGGTCTAAAGATTATTTGTATCACAACTGGACCCGTTTCCTTTTCTATCAATCCTAGAACACAACACAAGTTAAATGGGCTAATTTCCTTTACACACTAGTCATGGTCGGTTAAGTGACTACCCATAAAACTGCTTATTAAATATAAAATTTGTTTTAAAAAAAAAATGTTATAAACATTTTTTTTTTTATTTACATGTAAAGGGACTTGCATGGCCTTATGTTATAGCTCTCACTTTTTTTCATTATATTTTTGATAATAGCTATTTAAGCACATGTTTTTTATATGTTTTGTACCATTTTTAAGATAATAATCAAAAATATTTTTTTAAAGAGTGTGCAATCTATTTTATCAAGGTTATATTAGTGAAAAAAGTTGCATATTATATAAATAAATATATATGTATGGTAGACCTAGATTTTAGATTTAGATCTAGATCTCTATATCATAATAATAAAATGATAATCATGGTGATAAACTAAAAACTGAAAGACTATCTATAGTAAAGAACTATTTTCATGCACCCCCCCCCCCCCCTTATTCTAACAGCTCACCCTATCTCCCTGCTTGTTTATTTTATTTCGATAGTATGACAAAACTTTCTATTAGATATTGTGCATGCTCCATTTTATTTTTCTACCTATTTTATTTTTGTTTTATTCAGCAAAATAAGAGTTCTATCATGGGTCATAGTGACCTAGTGTAAGAGTCTTTTTTGTACCTTCCCAGACAAACTTAAGTAGGTTTTTCATTAAGAGGATTTTTAGACCCATGATGCATCAGCCAACTGAAACCCATATATTAGGCTTCTAAAATAGACAGGAAACATGTTTTTCACTTTCTGTCAAATGAACCAAAGTAAAATAAAATGGGGGTGCAAAATTGTAACAAGAATTACCCATTTAAAAAATCTTAAAATTAATAGAAGCTCTTAATATATATAGCTAGAATTACCCTCTGGCTACACCTATTGATTAGGTCCCATATATATATATATATAATTTTGTATAAATTTTTCCTACTTATAGCTTAAACCAGTCCATAAATTTCAATATGACTTTTCTCCGCCCCATCCCCTCCACCTTAACGAATAGTCTTCTTTACACTATCTGGCTATACTTCTGTATTTCAGTTAGTTTGAAATATTTGAAGGGCTGTAAAATAGTGGGTTTTTTTTGTTTTTACATCTGCCCCCTCCACCCCACCCCCAAATTGATTTTATAATATATGTTACACTTAATTGGCACGGCCTTCTTTATAACGCCACCTCCCAACCATATACTTTGTACCCTTGAATTCCTTAAATGGTATCTTACCACCACCCCCCCCCCCCTTTTAGGAAATAGTTCTACATACAATCTCTGAGTATTCATTGGCTTTTAGTTCTTAATCAAAATATTGTAAAAGCTCTGTGAAGCTTTTTGGTTTGAGCCTTTTTTAATATTATATTGCATCCTGCACATTGAATGCTCAAATATTTTGGTTGACTTACCCCGTTCCTCCAATTTAACTCTCTTCTCAGGTAATTTTCACCTAGGTGATTAATAATTTGTTACATTGAATTACAGTGGTCTTATCTTATTGGCCTGCCAATATAGACCTCCCATACAAACACATACTTCTGGATTGAGAATTCTAGTTTCTTTTTTTTTTTACCTTTCCTGAACACCACCTATAAAAAATTATTTTACATACAATCAATGACTTTTCTTTGGCTTCTTAATTCCATATTTAAAGTGCTTCATAGCTTAAGGCCCTTAGGAAGGCTAATACAAGAATAGTGCAAACAAAGACATCCTCATATAACTTGGGCATTGGTGCAACAATTTCCTGGAGGACACCAGCTGGGAAGAGGCTTCAGACATTGCCACTGACAGATCTTTATGGAGACAACTTACCCCTCAATTCTCTTTAGAAACAGCGCAGGAGGATCTAAGGCCTAGTAAGTAAGTCTAGAATATCTAGATAGATCTATAATCTATAGTAGAGATAGAGATTATTTTTAGATATATCCTTAAATTAAGCCCAAGTTAAACCCTGGAACTGGTCTAGAAATTATAAGAATAGATAAATTTATAAGTATGATATATAGTATATTCTAGTTCTATTAAGTTCTAGGCCATAAAATATTTTTCTAGACTGGCTAATGGGAAAACTGGCAAATGTCCGGTGGGCCGACTCCAAGTGGGCCGGCCTGGTCGCAACCAAATAATTTTTTTTCCATGCAGGCAACTAAAAAAGGGGGACAGCAGCAAGACACAGTTGCCTAAACATGTTTTATTTTATTATTTTTTTATACAATTTTTTTTTTTGAAATTCAACAAGAATATCAAAAAATTTACTCTAAACACTGTACGTATTATCATTTGCAAAACCATATGTTTTGCTATGAAAGAGCGGCAAGAACTTCAATACTGCTTTTATGTCTTCGAGGTTGTGTTTGGCCTAATCATTTTGCTGGTCGGCATGGACGTTTGATGGCCCTACCATTTGTTTTTGCTCCTTCCCTCCCCCGTCTTTTGATGGTTACATTGACAATGTTACCAAAAAACGCAGCATGTAAGCATGATGTAACGCAGCAAAAAAAAAAAAACGGGCGACAATTAGCTCTTTAAAAATAGCCTACTTTAATAGCAATCAGCTTCAACACACACAGCCGCGAAATTGCAAACTACACAACTTATTCACAGCTCAATAAGAACATAGAGTTCTTTTGCAATTTGTAAAGAAAAGTAAGGTTTCTTTTTGTTTATTTTGAATAACATAGATCTAAAAATACTACACTAAAGATTACACACAAAAAAATATTATTGTATGTTTTTAAAAAAAAGCAAGTCTAGATCTAAATCTACATTTTTTTTATATATATATTATAATTAACGGCAAACATATTTTTGGTATGGATTTACTAATGACGGAAATTCTTATTAAATAATAATTATCTGATTTTATATAGTGCTGTCACATCCGATATTTAATGAAAGGAAATTTATATTTTAAATAATTGGTCATGATATATTCATATACAATTTGTGTTTTTGAGAATGTACTTGGATGAAGCAAGAGCTTCACATTAACTAAGTGCCTCTCTAACCGTTCTACGTTCTCTAATCTTTTAATGGAATCTGTTGCCTGAGTCAGACAGAAAAACCAACGACTTAACATAGTTTAAAACACAGAACAACATGCATGACTACATTGACACATAAAAAGCGTCGGACGTAATTATCTTATTTTTCAAGTAAAGTCTGTAATTTATAAAAGTTTTGCCAAAACGTTTCCAAAACATTTAATAATTTATTCATTTCAAGCTCATTAATGCAGCTATTGTATTGTATATAGTTTTCAGACCTGATACATGTATCAATGAAATACATTACATAATCCTATGCTAGCATACACCCAGTTTTCAATCTTTTTATAAAATGTTATATATTTTGAAGAGAATTAGGCTTACACATATAATATGACACATGGGCATTGCCGGGAGGGGTGGGGGTTCAAACCATCTGTTGCCTCAGACCTCATTGTCTGAAAGGAGAGGGGGTAACTTTAAATATCCCTTCAAGGAAATTTTAAGGCTAAAACCCCCTCTTCAAAAAAAAATTAAAAAATAAGCAAACTACAGTCACCATATTTCATGAGCATAGCCAAAAGGGATTTTGTGGTTACCCTCCCCTCCAATACAAAAACTAAAGCAAAACTGTATGTAGTGGGGTGGATACTTGTTCAGGTCACCCCGATATCCATGTGACCTTTTTTCCCCTAGATGACGTCTTGTGTCAGTGCGTAACAAGGCAAAACAACGTGGACACTGTCCATTCTACCAGCATCTAATGTTACTGTAGTGACTGTACGTTACTAGACCTAGTTCATCTCCACTCCCTTTTTGTGCCTGGTTCTACACCATGTGCTTTCGTATGGCTGCAGGTCTTTAGTTTATGATCTTTAGCGTACAATAAACGGATCTAAATCGGCCTACGAGTTGCCTTCGTCATTTATTTAGTTTTCTGTGCCAAAACAACCACATAGAGTTACCATTTTCTACCAGTCTGTGCCCGCGGGCTCCATTAAATGCAGTGAATAGCAGGTTTGTTTTTTTTAATATTTTTTAGCAGAAGAGTAACAGGCTAATGCACTGTAGATCCCTCAGAATAATATGCATTTTTTAAAGCTTAAAATCCCGGAAATAATCATTATAATGCTTGGATCCGGGGGTTCTGCCCCAAACCCCGCTGGAGGAGCTCGCACTCCCCCAGACTCTCTAGTGACTCTAGCTGTCAATGACAGTGTACACGTACTAATCGTACTTTCTTTCCACTAACTAAAGGAAGAGCTTATTAATTATAGTATTTATAGGGTACAACAAAAACGTCCGAAAATGAAAGGTCAGTATGTAATGAAGATAAGATTAATTACACAAAACACATAAGAATTTTAAGATTAACTTGATTTTAAGATAAGATTGTGGATTGTCTAGAATAGTCTACTACACTGACAGTTTTACTGACACTCAGTGACACTACTAGTCTAGTCAGTCTAGATGAATACTACACTAGATTTAGATTTTAGATCTAATTTCTTTTATTATTCAATATTCACCTAGCTAGACCTAGATAATGTGTAACATAGTACATAAAGAATCTAGATCAAGAGTAGTCTAGCATTCGAATAGCTAAATCTCATTTATAATCTATATCTAGATCTATAACACAAATTGTATTTTAAACATTTTTTCCAGTCCACACATCTCTAAACTGTCGATAAAATCTCTTGAAAGTAGATTTTAGCTTTTTTAATAAAATATCCCAAAACTTTAAAAAAAAAGAGTTCACTACATAGATATATAGGCTAGTTTTAAACGGCCATTAAAAACCTTTTTACCTTCAATCTGTTCTTTTTAAAGATTAACTTCCGTAGCAACAAAAATGTCAAATGAAGATGTTGACGCTATTCCAATCAAAACAATTACTAAAAAGAAAGGATTGCCAAGTATTTCAACGAACCCTAATACTGAAACAGTAGAAGGTAGTATACCTGTCAAACGGAAGAAAAGAAGAACGCCAATAGATGCCGATAAAGTTGAAACTACCACTACCGATAACCGCAGTAGTGCCAGTAGTAACGAGGTACCTTAAATTTAAATCAAATGGCTTAAATTTAAATTAGATCTATATTTTATTAATTTACTAGTCTAGACATATGTTACCCGCGGGTCTTTATTTGTGCATTACTGTCGATATAGTCACAGTGTTTTGTAAACAATTAAACGAAATAATAATATAAGTAAAGCGAATGTGTCAATGTAAAAATAATGTGAATGAAGCTATAAATAAAATCAGAATAGCTAATAGGCTTAAATCCATTTGTTCAAATTAAAACATTTGCTTGTAGGCCTACATATATTTGATTAAAATTTGAGATGAATAGACTTAATTTTGTATGTTCGTGTGTTACAGTATAAAGTAGATCTTGAGGTAGACATAGATCTAAATTGACTAAATCTACACTAATCTAGAGTGTACAAATACTCCTTCTTCCCTAGTGCTATTAGAGCATGGAATGGGTTGCCTGAGCTAGCCAGAAAAACCAGTGACTTGGCAGAATTTAAGTCATTGGTTAATATGCATGACTAAATGCATGACACGTAGGATGTAATCATCTTCTTTTTTGAAGTAATGTCTGTATTATATAAGATAAGAAGATAAGAGTTAAAAATTGGCTTTTATAGAGTTCATTCTGTGTTGCGCATGTGTGACCTTTTTTCATGAATGAATATATAGGCCTATCTCAAAACGGCTACGCAGCTTTATTTAGCGAACAGCGAACAAATGTATTAAAAATGCTGTAGAGAAACAAATTTGAATGTTAATTTAATTAAAATATGAAATGAATGGACAATAATTAGTATGTTTATGTGTTAAAGCATAAAACTATCTTTGCGAAAAGAAGTTTTATCATCTTTGAGTTCAATAAGAGTTTTAGACCTAGGCCTAGGAATAGACTCAGTAGAGAGATGTGTTAATCACTGTTAATGTGTAACCATTTGGTAATGTCTAATGAAAGGATGTTCGCCAGGAAATCTGTAGTCACAGATATCAGGAACTAATTTATGTAAAAAATGCTTTTGAAACACAAAATTGAAGGTTAATTTTATTATATAATGAAATCAATGGATCTTCTTTTGTATTTTCATGTGTCAAAGTAAAAAACTATCTGCGCAAAGTGTATTTCTTAAAATTAGATCTAGGTCTAAATCCTTTCGATCTTTTCTCATGTCAACATTGTTAACCATGGCCTAGATCCATAAATACTATAGCTTTAATAGAGTCGGACAACTTCATTTTTTTTGAGGGTCTTAAGTTTGTTTTAGGGCTACAATACATACACTACGGTAAGTTAGTACCCAAGGAACATTCCTGCCTAGTTTTATCAAGATTGGTCAAGCGGTTTTGATGTCTATAAGTAACATACATACGCCTCACATTCTACTTTATAATATAAATTATTTTAATTATTTATAATAACCGTACGTAGCGGCGTAGCCCTAGATCTAGCTAGCCCTAGCCGTAACTGTTTTTATTTCTTAGTTAACTTAGTAAATTATTACTAAGTTCAACGATTGATACATATATATAAAATAAAAAGATAGAAAATGCAATAACATAATTGTCGTTATATTATGATATTGTTAACCCGTTTCAACGAAAATCAAAATGTCTGTTCAATAATCCTAGCAAAATTGCTTTTTTAGTACTCTAGACACTCTAGTACTTGCTGACTAGTAGATAATAATATATATATTATAATATATTACTTCAACTTTGTCTAGACTGACTTAGACTTAATGACTTAACTCAGGTGTTCCATGTTACATTAAAAGATGCTATTTTGTGCACTATTTCACACATTTTCTACAATTTTAAAATTTCACTATGCACCTTTCAAGCTCAAAATATCACAATTTATACAATAACCATTTCTAAGTGCAATGAAATGAAAATTGTGACATCTTTTAATCAGAACTTTTTGAGTTATTGACTTGTTAGTGAACCAAATGCTTCCTATTTGTCATCAGTACTGGTGAAACACTCATATTCATATATATGTAATATAGTCACATTACGTAGGAGTATGTCATCCAGTTTTAAAGTAAGATCTATATACTATTATATAGATCTTTCATCTGCAAAACTGACATGATAGTTAGATCTAGATCTAAATTAAATTAATATTATAATTATAGTATATGTCTTACTCTTAGATCTATATAAATCTATATGATTAATATATCATATGCTTCAGAAATATGTTAAAAAGGGATGGAGAAAGAATGCATCCTTGTTGCACTCCTAAGAATTGTCCCAAAATAGTCTCCAATTTGTTTGTTCATAAGTACTGAGCTATTTGCATTTTGATATAGATCTGGTGCTATATTGTTGTATCTATGTTGAACTGCCTCAACACTTGCTACATGCTATCATGTCCCACCCATTCAAAAACATTTTTTGAAATCGATGAAGTTGTGAACCAGTTTCTTTCGTGTTGAAAGCATTTTTCATTTTAACAATCTGATGTATTTAAATATTTGTTTAACAATGCTTCTACCTGCTCTGAAGCCTGCCTGTTCTTTGGAAAGAAATCTTCAGCTTTTTCGTTGAATTAAAATTAAATTATCTTGCTCAGAGACTGATCAGAAATATCATTTTTTTTATAGTTTTGTCATTGTCTCGAGTTTTCTTTCTTGGGAAGAGGAAAAATTAAAGGTTATTCTTGAATCTTAGAAAAGAATTCTGGGAAAATGACTTCATATTAAAATTTATATAACTATTTTTTTAACATTATATTATTTAATGTCCTAGTAAGACTGTAAGAAGCACATGAAATTCACATTGTAACATGCATGACATGCTAATTCATTTTAATATTCTTTCAGTTCTCTGTTTAAAATTGTACCACAACCCTTTTAAATTTAAATGACTACAAGTACTAGCTAAATTGAAATATCATAAACTTCATTCTAACTATTAACTGAAGTTTACTTTAATTATAGTGCCACACACACACAAAAACTATCACTTTGACCTTGACGCTGCTGAAACACAGCGACATTAACACCTTTTTGTAACTGATTACTATAACCACACACACATAGATACTGTCATAATTTTTTTAATTAAAAAAGAAATTTATGTAAAATTAAAATTTGCTAGAGAACTAGGTCTAGATCTTGATCCAACATCGGTTTTGAAAGGGCTCTATCACCTTGAATTTCTCAATGTAAGGCATTATTGATTCAAGAGTTTAATAAGTTCAGGAAAATTTTGCGCATTATCTTCTAAGTCTAGATTTATATTATAAAGGGTTGTAGATCTATACATTCACTTAATCAGGATTCTTTCTTGGGCAAAGGGAGGGTTAGGGTGGAAATGTTTCATTTTTTTTTTAATCTAAAATTCTTTAGTTAAATTATTAAGAGAAACAATCGCTCTATAAGTTGTATAAAGGAGGTATTGTTTTATATATATACTAGACAGATATTACCTTATGCCAGCGGGTCTTAACTTGCATATTACTGATGTAGTCATTGATATAGTGCATTAGAAACAATTAAAGAAAATAATAATATTATAAATAAAGCGAATGCATGAATTCATGAATAAAAAAATATTATGAATGGAGCTAAAAATAGCGATTTGACCTGAATTCAATTTTTTATGAAAACATTGGCGAACGAATGTAGATCTATGTAAAAATGCTTTAGAAAAACAAATTTGAATGTTAATTTGATTTAAAATATGAAATGAATGGACTATAATTAATATGTTCATTTGTTTAATTATAAAACTATCTTTGCCAAGAGAAGTTCTATCATCTTAGAGTTGAATTAGACTTCTAGACTTAGGAATAGAGAGATGTGTAACATTTGGTGTAATGTCTAATGAAAGAATGTACGTTAATAATTCAAAATGCACAGATATAAGGAACGAATTTATGTAAAAATGCTTTTAAAACACAAATTTGAAGCTTAATTTTATTAAATAATGAAATTTATAGACTATATTTTGTATTTAAATGTGTCAAAGTAAAAAACTATCTGCGCAAAGTGTAGTTCTTAAAATTAGATCTGATCTTGATCTAGATCCTTTCGATCTTTTCATGTAAACATAGCCTCGATCGATGAAGTTATAATGCTTTCATAGGGTTGGTCAACTTTTTTTTTTTTTAGTGTCTTAAGTTTGTTTTAGGGCTACAATACTACTACGGTCTAAGTTAGTACCCAAGGAACATTTCTGCCAAGTTTTATCAAGATTGGTCAAACGGTTTTGATTTCTATTCGGCACATACATACGCCTTACATTCTACTTTATAATATAGATATATATATATTTAATATTTTTCTTGTTTATTTCCTAAACGTATTAGACAAAAAATTATATGTGAGTAAATGTGTATAAATAAAAGTTATATGCTAATGGTAAAAAAATGTGTCTGGTCAATATAGAACAAGCCAACACCTAGAAAAAGACGTCAGCCAACAAACCAAGCTACTACTGCTGAGGGAAGCACACCAGTTTCTTTAACTGCAGATAAACCTGTCAAAAAAAAGAAACCAAAAGCTACAAGCAAAGAGCCTTCAGTTGCTACAGCTAGTCCTTCTGCAGGGGACGCTAATCAAACTAAGGTTACTGCTCTTTTCATGTATGATATCTATTTTAAATTTTTGTTCTAAACAACTTTTTTTTTATCTTTTAATCACACTCTCATTTGATTTTCTAGGTCTCCAATTTTCATTTCTTACTTTTTAAAAGTAATTCTTAATTTCTTTTATTCCGAGTTAATTTGATAAAATGTTGGTTAATCTAGTTTGATATATTACTGACTGTAGATCATGTTTGTTACCTTCTACAACAAATTGAAGCTGATCCCTAAATTTCTTTGACCCTATCATTCTTGGGGGCTTTGAAGTCAAGTAAAGCTCATCATGATTTCTTTTCATATTTAATTTTTTTTTTTAATTAAAACCTTTACCTACCAAAATGGAAAATCATTGATACACTCAGCTGTCATCAACTTCACCATTCTCACAATGTTTTACATTAATATTACATCCCCCAAAAAAAACCATCTAGAATCTTTAAAAAAATCATAGTTCTGCAAGGGAGAATAAAGCTTCATTTCATCCTTTTGATTCCAAGTGGAGCATAGGGCTGCAACAGTACCTCACCATCAGACTCTGTTCTGGTAGATTCCCCCCAGCTGGGTCTATGTTCATCCTGCCATCTTTGCTTCTTGGTCTACCAATCCCCTCCATGTTTGCTTTGGTCTCCCAGCCTTTCTTTTCCACTGTGATATCCCCAGCACTGAGTTTTATGTTTTAAGTAAGAGTGTAATGTCTTAATATAAAGCAAAAAAAAAAAAAACTGCTAAAAAGATTTTGACTTTTTTTAAACTCATTTTTTTTTACATTTTTTTAAGAAAGTTTATACATTTGTTTACTGCTAAAATGAGAAACTTGTAAAAATGTTAGTTTGAACTGTGTAGGAAGGACAAGGCAGTAAAACAAGCTTGATCACAAGAGAGGATGACACCCCCAGAAAAAAACAGCCCAGGAAGAAGAAAAAGGCAAAGAAATCTGAAGCAGTTGCAGATGAATTTGGTGATACCCCTTGGGCAGAAGATTTGAGAACCATGAGAGAAGATATCATCTCAGCTGACAGTCAGGTCAAAGAGGAGCAAGAGCTCGGAGATACAGTGGAAGAGAAGAAACAGCCCATTTCATTTATCACCCCACAAGTACTGCGTAGCCAGCCTTTGGATAAAATTTTTATTGAGACCAGCAGTGAGTTTTTTTGTTGATATTAATATTATTGCCCTTTTTAAGAAATCACATAACAAAATTCATTTTGAAAACTGTTAGCTTCCTCCTTAAATATTGCTGCTTCTGTATTTTTCATGTTTGTAAAAATGTTTGACATGTTTCGGATGTTCCTTCAGACTTGAAGATAGTTTACTTCGTAGTTCAAACCTCCCCCAAGATGACGGGGGATGGGAGCGGACAGGATTTGAACCCTCGACCATTGATAAATCCGAACGACAGTCCCCCACGCAAACTGCATGACCAGGCTGCCATGTTTAATGTTGGCATTGAGTAGATGGGGCCATGGTTTTCTGTCACCATTCCATGTTGGAGGTTGTCTTTATTTTATTTATTTTAAAAAAAATTGTGAGTGGGATGTCCTCTTTCATGTTTAGAAAAGTGTTTTAAACGCAGTCAATGAAATAATGGGTGATACTTTATGTGGATCACTTCAAAACTCTGTGACAATGCTCGACATTACACCTCTGCAGTCTGTGTGGCAAAAATGCAAAGCTCACAAGTTTCTGTCGCCAGCATTTATAATGATATCATGTGGCCTGAACATGACCATCTGTTTTTATTTAAAGATTCAGGTTCTCATAAGAGATGGGTGGAGTTAATAAATGCATTTAAATTAAGTTGGTACTGTACAAGGATAAGAATAGCCTAATGCTCTTTCTTAGTATTTCATACTATAAAATAATTTCTTGTATACTTTTAAAAAGAGGTTTAGATTACACACTCCTGGACAGAAGTCTGTGCTACATACAGTTTGCTTTAGACATTACTTAAACATTTCAGATGTTCCTTCTGAAGTAAAAATAATTAAGTCCTAATTCAAATCTCCTGCAGGATGTCTGGACAGTCATGGTTCTGTAGCCTGCCTAAGAGAAAGAGTTTCTGAACTTGAGAGTGTGGTGTTATGAATTTGCCTGGATGCAGAATGTGACTATTCCAGATTTGACGAAGTGCAAAGTCTGTGCTTCTATAGATCACTTTTACTACTTCTTGGAGTGCCTTGTGTACTGAACAAGAAACCATCCCGCTAATCATGTGTTATTCCGTATTCTAGATATCACTCCACATCTGACTTTATAACAGGGATCAAAGCTTGTTACTAAAAAGTTTTTTAAAATGTCCCCTTGTAAATTGTTCCATATCAACAGTCATGATGACTTTTAAGGCTCAGTGAAATATAGGCTCTACTAAATTTGTGTGCATATTAATTCCAGATAGATTCAAGGGACAGAACAAAAGCACTTTGTCACGGCAGCAGTTTGTAGAGACATTCCGGCCCATTGAACCAAAGCCCATCTCCAGAACCACCACCATCGACTTTGCCATCGCTTCCCACAAGATCTTCAGAGTGGTCACCCTTTTTCTACAGGGACTTACTGCGGGCTTATCCTTGTGGCACATGGTGATGATCTATGTGCTGTCTTCCTTTTCCAGTGATGACTTCCTGCAACATTACTATCGTGTCTCCATGCCTTTACATTGTTCTTATTACTTCCTGTTGATAATTTTGACTGTATCAGCCTGCGACAGGTAAAAGTATCAGTAGAATAATTATTTCAGAGCATGTCCATCAAGCTATTAAATATAAATACTTTTCTAGGAAATGCATAGACACTTCTATTGTGTCGCTTTTCCTTTGCATTGTTCTACTTCCTGTTGATAATTTTGACTATCAGATAAAAGTATCATAAGAATAATTATTACACAGCATATCCTTCCATTTGCTTAAATTAAATATAAATAGATGCCTTGAAAATCCTAAGTCAAGAAATCATTAAGCTCTATCATGTCTTTCCAAGTGAACAAAACAGAGAATAGCACCCTTTTATTTACTGACCCCTGTTTCTCAACTGAAAAAAAGATTTTGCTCACAGACTTTGTAAATGTTAAACAACTCTATTTCTCCAAATTAATATTTGAGACATATTAGAACTGTGTACTAAATAATGTTCTAAAGTTCTAAATGCTATCAAACCAAGAAATGACCAATCACCACATGAAAAAAGTAATTTATAGTAAATTTTTAGCTTGCAGTCCTAGGCATTTAAAGCATACATGTTTGTTGCAAATTTGATTGTTTTAATGTTGTGGGTCAGTAGCCTAATATCCAACCACATTAGACAAAAAATGGACACATTTTAACTTTGATTTTTACTCCTCATTTTGGCTGATCTACCTAAAATGTTAGTGTGAAAACCATTTCAAATGTTGTATTGTTCACCTATTCTGATTCTTCATTTTATGTTGCTACAGATTCGACTTAGGCAATCCTACCAGAAGATTTCTGCTCAGAGCATTCACCTTGCAGAATGGAGCTGTTGCCATCATCTTCAGTCTAGTGGCCTTAATTCTAAATGTTGTCCTTATCAAGTATGATGATCGAATGTATTTGCATAAGGAGTTCACTGACCTATATTCAAGTGAATCGGTATGTCTTTTTTTTTTTTGTTTGTTTTAGCTACAGTTAACTTATATTTTAAAACCCTTCAGTAAGAAACTTTTGTTTATTTTATAACTACCCCCCCCCTTTTTTTTAATGCTGTTGACTTGAATTGAAGTGATTTGTTTAATAATTCCCCCCCCCCCCTCCCACACAAACATATGCATACTATTTACCATGAATTCTAGTATCCCCCCCCCCCCCCCCCCCCCCCCCCCCCCCGCAGCCTTCCCTCACACCATCCATATTCAAAAATGTTAGTCCTTCTACAATCTCTGAATTTTTTTTTTGGCTTCTCATATTGAAATATTTAATTTACTCTATATTGATTTTTGGCTGGAACCTTCTCATGCTTTTTATAGTTATGACTTTAAATGTTCATTTAAGGTATTCTCCCCTCTTGGAACAGACACCAATATTCACAAATCAGTCCTCTCCAGTCCTAATTCTACTTCTTTGTATTGCATCAAAACTTTTCAATTTTTTATCATATTCAATTGTATATACTACGCTATTAATTATCAACATGGATGGTTTCTAAGGAATATTTACATAACTTTTTTTTTTTTTTAAGTTTTGGATCAAGACTTATCATCAGGCCTTTATCTAGATATGCACCTTACACAAACATTTTTTTTTTCACCACAACAAACTGCATGAAACTAAATATCCTCCCCATACATAGACACTCACTCTTTTGATGGACCCTCTCTGTCACTGTATTAAATACTTAGGATGTTTAATCTTGCATTCATATAGATCTAGATCTGCTCTTCCTCTCTCCTTTTCATTGCCTCCTTGTTTTATTTGAGCTCTCAATGTATCATCATCTGCATTGTCTACTTATTGAGTATTATCTGATCATAGAATGTCATAACGTGGACTTATCATTAGTGCTTAATAAAGTCACTTTAAATTAAAAAGCAATAGGTGGTAATATGCACCAATGTGGATTATTATATTCTTAGTCTTCTTTTTGTTATAATTCTATTAGACATTTTTTTTATAACTTTAATAAAAATTAATGTTTTTATCATTTTATAGAGAAAAAAAAACCACCTATAATTAATTGGTTTCAATGATTGTTTTAGATTTAATTTGATTTATTTAGATCTGGTATGAGACTTATACTGACTGCAAAAGTTTGCTCAACACTTATTGTTGACTTGTTAATGTCTTCCCAGTTTCAGTAGCATATAACAAATTGATGGGGAGGAGGTACTCTCTGATCATTCAGTCTATTCGCCCAGACTTTGCCTTAAGCTTGTTCTGGTTTCATGAAAAATGTCATGTGTTTGATACCATGGAGTCAGTTTGACCTGACAGTGTAAAATGTGACCAGAATAACAGCACTTTATTATAATATTCTGTTTTCCTTGACATATTGGTAATCGGAGATGAGGATGGGTTATAACATCTAAATAAATATTGCACCATGTTTTATGGGCCAGTTTTAGTTGTTTTTGTAGGCAAAATGTTGCTGGCATGGATTGCACACTCGCTTGGTATGATCTTGGCACACAAACTGAATGCACTCATTAAAGACTAATTTGGTTCACTTGACACGTGATCTGGGTCATCTGTTGTGTTGTCCTGGATGAGGCTGTGTGGTGCTTTATTATGCCAATAGTGGGAAGCGTGGTCGAGAGGCTAGGCATGCTTGAACTTGGCTTGGCTTGTCTACCTATGAAGGGGGCTCGAGGTTCAACACCTGTTTCAAGCAGAGTTGTGTTTACTGAGTGCCTAAAGGCAGCACGGAAAACCTTCTCCTAGATAACTTCCCCCCCAACTGGTCCAAAAATGAGATTAGACCATAGTGCTCTTAGCATGCTATAATCACGATAGTCTGTGGCATTTAACGTCCAGAGAGATTATCATTTTCCTTTGCAACTTCTTGTGTGACTAAAGAGGCATGATAGCAGCGCTATAAAAAAGCTCTTATTATTATTAATTATTATTAATTGAAAATAAACTTTACTGATATTTACTGAAAATATACCTAGATAAAAAATAACTGGTATTACTTTAAAATTATCAAACGTGTAAGGTATGTTGGAAGGCCTTACAAAAAATACATGGCAAGGTCACTAATTGTGATCTTTTTTTTTTTTAAAGTTGATGCAAAGAGGGCTGGGGTCATATTGACCCCATGGTGCCAGAGCAGGGTCAGTTGACATATTATGACATATTAGCCAAAGATTTCAACAGTTTTTTGAGATGAACAAGGCTTATTGAATTTTTTACAAAATTATAAAAAATTTTCAGATTATTTCTATTTGCTATTATATTGGACTATTCTAATCATAATAATACAGAAGTGGGCAGAATTTAGTTTTCAGCTATGATATTATAGTCTAAATTTCTGAAGGACAGTTACAACTTTATAAAATACAACACTATGTTTTGTTTTGGTTGTATAATTTAGAACTTACAATAACTAACCAAATATTCAGTACAATTATTTGTTTTAAAATAGAAATGTGTTTCCATTCTACCAGGAAAAAGCCAGTGACATCTCAACATTCCAGTCTATCAACACAGCTCGCAGTGCATTCATCATTCTGACTTGGCTTGTCTTGTCACTAACGCCTGGCTCAGACAGGCTGGGTAAAAACTTAAGGTCAGGAGAAACTGGCCTGGAAAGAGACCATGACCTGGACAAAGTTTCAGCAGCCTAAAGGAGTCTCTGTGACTCCTCTCTCTACCTCTTCGTCATCACGGAAGTCTTGTCAACCTATTTGTATAAAATCCACAAATTCTGTACATTTTCAAGTGCTTAATGTACAGTGACAAATGTTAAATCTGTGATATTTCCTAACCTGAGCTTGTTTTGTTAAGCTGGTTAGTTGTTTGTTGTTTTTTTCCAGAGCATAAATGATAGCAATGGACCTTTTTTGGGGGGGGGAAAATTTAATTGTACCAAATAATAAGTTGGCTAACTGTATTTTTTTTTTTCATGTTTAGATGGCTACTGTTAATATATAAACAGTAATTAATTCTCAATCTAATTTTGATACTTCATCAGCGATGTCCAGAAACTTGAGTGAACAGGCACTGGAACAGCTCAACAGAAAATGGTTGCTTATTCTATACTTGCTTTTTTTTTCTTTTTACATTATCTTTTTATGTCTATAGATTTAGTAACTTTGGTATCAGTTGGGCTTCAAAAAAAAAAGAAGAAGAATGGGGGAGATCTGATCGTGAAGACTTCTTTTTTTCTTGTATAAAACTTGATTGGTAGAATTCGGCAGTAGTTTGTTTTTTTTTCCATTATCTTGTACATCACATAGTAAAAAATCAACTAGCCAGTTTTAAATAGAAAAAATGTGTATTTGTTGGTTTTGCATTTTTTTCATAATACACCTTTCAATTAGAGAAAGTCTCAAGAATGTAAATCATTTCTTCATCTATTACTTGTGAGCTATTTTACTATTTTGTACCCCTGCTCGTCCTTTAAAGTTGGAATCTCATGGCTGCATGAATGTATTCTTATTTTGAAGAAACTCCATCATTTTCTTTTTTTGTTCTCTGGTATTTTATTAGCAATTTTAGTTTAGTTAAATTATATGATTCATGTTAGCTTTATGCTTTATCTTCATTGTTATGAGAAATTACTAGTACATTCAATTTTTAATAATATTCAATTGTATATACTAAACCATTAAATATCAACATAGATGGTTTCAAAGGAATATTTATTAATAATAATAATCTTTTTTGATCCATTAAGAAATGTGTCTCACACTTTGTGCATTACGCCAATTTTGAAACCATTTCTTTTACTTAAGTCTACCTTAATTGTTTTGGACAAGTAAATTTTAAAATGTATATTTCTGTCTTGTGACTGATTAATTGGTGCTTATCACTGTTTATCATCATTGAAATAAAACCCTTTTTTTTTTTATTTGTATTATACTGAGGCTTTTGTTGTATGTTAGTTTGCCTTTTTTTTGGAAATTTTTTATTTTTATTTCAATGTTCAATAGATGTCAGTTACATGCGCCAGATACTATGCGAACCAGAAACTTGCTTGAAAGTTTGTCAACAAATGAGCCTGTTACATTCTGATCATAGTGTTTGTCAAACAAAATTAGATCATTTTTAACAAGTTTTTTGTATCTTTATTGTGGTTTCTGTAGCAGTAATTTAGTGATGAGGTTGCTAGCTTTTATCTGGGTTTGGGACCAGCAAAGTCAGTGAAGTTTTGTGTCCAAAATGTTGAAAAAGTTCTCCTTTCAGATAATATGGTCTATAGGGCAGATGAAGTAAAGGTCATCTCTTTCTGTGTCCCACAGTTAGCAATGGTGTCATGTGGCCAGCATAATGACCAACCACCTTTACTTTTTTGGTACCCTGTAGACAAGCACCTTAAAGATCCCGAAATAAAAAATCCCAGTCTTCGCCAGGTTTTGAATCTGGGACCATCAGGTGGAGAAGCCAAGCACTTTAAATTGCCATTTAGCCACCACACCTAGAATGTTGATAATTATCATCAAATTAGATTTTTTTGTTCCTTTTCTCAAAACAAAATTGTATTACCCAGATACAGTTGTTGTTTTTAACATCCTCAGACATTTATGTTCACTGAAACTGAGTAATCATAAGTTTTATTGCAGCCATAACTTGATTCCGTCCAGTGATATATTTGATTGTTTTGTACAATAAACTCTATACATGATTGAACTTGTCTCTTTTATTCACAAATTAATGGGACATTGATCTGAATGCATACATTTGTTAATACTGACAGGAATCTGATTGACAGGTCAAATTTTCTCACATTTGTATGTTTCTTATAAATAGATGGAAAGTAATCGTTTTGAGAAATAACTTGTAAATTTTTTCCCATTTGTTGCTAACTATTTTTTATTTATATCTCACTGTCAATTTTTTTTCCTATTATAAGATCTCTTAGCCTAACTTAAGTTAAATAAGTTACAGTTCTGGTTACTTTTGTATTCAATGACAATCTATATCATGTGGGTCTATACATGTATATATATGTTAGGTCTGTATGTACTTCAACGTAGTCTACAACTATGTCAATAAACTTTTAAAAACATCAGATGATAAAGGAAAAAAAAGGGGGGGGGGGGGAAGTCAAACATGATTGGAAAATAGATGAATGCCAAATCAATGTAATCTTTTTTTATGGCTCATGTTGGCCAACATGGCAAACAGAAACAAAGAAATAGTCTGGGTATAAATGACAAGTGCACTGTCCCTTTGATGTGAAAAAAATCTGGTCATCGAGAGCAATGAAAGGAAAATGAAATTAGTGTAGTGACGTATCCTTGTTGATATACCTTCTAGACATAACTCTATTGGGACATGATATCTTTGTAATACTAAGCATTTTTTCCCTTCACATATTTCATTCTAACGTATCTTATACATACCAAGTAAAGTGAATTAAGATATGTCTAATATGTAATCTATCACAGTATGAGTGGCTCTCAATATTAACAAACACCCATTATATTACTTCCAGCTTATCATTAAAATTTAATTTTTGGTTGTCATCAAAGAACAGTTTAATGTATTTCTAATAATTGAATATTTCGCAGTCAAAGCATTTCGCTTCATATAACAACTGTAGTCAGGCACCTATGATACTTAGTGGAATTAAGGCTGCCTTCATAATTTTAAAACAACTGGAGTCAGAGCTACCAATGATAGTTAGTGGAATTAAGGCTGTCCCAATCCCTTCATGACGCATTTCCAGCTTTATGATAATGATTGGTCTTGACAATAATTGCTATTATTGGCTGCTTATTATTACATCAATATTTATATATTCGCCTTATTTTTTAATTAGAATCCTAATTATTGAACAGTATAAATTAAAAGAAAAATAATACAGAATGTTGCAGATATGCCTTAAACTACAAACTAAAAAAAAAAAAATTAGAAAAAAGTAGGCATAGATCGCAATAATTATAATTTATTGTAAGACTACACCATAGACTACAAAAACTTTTATTCAAAACGTCTTTTGACATAGTTAAGTGCAGTCTAGGTTGGAATATCCTGAAGCCACCGTGTCCCAGCAATGCTCTGGAATAGCAGACCGGAAGAGCGAACACCATGATGGTCTAGGTGAGCAGACGATCTGTATGCACAGTTGAAATGCATGAACGCTTTTAGTGCCTTCCGCTGTACAGAGAAATGAAAATAGAATATTACAATCACAGCTTTCTACATTATAAGAGGAATCGGGATTTAGGGTTCTTTTTATTGGGCTACAAGTTTGTTTTTTTTTATCCAGATCTTGTTTAAATAATTGAAATTCATCCTTTTTTCGACCTAATTCTACTTCTTTTGCATCGTCTTTTTAGAAGTATCTTACTATTGTAATAGTATAAGGAATTTTAAAGGATAATGGATATATTAACAATATATGATTGCATTTTTGGAGGAAAATCAGCTTCCTAGGTCAACATTAATTTTAAATGTGTATGATGGTAGTAGCTAATGCTGCCTTGTCTACTAGCAGGGACAGATGGGGGGGGGGGGGGTGATGATTAAGTAGTGTCCGCTCGTAGCGTGCTCATAATATAGAATGCAGCTCCGGATTTACTGCAGTGTATCAGCCCAGGACCTTACTCTCTACAAACTAAAAAGTATTTTTTGTTACTAAAATAGTATTTAAAAAAAACGTTAAGTTCCTTTTTCAGACCTTGTGGTCTTTAGGGCAGATTATGTAAAGGTCATCTGTTTCTGTTGACTACAGTTTACGAGGGTGTCATGTGGACAGCACACCGACTAACCGCAACCCATTAAAGATGGGTGGACTTAGAGGCGCCCAAGAATCCTGAAATTAAAAATCCCAGGATTCAAACCCAGGACCCTGGTTTAAAAGCCAAGTTTTTTACCGCTCAGCCACCTCGCCTCCACTAAAATAGTAGCCCCCCCCCCCCCCTTATGCATATTGAATATTTTGTTAAAAAGAAAACAATAAAATAGGATGAAGTTTACATGTAAACTATAGCGTGCTTTTAGATATTAGTATTATTATTAAGTGGATTTTTATTAATGCTTTAGAAGCATCCACTTACTTCAATCGGCCCTGTCTACTAAAACTTTATGCCAGTTTTTACACCAACACTAGTTTGCACGAGACTAAGAATATCTGTTTAACTGAATAAATTAACTTAGATACTATTTGTGTATTGTAGCCTAAACTATTACCAGTTCCTGCATCCAAACATTGGACTACTTCGTTAGAGAGAAGGAATGTACAGTTCACTACAGCCGACTCTTTTTCTTCAACAGACTCACAGCTGGCCTGGAAAACTTTGGCGGTCGTAAAACATAGTTTACCCAGATGATCACTGAAACAGACGAGAAGTACACACCCATATCTTTATATTAATAGACTATTTGTTGTTGTAAAATGCTTACGCATGTTTTGAATGTTCCTTAAGAATTGAAAATAACCTACTTTCTAGCCCAAACCTGCAGCAGAACGACGGGGGATGGCAGCGGGCAGGATATGAACCCTGGAGCATCGAGCCAACCGAACAACATTTCAGCGAGCATACCGCACGACCAGGTTTTGTATAATTGCTTTAATTAGATCGCAAAAAAAAAAATTCTGCTAACCAAGCAAATCATAAATGTTATCAGATTCGACGACAGAAACTGGCCTACTTTCTTTAATTAAATGTTTCTGAAAACTTTTACTAGTGACTTGATTGCTTGAGAAACGCTCATATGGTTTAGAAAGTTTATAACTACAATTCACAGACAATAGAAATTTAGTATTAAAAAGTAAAAAGGCTTTGCTCCCGTCTTGTCGACAGGCTTCACCAGAATCGAACACTAAGCTTATGTAAAATAGAATTAGCATGATAATTGATTCACCATCTGTCCTTTGACCTTTGTTCTAGGGTTCTGTGACAGCATAACCAGATCCCTCCACTTTTCCCTGTAAGCAACTGTTCTTAGCAGGATATCAAGAGAGATTTATTACATAATCTAAGGCAAAGTGAAGCCCTTGTGGCGAAATAAAAAGAGACCTAGGAAATGACCAGTATAGATCGTCAGTAGAGCATAGATAGATCTACGTGTTAATACTCCAGGAGTATCCTTCGTGGAAGACGACCACAAGCTCAAAGGAAGACAACTTAACAGCCCCGAGGTTGCGCTTTAAAGATCTACAAAGAGCAACAGAAATTATTATTAAAAAATATAAACCTGTTAGAAATCGTAAAATCTGTAAAGCTAATGAATTTTACGAATACATTTTGCATTGATTGTAGTGGTAAGTCTATTACTACTTACGACAATTGTTTCGGAGTGTATGTCAGAGCATGATACAACAATAGATTCTCTCCGACCAAATCTGTTTCGTATTGCTCTTCCAATGACCTTGACCCTGCCAAGCTTCTATTGGGGTAGATAAAGTCCACGTCGTCTGGTTTGGGTAGGCGGTTGGAGAAACGATATGGTTCAGTTTGTATGAGCAAGACTTAATTAAGATGAATCGAGCACTACATGATGCTTTGTTGAATGAATTGCAATTGACTGATAATGATATTTTATTTTGCTGATAATACCTAACGATTCTATTAAAAAAGGGTCAGGAAAAACACATATATGGACAATTAAAAAAATGTAATAAAAGAAGCTTTCTATGTTTATAAGATTACTAGACATATATTACCCGCGGCCTGTGGTTCTTAATTTGCGTATCAAGATTGGTCAAACGGTTTTGATTTCTATTCGGGACATTTATACACCTTATCATTCTACTTTATAGTATAGATAGCAGGTAACATAATCCCTTAAAAGCCTGCCTACTCTTGCTATATGTTTCTTTTAGAGCCTTGATGATTCATAAAGCAGATTATAACATTTCTCCCTTTTTTTAGTCCGACAATTAATAAGGGTGTAAATGGCTAGTACAAAGACCTACAATCTTATAGTTTCCCAGTGCCTCCACCTCTACCAGCCTTTGGATCGAAGACTTATTACGACTCCCTGGTCAATGATATGCGCTCAATGCGGTCATTTCTTCCCGTGATCTTATCCAATTTAATTATTGTCACCATCCTCTATTGAGGTTTGGACTAGGATGCAATAATCTTCCTTTCTGAGAGAATGTTTAACGCAAGTCAAGCCAATCCTTCCCGTTTTATTAAATGATGCTGCTGTTAATTTAATGAATATAACGAATGTTTCAGTTTTTCTAAGTATTTTCCGTTTTGCAAAATGGGTCTAAAAAAAAGTAGTGGAATAAAAAAAAAAGCCTGAATTGCTCTATGCATCTTGATCCTAAATGACACCAAATGACAGTTGGGCTTGAAATGACATGATCGCTGTGGTAGCTTGATGAGGGAAAGTGAAGCGCTGTGACGAGAGAGAAAAAAGAAGTCATCGATGATACAAATGTCAAATGTCAAACAGATTTAGGTTTAGCAAAGTCCAAGTGTAAAGAACGAGAGCTGTGTCATATCAAGAAATGAAAACCTTTTACATTTCTATTACATCTCTACAAAAGCATTAAAGCGGCATCGTTGGCCCATCTCTAGTAGTCTATAACACCAACGTCTTAAGCACAATCTTTCTTATTGTAGCAGCTTCTTCAGCGCCATTTTTTTTAGCAAAACCTCTATTGAACAATGTTAGTAATGACAATGCTTTATTTTTAAAAAATAGTATTAATTATTTAGATAGTTTAATTTACTATACGTATCACAAATATAAAAAGGCAACGTGATGTAGATCTACTATCAACTTCACAGGAGACATACGTTTCTGAATTATCTTTGTTGTTTTTTCATTGGATGTATTTATAACATTATTTTTCGGATTCGGGTTATTATTGAATGAAATAGCTAAACTTAATATAGGGATTAACATTAATGATTAGGAATAAATGTTTAATAGCTGACATATACTCAGTGTGAACACCGACGTTGGCTAACAATGCTTAGGCCTACTAAAGTGATTAACATTAATGATTTCGAATAACTATTTAAAAACTTGCATAAAAAAAGAAAGTGATAGGTAGCGAATGGAAAGATCTGATAAATATTGAAGGTGACCATTAAGTTCATATCAAGGTCATGTGACACAACTTACCACCAACGTAGAGGTACAGCACGGACTGCTGAGGGTCATCCACCTCTTCTAAGTCGAACGCCCTGAATCCCACCTCAAAACCGCAGTCCGGCACGGACACCACAGCAGTGTTGTCCTCATCCACATCGATCTGCACCAAGTGACCCCCACCGATGTCAAAGGCCGAAGGGTCCTCCCACGGAAGTTCATCCTCCCCCGAGCTGTCCTCTTCGTCACCGCTGCTGCCTCCACCGCCGCCTGAGCTTCCACCTTTACCCCCATTACCTCCTCCACCGGTGGAACCCTCGTCTCCGTTACCATCTCCACTCCCGCTACCATCCAAAGTTAGGTCTGGATAACTGTTGGGGTCCTGTCCAATAAAACAAAAAAACTGTTGTAACACTTTATCCTTATTTGTTGTCGCAATGCAAACAAACAAAAAAATAGGACGAGTATAAAACTAGCCTACTAATTAAGTGAAGGTGCGGTGGTTGAGCGGTAAAGCGTTTAGCTTCCGACCAGGGGTCTCGGGTTCCAATCCTGGTGAAAACTGGGATTTTTAATCTCGGGACCTCAGATTTCACTCAGCTCTAATGGGTACCTGACATTAAGTTGGGGAATGAGTAAAGGCGGTTGATCGTTGTGCTGGCCACATGACATCCTCGTTAACCGTAGTCACCAGAAACGGATGAACTCTATATCATCTGCCCTATAGACCACAATTTTTTATCTTTTAACTGCTTACACTTAAAACAAGGAAGCTGTTTCTAGCTTCACACAGAAAACTTATGGCCTATTCTATTTATCTAGGAATGCAGAGATTCTTTCGCAAATAGGAAAATGTGGCAAATGTGTAAGGACTGGAACTTCAGTTTTTCGACTAGCCAAAACTTCTGGAGCTGCAAGCTCATTGTTAAATTATTGCTGGGGTTTTTTTAAGGGGGGGGGGGTTAAATATTAAAGACATGTATACAAGTAAACAATAATTCACAAATATAAAAAAAAATATGCGCTTTGGCAAAATAGTCAGGTTTTTTTATGTTGTCTAATTGTTACATAATTATAATCTAATTGTCATAGGCCTACTTACAGTTTCTGTTAGAAAAACTTCTAGTCCGCAATCAACCAATCCCCATTCGCGATACTGTTAGGTGACAAAAAAGTATTAGCAACACATATGATATAAAAATGGAAATAAAAACTGCTTTAAAGTCAACTTTATCTTGTCCCATAATGACTCTTATCTTCTTCTTATCTTATTAAATACAGACGTTGCTTTAAAAAAGAAGATGATTACGTCCTACGCGTGTCACAAGGTCAATCTAGTCGTGCATCGTGCTTTAATATCTTGCTCAGGCCTGGGCAGCCTCCACCACGGGAAGTGTGGCCGCATGTACTTCCTGATTCCGTGGCTTTTAGGGACTTATCCCAGCACTTGTCAATTTCTGTTTTCTAAGTCTATTTTTAATAGACTTAAATTTATTATACACAAATGTAATTCTCAAAATGTATTTAAAAATCTTTTGGTAAAACATTGAAAATTCACATTAATTTTAGAATTTAAAATAAATCAATTTAAAATAAGCTAAGAAGTTCTTAAATGGCTGTAGTCAACAATAGTAGCCATATATGAGCCCTTATTTATCATGCATGTTTGTTGGTCTTAACATTCCTGAACTATGAAAGTTTCTCAATCAATAACATTGCCAACTCAAAAAACCTTTTATTTTTTTGCTCTAGTTTTTCTTAGATGTACTTATACGTTGAGGCCATCCACTTCTAAGATATAATAATGTTAGGAAACGTGACATGAATCTTTTTTTAGCGTCCGTACCAACAGTTGGGAGAAAGAAGCTCTGGAAAGATCGCAAATGGTTAAGCTGACCAGAAGTAGGATGAAGGCTGAAAACGCTGCACTTTCTGATGATTACAAAATGCCCAACTTGACTGCAGATGTCTCTCTTGGATTTGCCTCTTTAGTCAAAGGGAGAAGATCGTCGCTCCTCTCGAGATATAGAATACAACAAGAATAACTTACGTAATATTTCCCGCCTCGCTGTACGCCTGTCACCATAAGACACACTCCTTCCTCTGACAAGTGTGGGTCATGCGGACATCGGAAGTTGATGCGAAATCCATAAGCGATCGTTCTTCCATTTCGTATGGTATTAATACCGATAATCTATTAAAAAAAACATAGGTATACATATAGATAGATAGATAGATAGACAAATAGATAGATAGATAGATAGATAGATAGATAGATAGATAGATAGATAGATTGATAGATAGATAGATAGATAGATAACCTCTGACCTGTGCTCGACAATCTCTCCCGTTGCTGTGCCGGGTACAGGTAAACTCCGAAAAAGAATAACTTCCGGGCCATATAATTTTGTCTGTTGCCTCTGAAAAGCTTGTCAGTGTGCTAGTATTTCCCAAGACTTCTGCTCTCCTACTGTCTGGGGGGAAGAAAACAGACTTAGTTGAGATTCTGATTTGAAACTTCTTTTTTCTTTCTAGCTCTAATAGCTGATATGCCAGTCGGTATGGTGACACAAATTTTCCTTTTTAAATTTTTGAAAATGTAGTCTAGAATAGTATAGATCACAATGATTTTATTGTACCGGTGTTTTAATTTAAAAAAAATTTTTTTGAAAAAAAAAAGGGTGGGAGGGGTAAGGCGTTTCAGCCATCAGACAGTTAAAGATATAGATAGAGAGACAGATATAGAGAAAGGTAGATAGATAGATAGATAGATTAGATAGATAGATAGATAGATAGATAGATAGATAGATAGATAGATAGGTAGATAGATAGATAGATAGATAGATAGATAGATAGATAGATAGATAGATAGATAGATAGAAAAATACCTGTGCCCTACAATCTCTACCGGACAAAAAAAAAGTTAAGTTCCCCTTTCAGACCTTGCGATCTATGGGTCCGCTCTGTTACTATGGCCCACGGTTAACGAGGAAGGTGTCATGTGGCTAGCACAACGAACAACCGCCTTTTCCCCCAACCAAAGTTGGGTACCAATTAGAGCTAGATTCTAAAAATCGTAGTCTTCACCGAGATTCGATCCCAGGACCCCAGGTTCAGAATCCAAGCACTTAACCACTCAGCCTCCACGCACCCTTTGAAGAACAATGCCAGGATATATTACATCTTCAAACGCACAAACATGGTTGCCATTAAGATATCTGGGCTCATTGACAGAGTTAATGAAACAATGCGTAGGGCATACCTAACAATACTAAGTCTTGACTAGCAATATATAACTCGTGCCTTACACTATGGATGACCTACCTAACCCTTTACACCACCTGCCCTATACATCCCAAGGTCTAAAAGGGGTAAACAAAATGTACCTAACCCAAAAACTTACTAAACTCTACCAAACGCCATTCATCATCAATCCTAGATCATTGGCTCGCCAAGCGAAAAATTCGCATTAAAAATACTACTCATTTCAAAAAAACGGTTACAAAGAGATTGCTCAGCAGAGAACATGAAATAAACTTGCACGTTTTTTAATTGATGTCGTAAAAGTTGTACATTTTCTGTTACATTCAAGCACATAAAATAAATGTCGTAAAATAATAAAAAAAATGATGTATAAAAATGAGATGCTCAGCCAGGACTTCGTTTTCTTTTCTTCCCTTTTTAACCACTAAAGGTTATTGAGACTGTATTACATTAATCTTAATCTATAATTTAATCACTTCTAAAAAAAAAATCTCACGCCATATAATTCACGACTTGCTTTTCAAATCGATTTGCCAGATGTGTTACATGATTATGAGAATATGTAACGAAATTCGAAATGTGTTTTAAATTTGGCAGATGTGTTACAATATTTTGACAGATGTGTTACGAGATTTGATAATTGTATTACGAAATTTGGCGGAAGTTTTTTAGATTTGCAGATGTTCTCCCAATATTTGACAGAGGTGTTACAAAATTTAGTATATAGGGCCTTTTGTTTGTACTATACGTATCGCTGGTTTTAACATTGCTACAATAAAGATTTGCATTGAACAATGCGAATGATATTTTATAAAGTTATTCTACAAAAATATTGTATTTGTCCTCTTCTATGACAACTAAACAAAAAAATGCCGACGAGTCACACGTCGTAACCGTAATACCAACGAGAAAATCCAAAGCTGGTCGGTCACTCGCTTCCTTGGCGAATCTGTAGTCGAACGTCGCTTGGGTTTAGCTAAAGACACATTTAGCTTAAGTCTTAAGACAACGTCAACTACACCTTTCAAAGTCTGCAGTGACATGGGACCTGGAAATGATGATAACGTCAACTGGGACGAAACGGAAACTAACTGTGCTTCGTACCATTATCGGCGATTTAGATAAATAACAGATATAAGGTGAGATGAAACTGAAGCCCTCACATAAGTAACCAATCTCAGGGGAGATAATGCGCCGAACGGGAATAAGTGGAGATAATTTTAAATTCATGGCGGAAAAGGCATATCTGTCAGTGTTTGAAAGAAGTTACAGAGGTATAATAATAAATTATTCATTCAAGCGAAACTTAATGATACATAGCATGCTTCTAGGAAGAAACTATTTAGTTAATACGTTTTATGTGATTATCTGCATTCCTCTCGGACCCATCGTATAGCATAGACTGCGCTAATAATTTGTGTTTTTAACCCCCCAAAATAATGGCAATGCGCGAGAGTAGAGCAAGTGACCTGTTTCGACCAGTTTCTAGAAGCGAGGTCAAACCAGTGCAAGAGTCCAGCGTAAACAAGTTAATTTTAGGTATCCAATGAAAGAAAGAGGTTAAGGGAAAAAAATAGCACACGTCAGCTTCTAGAAGGTCAAAGTTAATAAAATAATTAGGGGAGAAGTTTCCATGATTCTGGAATGTACGATTAAGAAAAGTATAAATTAAGGGAAAGTCTTTTTGACGGGGGCCCTCGCTTATTCCTTGATTAGATATGGTTATAAGTTTTGTGATATTAGCGGGTCCATTAATTAAAGTTTTATTAGTTGAAGTTGAGGTTATGCTAAGTGAAGTTTCATGTATCTTTAAGTTTTATTTATGAAGTATCAAGTCATTTGTTGTTAAATTGAGAAGTTAATTTTATGTAAAAGTTGAAGAAGTATTATTAAAGATGTTATTAAGAAAATACAGAGATATTTCTTCACTTCATTGAGTTATCAAGTGTGTTCGTCACAGCACACATTATATAGACAATATGGTATATGCTTTCGTTTTAAAACATCGTCTACCTGTAGGATAACGTTGTTCATTGTATAGGAACTTTATGTCTAGTCATCATAGATCTAAGGTATATAGAGCAACATACAACTATCTATCATAAAGAAAACCACAGATTCAATAAGAAAGACACTAATAGGGATATTAGAACATTGCTTATGCACACAAAACACTTGGAACTCACTTGATGGGTAACATTTTAAACTTCCATCTCCGTACTTTCCACTAGGACAATCGCAGTAAGTGTGGCTGCGACAGGACGCTTCTCTCGTACACTGGTTAGTGCCACAGTGGACCCCAGACGCTGTGAATTAAACAGGTACATAAAAGATCGTTAACTTATAGATAAGGGGTGGGCAGACTTTTTCTAGCGAGGGCCGCATTAAAAAAAAAAGTAGGAATGGGGCGGGTCGCATATATATATATATATATATATATATATATAAATGGGCATATACAGCTTAGAAAAATAAGGTAGCTAACTGTGTAAAATGTTACATTTCATTTCACTAATTTTAAGGAGAAGGGCCTACATTCCTTAATAGTCTTTTTTGCATCACAGCAGTTGTGCCTAATGTGAAGTATTTAACTGTTTACAATCATGCATATTGTTCCGGAACTTTGGAACTAGCTTACTAGTTGTTATTCTTGTGACTGATGTCAAATTACAGTCAGTCAGCATCGACGTGTTCTTACAATAAAATAATACTTGTTCACAGATGTATGTGAAACCAGTTAATGTGAAAGCTTAGCATCAAAGGTTTTTTTAAGTGTGCAAATACAGTTTCTGGTACCCATAAAATTCCCGTGGAAGAACTGGTTGGAACTTCTCAGGTCATTATAAGTTCTTGACGTCTCTAAGATTTGATTTCAAAGTCCCCATTTTGTACTTTCAAGTATTTTACTAGAAACTGTTTCACCTTTCAGCAAAGAAAATAACAAATCCTGTGTTCACTTGCTTGCCTGGAGAAATGGGGGGGGGTAGCTTTGTTTGAAAATATTTCACATTCACGTACATTTCATATGCAAGCAACCCATTTGCAATAGTGTAGATGTGAAACTTGAAGTCTGTCTTCCACTCTTCACTAGAAATATTAGTAACAAAGTCACAGTCTATGTCCTTCAAGGAACATAACAATTTCTTCCTTGAGACTCCATATTCTTCTCAATTCATTACCTATGCTAAGCCAGCGGATACTTCTGTGGTACCGAACATCGGACTGTTTTGTTTCCGAATTTCGGAACTGCCTGTATTTAAGAACCCTAGCTATGATAAGTTTGATCAATGAGGTACTAGGGTCAACACAATATGTTTGATATTCAATGCAGCTTGGAGCAACTTTCCCGTTTACTCCGCTTAGAGTTTATGATTAGAGTAATACTCTGTTATTTATAAAAAACAAACAAACTCTGAGTTAAAGCTCGGGCTCCATCAGTTGTTACACTCGCCATCTTGTTCCAAGCCAACACTTTCAACACATTTCTTCATCGCATTGAATAAATACTGGCCTGAGTTTGTTTGTTTGACTGAATGTTCCGAAATATTTTCAATAAGAATAATCTTCGTTTACTTTAAACTTTTTAGAATAACATGTAGAGACAATGTTTCTTTAGCCTCTTCATCATAAGACTTAAGTATAAGAAATTTCAACAATTTATATTGACATTTAAAATAATTTATTTTTAATATAGTTGTATTTGTATATGTATATGTATAATCTGTGGGCACACCCGATTTCTGTAGGTGTCCGCGGGCCGCATAAAACATTCTGGCGGGCCGCATGTGGCCCGCAGTCTGTTATTTGCCCATCCCTGTTATAGATCATACATATTATATTCGATAACCTAATATACACTTCTAAAGCTTTGAATGTGACAAAATGTGTAGGACGACGACAGATTTGCGTGGTCACGTGAAATACTGCTCTTCTCTGTACTTAATCTTTGAACTCGTGAGAAAAAACTTTTATCGCACCGATAAGTGAGTCATCTTGGGTAACATAAAGAGTTATTACGTCAAACAAATGGTATATTTGAGCACATGGTGGCATGCAGTTCATGAGCTAAATGGGCAATATCATTTTTTTACAAAGCTTTATGATCTTAACATCATCTGCCTTTTTAAACCACATGGTTCAAAAGGGGATTTTATTTGATTATTTATTTCTATCAACTCACTCTGTCTATCTGGTAACAAGTGTGTACATGTTATTGCTCCCACAACCATTCTCGGATGAAGTTGAAATTTCGCACAATTATTCATTGACAAGAAATGAATCAATTCAAAAGTAACCAGTTGGCCGATCAGTCAATGGTAATTAATTATTTCGCTTGGTAACAACAAGGGAAAGTAATTATTTGGTATTCACAGATATGGCTAAATGTGTTGGGTTTATTCCCCTTAAATAAGTGTTAACGCTATTTCTCCTTCGGGCTTTCTCCAATCAAGCTGATACCTCAAACAATTATTTTTTGTACCTAACAAAACATGAATAAAAAAAAAATCTCCCGATTAGTCAATTAGTTATTGGTAATTAATTATTTTGTGTGATATCGAATAAAGGAAATAACGTGTACATTACTGGTAGATAGAGTTTTAAGGGCGGAGTTCTTCCCCTTTCGATAAGTTTTTTTTCTTTTTTGTTTAAACATTTGATTCACAGCAACTAATTAAATTAAGGAGTTCAGACTTCAGGCCTAAAATAAAGCTTATTTATTACGCAAAGCTGATTTTTTTTTCTTTTTGGAGAAATATCCCGAAGATCCCGAAATTAAAAATCCCAGTCTTCACCAGGGTTTGTATGTTATTAATTTCGGTTGAAAGGTGGGGGGAACGGTGGAAGGTATTGACTTAAAATGAAAAAATAAAACAATAACGCAAGTTACAATTGTATAAACTAATACATAACCAAACACAACTGAATGATTGAATTCTGGAAATTGAAATATTCTATTTTTGCAAAATATAAGACTTTTTACAAGACAATCTCATCGCGTATATTGAGTGATTGCAACGATTACTTTGAATCAATCAAGTTATTATTTTTTTAATAGATGTAGACTAACAATAATAAATTTGTGCGATTGGAAATATTTTTAGAATTTATTTTTTTTCTTTAGCGCAATTTTCATGCATATAGCTATGTTCACTGCAATCACTTTTCTGGATCCGTGTCTTTTCTGCCTTTTCAAAAGAAATTTAAAAAAAAATCTTAACTACAAATTCGAACTTAAACTTAACCTGCATGATGGAAGGGCGACATCATTTGCCGCTAAGCTATTTAGGTAAAAACAAAATAAGTATTCATAAGTACCTATAAAATTAGCAAGTTTTATTGGACTATTGTATGTTTAAAATATTTTAAAAAACCTACCTAATTCTCTACATTATTGTCATTAAGGTCACCGGTTGCCAGTCGCTAGAGGGTACCATGTTTTTTAGCACAAATAATTGATCAACTGAATTTTTACTTTTTTTAATGAATTCTGGTGTTGCCATCGATGAATAATAAATGTCAATGGAAAGAGGAAAAAATAATATGTAAAAGATTTTAACCAGACTGACAAAGTAATTTGATATATCCTCGGTAATAAATATAAAAAAGCTATGTGGTCTTATCAGTGCTGTAAGGTCATCCTGCTGGGTTTGACACCTATTTCTGACATTTTAAGCTTCTTAAATACATTCTATAACACACACTTAATTATATTACAAATATCACAAAAAGAGTTTGTGTTTTCAAACAAACTGAGAGACGGCCCCCATGGGTCATCCCTTTGAAATGCAGCGTAAAGCAGCGTAAAATATATTCATCAGGATATCAGAAGCTATGAAGTACAACCTATCAGCAACCACAATACTATCTACCTACAAATACGTGTGCGTGGCGAAAGGGATTGAATTGTTTGACTCTCTGAAAGTTGTTATTATTATTACAGTGTTAATATTCAAAGGTACTCTAGATATAATATACATAGGTCTGTGATTAAGTAAAATCCACATTTTTTGATGTAAATATCACATTTAATGTTTGTGAACGTATATTTTCAGTGTTTTCTGTGTATTCTATAATTCGTTTTCTGTTATAATCTACACTCTATAGTATATATTATTAACATAAGTAATTAATTCGTATACAATTTGTGTGAATTCTACACTAAAATTCGTTCACCCCGCGTTCAATGGACCCAATGGTCCCGTGTTAGAGCCCTGCTCGCCTCATCCTCCACGTCGTCCTGCAAGAGTTTTGGGCTATGATGCAAAGCACTTTCAAAGCACCCGAAATATGTACAACAAACCACACACACATATTCATATTGTTTTAATCTGAAGCTAATGTCACCCCCCTATTTAAAAAAGGAGAAAAATCTGACCCAGGAAACTACAGACCTGTATCACTTGCCAGCATCACATGTAAAATCCTAGAACACATAATATGTAGCAACATCATAAACCACTTAGACAAACATAAAGTCCTCACACCATACCACTTCTTCTAAAATTTATATATTAATTCAACTAATTTTTTTTCACTTTTTTCACAGGGTTCTGTAAGGGTCGTGTGTACATTATCTCAGGGGTAGGGGTGTCGATTTTACTTTTCTCTCTCATTACAAGAGGTTTGGATTTTGTCCCTAACCCTATCGGTATATTTACATAAACTTTTAAATGAAATGTACAAAAAAACAACATTTTATATATGTGTTATAATAGATATTGATAGAAAGGCTACACTTTAAAAGACCTCACAATCATTTTACAGTCGTGTAACAATGTATAAGTATTCAATGAAGGGATTCCTACGAAGACACTGTTCAGTGTAATCCTCACTATGATCATCTAGTTTATGTTTAACTTACAGACCGAGGAGGGGCTGTGGATTGTGTATCGGGTATATATGTGGGAAGAAGGATGAGGAATGATGTGTTATGCGACTGAAGGTTCCAAAGAAATGTTGCTTTTAAAATGTAGGGTGGGGTGGGTTTGATCAGTTTTATCTATTGTTATAATTAGGCTACAGTTTTAAGACAAATATCCTCACGGGAACAAAACGTATTTTTTATTATTAATATTATTATTACTAATATTATGTTAGAAACGAACGAGCATTCATTCTCTGGCGCTGCCAGATTCAAGTTTCGTAAGAGAGAAACAAAATTTATTTGTAGTCTCCCTTTAACAGTGTCCATTGAGAAATTTTCTGGTGATGTGGCAGGTCTGCAGCAGCCCAGGTACGCTGTTCTGCCTCATCGTGGCACCTGGGTGGAAACGGCTACTTGAGGGGGTAGCTAGGCTAAATGAATGGCGATACATAACTCCCGTGGGGATGCCCACGGGTAGACGAGAGTCCACCCATTGCACGGGCGGGGTTGTAAAAAGTCCCCACGAGCACGTCCCGCATCCATGCCCCGTTCCTCAAAGGACCGTTACATAAATGGCGAGTCCCCCACGGTTAGCTTGGTACAACGAAGGAAAATGACAGAGGCTCCCGGTGTCCTCGGCTTTCGGCCATGAGCGGCGAATCATGCGTCGGGCCAAAGGCATTGGAAACAGCAATGTTTTACATAGGCATTGACTTGGGTCGCTCTCAAACAGAACTGTGCGTTCACACAGGTTTTTTTTTTTTTTACTGTTTAGGCTGGACGACCAAACAGTTTTTTTTTTCAAACTTAGAGCTCGAAGAGCCTTCGGCTCAGTTCTTTTGGACATCAACAAGGTCTGCAGCAGTACCGCCAGGAATGTTATGGACGTTAAAGGTATCCGTGAGGTCAGTTGATAAAACAGCAGGGTATATTGTTATTTTAGACATCTTTCGTAACCACTTAATCTCCAGCCTTGGTTCCCATATTTTCTTTGTTTTTACAAAGCTTATATTAACTAAATCTGTTGTCTGTCTGCCTGTCTGTCTAGTAAAAAAGTGTGTATACGTTAATTCTCCCACACCCATTCTCAGATCAAGTTGAAACTTCACACAAATATCTATTGGCATAGATAAAACATGAATCAATATAAAAAAAAATAACCAATTGGTCAATTAGTTACAGGTAAATATTTTTTTGTTTGAAACCAGTAAAGGAAAGTAATCTTTCAGTATTCACAGATATGGCTAAATGTGTTGGCTTTAGTCCCCGTAAATATTTGTTTAAGCTATTTCTCCCTCACGGATTCTCCGATCATGTTGATACTTTAAGCAATAATGTATTGTAACTTGAAAAATATGAAGCAATTAAAAAAAAACAAGCAATTAGTCTCTAAATTATTGGTAATTAATTATTTTGTTTGATATCAAATAATGGAAATAACTTGTACATTATTGAAATATATTTTTAAGGGCGAAGTTATTCCCCTTTGGAAAAGTGTTTTTAAAATATATTGTTTATATTTAGCTATTTATTATTATTATTAATATTATTTTTCAAATGAAACACCCAAATGTTATTATTTTAACAGTTTAACATGTGTGAGTCTGTCTGTTTAGGGGACTTCAGACCCTGTCACAATGTAGTAAAGAAACATCTTAACTACTTTTTTCTTGAGCAACTTTCATTTACTCGTGTGTAGGTGTGTATCGATTGCACACGTCACAATAGTTACACGTTGTGCATTGATTGGACAATTTATGTGCTTAATTTATTGACTGTTTTTTTAGAATGAGGACAGAGAGTGCAAAGTTTAGACTGCTCGCCATGTCTGTCATGTTCTTATTAATTTTTTTTTTCTTTATAATAATTTTTAAAGCTCCTTGATTCTATAGTACACAGGAAAATAGACCTGCTTACCACGATGAATCCATCGCTACTGGCGGGTAAGGCAGCATATACTTATAGGTTGCTGGTTGTGTGGTATGCGCCCTAGACTGTTGTCTAGATGGACCCAGGTTTGAACCCTGCACGTCACCATTTACTGCCGTTTTCCGTGAGATTTTGGGCTTGTATGTAATAATATTATTTCTGAAGGAACATCCAAAAACATGTAAAACCAACAAGGCTAATATCCGGACATTCAGATTTGTGGTACCTTAAGATAAAAAGACCTTCCTGCAGGGAACAGTACCAGGAATAGAAGAAGAAGCAGACATAAAGCTATGGGAAGACAGAATTAAAGACTGGACTGGCCTGTCATTGAAAGAGATTCTTTTCAAGGCAAACATACAGAGAGGTGTATAGTGAACGAACGGCTCAACAGACTAAGAAATGAGTGAAGGGTCAAATTTCTAGAAAAATCGTTAGAGTCTCTTTTTTAATACCCGTTCATTAAGTGGCCAACCATTTTATTTCTGAAACCAAGAAGAGTTTGTGAGTTAACAGGAACAAATGAGGGGAAAAAAAGAATTATAAAGCTCAGAAATTATCACAATATAGATACGGATACGTACTCATTGAACTGGAGTTAAATTTTATTTAAAAAGTAGCAGCAATTCAAGAGACACCAAACCATAATTTCGTAATGAAAACATTCTAAAAATATTACTTTGAAAAATTATATGCACAATGCCGTAACCACAATTGTTATTCCAAATGCTGGAATAAATTTATAAAAGATCATTTTCTCTTTCATTATTGGAATGTTGTTTATGAATTAAAAATAATAAAAATGTTTTAAGCATACAAAGTAACTTACAGTTTAAGCCTACTTCTGTAACACAACAGCAGTTAGCTCCTAGAAAGACAGCCGTTTCAATATGAACATTTAAATATAGAGCTAGATTCTAGATATTTTCAGACCTTGTATTATGATTAGGTCTTGAGACCAGTGACCTCTGTATAACAGTACTTATTTTTCCTGAATTATATTACCAAAGCTACTAATAATAGCCTCTGGATATATGACTTACTGAGACATATGAATAATGAGTTTAAAGTCTCAGTTATACAATTATAAAGGAGTTTATTTTAAAAAAAAAGATCGTAAAGAAATACATAAGCACATGCCAACAACAAAATAATGTAAGTCCTAAATATTTGGACAGTTAGGGCCTACGGGTCATAAACATCAAATAACCGTTCACACTGGGACATGCTACTGTCTTTATTTCAATCTATTCAAAGATAAACTTAAATCTATCCTGATCATATAAACAAACTGCTCCACTAAAGAGATTGGACAATAGCGCACTGGGCATGCTTTAAGCATGAAAGTTGCGCTATTTAAAAGTTTGTTTTTTTTTTGTTAAAAATATGTGTTCATTGGTCAGCTCAAAGTGGCAATTAAACACGGGAAACAGGGAATCAAATAACATACAAAAGGGAACTTTCTTTGACACTGTAATATATGTAAATACAATTATTAAACCTTTTCTTTTCATCTTTATAAACGGATTTTTTTTTTAAAGTTTCTCAGATGTGTACAGTAATATCTCGGCGTACATGACAAGCGTCCCATAGAGTGTTTCACGGGGGATTATTTGTTTACGTAAACGCTTCAGCCTTTGTAAGAGTCCTATTAATAAACAATAAATAAAGTCTGTTCCAACTTAACTCACTAAATTAGAAAAAAAAATTTTTCAAGAGACGCAAACATAGATCTAGGGTACGTTATTTCTGAACATTGTTGTTGCTTGTTTGATTTCAAAATATAAAGATATAATAAATAATTAACCAAAAAAAATAATAAAAAAATAAATCCTTTTAAAACGTTCAACTTAAATGACTAAATTGAATTTTATATACGTAGAACATAACTTTTATTTAGGAACGTACAGATATGCTATTAAGATTATTTAATCCATTCAGTCAACACCTTGAGGTTCGGACGTGGAGACGAAAGGCCCAGGACAGATCTGAATGGAGGGATGTGTTGAAGCAGGTCAGAGCCTTGTATGGGCTGCTAAAACAACTGTAGTGCCACTGGGATGGATGGATGGATAGTCTCATAATAGTTATGATACTTATCTTCGATTTGAAGAGGATCAGGTATTTCAGATGATAAAATGGAGCTCTTGATTTTACATTTCGTCCGCACTCTAATTTCAAACCTACACAAATTAATGGACTATCAATGTTATCAATGTTATGATTCTTGGTACTTATCACGTCGGTATTAAATTATATGACATTCTCTGTCTCGGAAGACAATGGATGCACCCCATATATTTTTCAATAGTCAATATTTTTAGACAGGATACAATCTGGTGTGACTAAAAAGCCCATTCTCAGTGGTGTAGCAAGGAATTTGCCATCATTGGGGGGGGGGGGGACCGAGACCTCTTTGAAGCCACTGAAATTAGCATAATATTTAGTATTTAATTTAAAAATCACTCTTTTGGGACCCTCACTCAAATGGGTCCCGGGAGGATTTTCAAATTATGCCCCTCCTTCCCCCACCCTAGCTACGCCTCTACCAATTATGGAGCGGCAAAGTTTGCCACAATTCGTGCATGTGAATTAATCTGTTTTAAGGCTAGCTTTCGTTTCTTTCTGTTCAACTAAGGGCCGCTTCGTTTCAATGCTTAATGAACGCTCGCGCTCAGTATAGAAACCGTTCACTTGAATAGATCTTTCAGTTTGCAAAAGTCATCAGGGATGTATTGTTATCAGCAGTTCATAAACGAGTTCGCTATCCCAAAGTCACAGCCGGGAGCCTTGACTTCAGATGTATCCTGCATAGATGTTGTTTTTTAGAATGCTTAGGAGATAATTTGTCACATGTTAGGGATTTTCTTCAATGGCAGTAAAATTATCATTATAGCTAGCTTTTTGGTGTATCCGTTGTTGAGAATAAAGAAGTGTTCTTTAAAATGGACTTTCTTTCAGATTTCGAAAGTATGCCGGTTTTTTTTTTTTTTTATTGCCACCATTCCCTTTATTTTTTATTTCCGACAAGGAAGTTTCAATGCAGCATCCATGACATTGTTAAGTTTATTGTGAAAATCCTTAATTCTTACACATCCGATATTCCATATGTATTTGACATGAACTGTAATTCTGGTGTTATTTCAATAAAAAAAAATGAATACCTTATAAATATTAACGAGTATTAAATGTTAAGTATCAAATGAAAATTAATTCTCTAATTTTAGTATTTTCACTTTTGATTTTCCTCCTTAAGGTTGTCGCACTTTATACTACAAATTACGGACAACAAAAATTAATATTCCACTATTCAGGTCGCACATTCCTGGAAACAAATGAATCGTGGAAACAAATGGATCCTGTGTGGACACGGATAACGACTCTGACGATTTTCCTAAAAAATAAACAGTTCGTGTGTATCGTTGGTAAAAAAATTACATAATCATTGGCCACACTGAGTTTGACCGTTTTTTATTTTTTAAAGTATAAAAAAAAATATTTGAATTGGGCTAAACACGAGAGTGAAAATGACAAACTAATGTAAAAAAGTTTTATTTCATTTAAATATTTTTTTTCTTTGTTACGTAACAAATCTTCAGACTACCCCCCATACCCCTTTGTAACAAATTGTAACAAATTATATATTATATCCGAATGTTCCCTTATGAACAATCTTAACAGACGAGAATCTAATGCAACACCGCCAAATGTCATCACACAAACATTCTTGGAGAAAACAAAAGAGAAATGTGTTAGTTGTTTTCACAGTTAACTAATCAACGGACTGGAAAGTTACTTTATAGCCATTCAGAATTTCCCTAATTTATTTTCAATTATAACTAGTTTTATTAGACGCATGTTTGCTTTAAAAAAAAACAAAAAAAAAAACATGTTGTTCTATAGGGAAGCGTGGTCTTGAACTTGGTTGGCTACCTATGAAGCAGGCAGAGTTGTGTTTACTGAGTGCCTAAAGGCAGCATGGAAAACCTTCTCCCAGATATTCCCTCCCCCCACTAGTCCACAAATGAGATTGGATCATATCACCATAGCCTTCTGAGCATGCTATAAACATGAAAGTAGCTATATAAAAGCTATAATTTGTTTATTTTATAGATCTGTATAAATTTTATGAAATAAATCAGTAGGCCTAAATATTAGAGTATTATAGATCAAAAAAAGCTAGAGGTAACTAAAGGAAGTCTACCTATTATAGAAAATACATTAACAAAATTATATTGAAATAGAAACTTTTACCTTACATACGCAGAGTCCACCACTTGCTTCTGACACGATTACATATTTTGAAGGGAAGATATTTGTAGCGCTCGGTGGAGACTGTTATATTTCGTATAAATTTTTATGGTAGCGACGGACAAGTAGTTACATAAAAGGTAGTCTTATAAAAGAAACTTATAGTAAATTTCATATGGTAAGATAGAAGAAGATATTAGATAGTCCGATTACTGATGCTAACAATCAAAAGTGCCACGGTTGCACTTTGTCTACTGTGTAAGAACCTATCAGGAACTAGAAATGGTTAAAAGACACAATATTTATTTATTTGTATGAGCATATATGTATTTTTTTTAACACGATGAAATCAAGAGTAAATGCTCCTGTTGGTAGCAGTCTCGTGACCGTGCTAAAGTGGTAAGTCTATACGATTCGAACAGTGGCGTAACTAAGGGGGGGGGGGGGGGAAGGGGGGAGAATTTTAAATTTAAAGATTAAATTTATCACAAAGACTAAACCTAGATCTAGGTCTATCAGTACGATGACTTTGTTGACATTTTAAAAGTATTTTTTCCCACAGAGATCAAAGTTTTTTTTTTAAGTTGGTTTTACATTTTAAACATTGTTGCCACGAATAAAACTGCATGATATACAGCGAATTCCAGGTATCTTGTTACCTTTACTAATAATAGATCTAAATGGCGAGTATTTTATGGCTACACTAATTAACCTTGAAGCAAAATTTACAGAATTGAGTATAACAGATCCAAAAGTTATTCTTAATAATGCTAGAATAGTCCATTATTCGGGTTTGGCGTCTATAATTTCAGAATTAAACTTCACACTCGAGTTATTACCCCTCTATTCATCTTTCCCCAATCCAATGGAAACTCTCTTTTTATTTCCATCTAATCCTTTTGCTTTCGCACAAAACATAAACAACAAACAATGACGTAATATCATATAGTATTAGCACATCCTTCCTTTTGAAGTTATTATCACACCCTTCCTTTTAAAGTTCTTAAGAGTGGTATCTACTAGCAGGGCCAGCTAATAATATAGTTCAGAAAAAACTACAAAAGTCTGGACTGCATATACGGGAAGCTGCTAAAGAAATTAGTACCCTTTCATGCTTTCTGCAAAATGATGAGAAACTGACAAAAACCCAATCGATCGAAAAAGCAAAAGAAGGTAGTGAATACTATGGATTCCCTGTAATCAAAACAACCAGAAGAAAGAAAAGACTTGATTGGAAGTTGAGTTCTAATGTAGGACTGTCAATAGAACTGCAATTCAAACGTTGCGACAGAAGTGCTGGACAGATTTCATATGGAGATGAAGGGCAGATTTCAAAGGCTGGAAAGAAAATGGATACCTTTGGGTTTCTTCTTGAACCAAGACACTTGTTAGATGAAGACCCGCTTATGACAAACTGTGCTACTTTTCCTGTTTGTATGATGAAATAAATGGCAAATCGCTTTTTCAATGATGTCATTCATGCACGAGCACTTTAAATCAATATACTAGAAATACAATCACAAATAGAAATATTGAGGAAACAGGCTTCATATGGCAATTACGTATGCTCAAACTTTGCAACCTCCTCCGAATACTGCTAACTCAGGCCACTTCCATTACGTCATGTGAGAGATTATTCTCAAAGCTTAAGTTCATCAAAAGCTATCTCAGGAGCACAATGACACAAGAAAGACTTATCATGGCTTTAATGTCAGTGAAGTCACAAATACTAGAAAGTATCGATGTAGTTGATGTTATAGATGTCTTTGCTGCACAGAATGCACGACGTGAAGCGATATCAATTTAGATTTGTCACTTGTGCATTATTTAACTTATAAACAAAGGTATTATTCATTAAAAGAGTCTTGATTACTTTTTGTTAAGTTTACTGATATACTGAACCAATTTGATTTGGGGTTTTTATATTTTTGCGTACATTATCCCATGTCATATGTCGAATGTCAAAATGCAAGGGGCCCCCAAAGAGGTCAATCCTCCCGGGTCCCCAAATCCCTAGTTACGCCCCTGGCTTCGAACTGTCACAGTGTCTCAAATATCGACCAAAATGGTTTCGATTGTTACGATTGTTCTGGGCAAGTAGTCAATAAGATTCTTACGAAGAGACGCTTGAAACTTCCAAGTCAAGAGCATCTTTTGTTTGCATAGAGACAAGGTGCAAAAGAGATGAAAAAGAAAACGTCTCAAACCTGGGAAATATTTTTCTGGAATTTCGCCTTTACTTAATTTATAACTTAACTCTAGTTGTAAATTATTAAATTAAATAATTTTAACTTAACAGTGTTTCCTGATTTTCCAGGAGTTCCTAGAAATCTTCCGAAATTGCAAAGTATACGAAAAAAGTCATAAAAATGTCCTGAAAAATAGACAAAATTGTCATTTGGGGGCCGTCATTCAATATGGAAAACGCCAATCCTACTCGCGATAAAAAAAAACGGCATTGTCAGCTTTCATTTAATAAAAATAATAAGGCGAATTTTAACCAAAACAGGAAGTTCCAATACTTTATTTACTTTAATTAATAGTGAGTGGCATATAAATATAGATTTAAATCTATCTCGATCTCTTAAAGAAATCAAAAGCGATATTTTGCTAGTCGATAGTAAATCTAAAAGGCAGATCTGAATGTTTATCGGCTTTTGTTGGAAAACTACCTTCAATTGTAGATGGCTCATCAAGTTAATTTGACCGTGCTTTTGTACTTAGTAAAGTATGAATAAAATGCTAAGATGTATTTATTTTCTAACAAAAAATCTTTAAATTTTCACATTATCCTTATCCCTACCCAGACTAAGCCCCGCGCTATCCGTTTTGCCGTTATAGGGCCCCTCAAACTGTAGGACCGGCCCTGCCCCTGAGACCACCCAACTCTTATGGGTACCTGACTTTAGGGAACGTAATGTTGGTTGCTCGTTGTGCTGGCCACATGACACCCTGCTCGTTAACCGTTGGCCAAAGGAACAGATGACCTTAAGATCATCTGCCCTATAGATCACATGGTCTGAAAGGGGAACTTTACTACTTTATTTTTACAATATAGCCCAAAACTCCAGCGGAATAGACATGGTTCATTGACCCGGGCCATCGAGACGACTGACCATAAGATCATGCGGCCATTTATGTCTGTCGGTGTAGATTTTCTTATTAATTCTATAGATTCGTATGGTTTTATAAGAGTGGCACCCCCCCCCCCCCTAATCAAAACTTACTTTATTCTGCACACCGGATAGACCAAAATAGCTAGCTAATTAAAGTTATCCACCATAGCTTAAAATATCAAAAAAACATTTTGTACAATAGTGTTTCCATGCTTTGTGTGTGTGTGTGTGTGTGTGTGTGTGTTTGTCGGATGGAATAGCGTGTGTAATCAAATTAGTTTTGAAATTGAAAAAAACAACAACATAGGCCTTACGTATAAAAATATATCATTTTTAACACTAACTTACTAAAGGTCATTCCGTTCAATATCAACTGTAAATGTCGAATGGGGTTTTATGTCAATCATTCAAAGACGAAATGAAAAAAAAAAAATCTAATTGGGAAACCCCGATAAGCTTCAGCTGTGAAATTCTCTTATTACGAAGTTATAGAATACAAAATGTAGAACTTTCAATGATCTCTAGGCTCGAAGACAACATTGTATTGTGCGACCCCCTGTTTCTTTGCATTGGTAGATTAGCAAGATTCACAGAGGTAGTGAGATGCTAGAGAAGGATCTTAGGTATCACCTACAAAGACGGTACCACAAGTGAGGAGATCACAAAGTTATTTGGACCCCACGATAACCTGCTGACCACTGTCAAAGAACTCAAAACGTTTATAGCATAGTGAGCAAATAGATGATATCTTTCTAGATTTTACCAAGGCTTTTGACAAAGTTCACCACCCTAGTTTGCTTAAGAAATTAAAATACTTTGGCATTGATGGTCCATTGCATCAGTGGATTAAAGATTTTCTGATAGGGAGAGAACAAAGTGTAATAATAAATGGCTCTAAATCAACACCAATAACAGTAAACTTAGGTGTACCTCAAGGAAGATTCTTAGGTCCGCTACTATTTTTAAGTAACATAAATGATTTACCAAATTGCATTAGTTCAGGAACAAAAGTCAGATTATTTACAGATGATTGCATAATATATAGAACAATAAAAACAACACAAGATACAGAAATTTTACAAAAAGAATTAGATGAATTACAGAAATGGGAATCAAATTGGAGCTTGGTAAACCAGTAACACAGACTGAAAACGCAAAATACCTAGGTGTTATAATAAATGAAAAACTGTCATGCAATCCCCAAATTGATGAAACTATCAAAAAATCAAACAAAGCATTAGGGTTTATTAAAAGAAATTTCTATAAATCAAATAAGAACATAAAACTAAAATGTTATTTAACCTTGATTAGGACAATAATAGAATATGCATCCTCTGTTTGGGACCCCTCAACTCAAGAAAACAATAAGAAATTGGAACAGACACAAAATAGAGCAGTGAGATTCATAACAAACGAATATTTACATTTGACTAGAGTTATACCTTTAGTAAAATCACTAAATTTAGAAAGCCTTCAGGATAGAAAACTTAAAAGTAAAGTAAAGTATACATAAAACACTGAACCATAATCTTCAAATACAAAAACAAAATTTAATAAAATACTCAGAAAGACACAAAGATGAACACACATTCCTCGTTCCATATGCTAGGACAAATTTGTACAAATGCTCTTTCTTCCCGAGCGCTATTAGAGCATGGAATAGGTTGCCTGAGCTAGCCAGGAAAACCAGTGACTTGGGAGAATTTGGGTCATTGGTTAATATGCATGACTAAATGCATGATGCGTAGGACGTAATCATCTTCTTTTTTGAAGTAACGTCTGTATTATATAAGATAAGAAGATAACTCAAACGAAAACTTTTTAGCGATATCACAAGGTCCTCAAGGCGCGCAAAGACCTTCCTTCAGGGAACAGTACCAGAAAAAAGAAGAAGAGGGAAATTACAGCTAGACAAAAATGGGCGGGCCTGTCATTGAAAGTGATTCTATTCAAGTCATAAAGACATAAAGGAATGGGAAAAAACGGTTGACATAGAATTTGTGGGGCCCCAAAGGCGACGGTGCATTGTCGGTGTCAGCGGGACTTATCTATATTTCGCTTTATATTCTTTACCTTCTTGTCTCAATAACCTTGGTGCCTTAGTTCATCTACAATTATTAGATGTTACATGGCATATTTATTCATTATTAGAACAGGATGTGCTTATGTTCTTTCCTTTATCTTAATTAAAGTCGCCCTAATTATATCGAAATGAAAGTTGTTTATAAAAAAACAAAACACTATGAATATAAAGAAGTTAAAATACTGACTGAGAACTAACGTTAGGTCATTATGAAAAGAAAATATAAACATAAATATAGACAGAAATAAAGAAATAGGCTTATTTGTGACTTGAGTAGTGTACTAGTATTTTTATAGTATAATTACAGATGTTGCCTCAATGTAGATGACTTTATCCCACAATTTATGTTAATGAGCAACTTAAACTGTACCATGTCATTGGATTTCTTCCTTCGGCATATCGAAATGAAATAATGTAGCTTATAGTAATAAGGACACACGTAAGATCCACAGCCTAATTATCGATTCATCGTGTATCAATTAAAACCCAACTCGGTGACTTTATAAAAATATCCAGTGGAAGTATAATTAATATAAATATTTTTAAAAAAAATAGAAGAGATGGTATATAGGTCAAATCGATGTGCATGTTTTTTTTTAAACTATGACGTGTAAATGTGTTTCATGATGTGTATAGATCTATGTGCTGTTTCTTTATTAAATCTTTATGATTCTTTTATTCATTTTTGACGTTACATGTATGTTTTGTGTTGTTGTCCTAATATTTGTCATTACAAATAGGAACCATGTATAGTGGTCGAGAGGCCAAGTGCGCTTGAACTTGGCTTGGCTTGGCTACCTAGAAGGGGACCCGAGGTTCGACACCCGACTTGGGCAGAGTTGTGTTTACTGAGTGCCCAAAGGCTGCACGGAAAACCAACTCCTAGATACCCCCTCCCCCCCCCCCCCCCCCCCCACCGGTCCACAAATGAGATTGGACCAAAAGCGCTCTGAGCATGCTATAAGCATGAAAGTAGCGCTATATAAAAGCTATAATAATAATAATGTTTCTGTTATACGCGTATTGGTTATTTCTGTGATTACTTGTGTTTTATCTGAAGTTAGTTCAGAGATGAAGATGACTACGTCCAAGCACAAACGTCCTGCAAGATACAAGGGGGAAGACGTAAAGTATTTTGAACTCGGGACAATGAGACCACAGTCCAAAGCGCATACACTTCGACCAAGGATACACTCATTAGTCTTATGACATGTATTTATTTTGTTTCTGTCTTTCATGAGTAAAAACAACATATAAACTCTGAGACCTAAAGTTATGTCGTGTTTGAAATAAGCAGATCTTACTTAGATACTCAGACCTTACTTAGATACTCAGATCTTTCATAGATACTCAGACCTTACTTAGATACTCAGACCTTACTGAGATTCTCAGACCTTACTTAGATACTCAGACCTTACTAAGATACTCAGACCTTACTTAGATACTCATACCTTACTTAGATACCCAGACCTTACTTAGATACTCAGACCTTACTTAGATACCCAGACCTTACTTAGATACTCAGTCCTAATATAATATCAGTGTTTCAATTCACAGTTCAACAAAGCAAAGTTACGTCTCCAAACATTTCTTTAGATCTAAGTTTATATCAACCTTTTCCCCATTACCTTCTTATCAGACACAATTTTAAACTCTTTCTCTCCTAACTGACGATACCAACGTTGATTCCACCAGAATTTGGTAAATAATTACGGAGAGAAAGAGTTAATATTTTTTTTTTCTGCATACATTTTTAGGATGTCCACAGTTAGAAAGTTTGCCCAGTTTAAACTAGTGTAATCTATTTGTACTATTTTTTATAAATTTCCTGTTATAGTTTCTTCTGTTGTAAATGTGTTGTTGTTTTTTTAAATAGGATATTGAAACGTTATAATAATCGGTAAAAAGATATTGAAAAATATTATAGATTTACTATTTTTTAAATTATTCAAACAGGGCAAGACTAGCCCTACATATCTACAAGTTTTCCACTTTTGCACAAATTTTTAGTTCTGGATCAATAATTAAGACTTGACCAAAATTGAGTACACATAACTTATGTTCATAATTCTACCTGAGGAGGTGTCCTAATCAAGTAATGCACAAACTACGACCCGCTTTCCATATCCGGCCCTTTACGCGTTGCCATCTGGCCTGTCTACACTTCTGCTTACAGTTGTACATGACGCCTCGGAGCTAAAGAATGATGTCCGTGACACTTCTGTTCACATTTATTCGGCCCACAGGTTAAAAAGACTTGACCTAATCAGACCAAAGGTAAAATTGCAACTTACGTTCAGCTGAATAGACCAAATGTCCAGCGCTTCCTTGAGAACTGACCACAGGCAACATGTATCCAACAACTAAAATTGTGTTCAACCATCTTGTCATTTTGTGAGAGTCGCGTCGGGCGTCAGGCGTCCAGTAGCCGTTCCAATGGCCAGCAACCTCAGCCCCCGATACTTTTTTCCTCCGTTTCCTCGCCGTGGCCAAGCCTAGGGCTGTCTTTGTCGTTGTGGGAGATGTTGTAGTCAATGTCGCCTTCGTCCTCTTGAGTTGACGTCTGCACCGTCTGGCGGGCTGACAGTGAACTTCTATCTTTTTTAGTTAATGTCTTTATCTCCTCAGCCGCTCACAGCAGACGACAAGCGCTCAGAAAAAAAGGCGCGCACGCGTAGCTTGCGTGCACTTCCCTTATATATGATATACCTAAAGTGATATATTCAATATATAAAGGGAAAGACTACGCCAAGGGATTGGACTCTCACATAAAAAGCTTTGAAGCTACTCCCGAGACTATATAAAGGGGACTTGGGGAAAAGGGGGGCTTCCCTCCCTTCGCAGTGAATCAATACACCATTCAGTTAGTTTATATATTCAAAAGAAGAATGTGGGCAGGCGTTATTAAGGCCCCTGTCAATCAAACATTAGCATATTTGTAAAACTTGTGCCGTTGAAAACTTTGCAGAACTAAATAAAACAAACGTAAGATCGTTCTATATAGGTCAGTTCCATAAGAAATAAACATTATTTTCGCTGACTGGAGATTTTTAAATTTTGGTGTATCCGGTGTACACAATGTTGATAAGCTAGGTTTTGTTTAAAGGTATAGGATAAGTTTGTGTGCACCTTTTAAAACTGCCAAATCCAATGTTCTAGACTCCTCTGTTTGTGGCACAAAGTAATTCTAATGGAAAAGAAGCATTAGACTTTCCTTCTATGGCTTGATGTAAAAGTAATGGGCAACTAACTAGCGATTTATTACAAAGATCAACTACTACGCATTGAGATAGGGTTAAAATTATAGCGCAAGTCGTTTTGTTTTATTTCGTTGTCAACATAGAGGTCAAAGTTTAACTCTCTAAACATTGTTTCTCATGAAAACCTCCAATACAAAAATATTTGTGTCGGCATGTGTTGGTGATGGGCTGACAGTTACAAAATAATCTCCCTAACAACAGCACGCCTCGGAGTTTAAGCGGTTATTAAACTCACCAACCTTAAAGGCCGCTTTTTAAAAAAATGCATTCGGTAGAACATGGTTGTACAAATGTTTTAAGATTTAATAATTTAGTATTATCTTTTACCAGTGTTTTTTCTATTACCAGTTTACCCTATTTTGCAGAAGTCAAAGGCCCTTAAAACACTTTACCAAAGAGAATGACTTCTCCCACAGGCCATGAATGAGAGAATGGTTAATCCCCAATTTCCTTGACCGTAGGTCAAAGTGGTCCACCATCAATTAGAAGATCATTGAATGACATCTTGCTTTTCTTACATCATAACAAGAAGAAGGGGAAGACATTGGGCAACCAGTGCTGACCTACACTTGCATCCGCATTTGGTGGCAAGCTGTCTGCATATAGATATGTTATTGGCCACGCTTGCAGCCTTTTTTTCCTCCATTTTTCCTCCACCAATGCCAAGTTATACGAGGGCGTCCCTGTTGCGCTGTCCTCTTTTCGACCTCCATGTCTATGCATGTTAAACCAGCTCTGTGCTACCTAGTTAGTAAGTATTAAAGAAGCTATCTTTTGTTTATGATCTCTTTCTCTTGAAACTAATTTCTCCTTTGACCAGATAACATTAGAGAATGGCTACACATGAGACCAATCGTTTTAGAAGATCTAAACACTGACCTACGACGTCGCAGCCTGTGGGCAGGTTAAACCAATAGCGATGGATTATAGCCACTCATGTCAAAATCCTGTATCCAGCATCACAAGACAAAACGCTCCCCTGGAAACCCCAAGAAAAGAGGAAGAGGCGACTCCACATAAATACTTGGCGCCAGTTTGGGATGCGGATACAATGCAAGTGTGGGGGTAGTTTGGAGAGACTCACTCAGAATCGCAACACTTGCACAAAGCTGGTTGGTGGTCAAAGTGCCAGACGGGAACCCCAGTCGGAGATATAAGGGACTTATAATCTTTAGATTAAAAAAAACAACTTCTGTACCTAGATCTATATAGGTCCTACTAATGGATACATTTTTCATTTTTTGAAGCCACTGCGCAAGTAGATTGTGACCAAGTGAATTAATCAATAGACCACGCCTACTTTTGTTTAGTTTCTTGTTAGTGTATGTAAACAAAGGCCGATGTCTAGATCTATCAACTTGATACTTGCAAGGCGGCTACCACGAACAACGCCCAAGCTTATTCTATTAGAAAATTTTTCCTATCAGAAGAGTTATTTCAGAAGATCAATGTCAGAAGAACGATGTCAGAAGATCAGTGTCAGAAGAACGATGTCAGAAGATCAATGTCAGAAGAACGATGTCAGAAGATCAATGTCAGTAGAACTATGTCAGAGAACGATGTCAGTTTGTGATATCCTCAGTGGGCTTTCAAGGTCTATTCGATAGAAGCAGAAGGGCAAATACCAGAGCCAATTTTCAATACAGAAAAAATATACATTAAATCGAATCAAATACAATTCTTGATATTACATTTAAATATCAGAGCAGGTATTGTAATTTGGTGATAATGTGTTTCGTTAATACCACGTGACAGACGGTCTCCTCCTCTGCTAGAATCTCCAGAATGTCTAGACAGAGAAGCGTGTTCGTCTCATAAGCAGCCAAGTGGTAGCTTGCATAACAAATGGTAGAGTAGTCATCAGCTATATATACTGCATTTCTAGCTATAGATAACATCAACTTCTGAAAAAGGTTTCGGCAACGAATGGCTGAAATGAAATTAAATGTTTTTAGGTGTTTAATTACTTTTTTCAGGTGCACTACGAACTGTCTTATACACAACGCAAAAGACAACAAAACAAAGTGACGAAGACTTCTGAGGGCGCAGTCGTCATAATTGAATGTTCCACAATATCTGCTTTACCGAAAGCATGTCTGATTTAAAGTGGCTACTTTTAACAACACATAAGACAAAAACGCAAGTTCCCGGTTTACACAACAATTAAGGTTAACATTGTTCAGAAACTGTCCAAACTTGACGATCACTGGGTTGTCCATTGTCCTCTTGTAGTAGACATATGTACGCACACGAACAAATCCTTGAAATTGGGATTCTTTTGGAAGGATCTGTCTTTGTTTGCTATAGCAGTACAAAGGTTCCAGGAAACATACATGCTCTTGTTGATGCGTTTACAGATGGAGCACAAATTGTTTAATTTATAACTTACTGTGCAGAGCCTTCAATTACAATATTTAAATTTTCATATTAAATGTAGTTTCCTTTTATAAAAGTATTTCTGGTTTAAATATGTTTGAATAATTCATTCAATATTTTGAATTACTAAAATACATATAAAGAAATATTTGTTGATCTAGATCAGAGATTCTCAAACTTTTTTTGACCGGTGACCCCTTTATGTAGTCAAAACATGCTCAAGGACCCCTAAGTGAAAAAGATACATTAAATGCACAGTATATAAGTTACACAAATTTTTTAAAAAGTTTATTGCAGGAGTGAGTGTTTATTGAGATTAGAATTTGGCTTACAATAAAATTGTAAAAAAAATAAAATAATGGCTTGTATATGTTGAGATTTTATGAAAACATTTATGTCCTGCCCAATGTTTGTAAGCAGCAACAGCAAATCTCCACCAGCAGAAATTTCTAGTCGGTTTCTTTATTTGTAATGATGTTCGTTACGGCAATGAATCCACATTGTACAAAACAAGAAGACAGGAAAGCAGTCAACAACTTCTGTACAATGACCCATAATGCAGGATATAAAATTGGTATTTTTTTAAATTATTTTTTTTGTAAACCAGATTGTGTAATATCTTTGTTTAAACATTGGTTTAAGTTCCACGCTTGTAACTACTTCAATTAGCTGCTCCTATATTTTTTTTAGTATGTTTTGATGTATGATTGGGTTTTGATTTTATCCACACGCAAATGGATCAGCACAAAATCGCAATATCCAAATTAGGAATGTCTCAAATCTTTAGTTTGGATCGAGATAGACTAGTACGTAATAGAGACAATAAAGCATTAATGAGGAACAGGTTTAATATTATCAAAATTATCCGATCAAATAAAATGTCTTTTAGAAAAAAAAGTTATTTTAATTTATAAAATTTTCCTCTTTCTTTGGACACTCTACGAGCGTCTCTCAGACCCCAGTTCGAGCACGACTGATCTAGACGACTATATATAGATCTACTAATAACCATAGTGACTTAGTGTCTAAGACCATCCAATACATTTAATATTAATATTATCGTGGCCCGATGGTGATCACTTTTGTCATGAAGGGGGCTCAGGGTTTTGCACTACGGTTCTGTGCCTTCTTGCATGGCTTGTGAGACAGCAGCGACCTATGTGATCCCGACATGTAAGACGTGTAGAAGTTGAGTTTAATTGGGTTGTTCCCTAGTGACATTAAAAACTTAGAACGGAAATACTAACGATTATGGCTCATCTCAGAGCACACTTCCTCATGTGGCTGTGGAGCCCTATTTTGGAGTCAAACTCCCGTCCACAAATATCGCAGGTTAAGGTGGCTTTCGCTTCGGTGGTAGAGGAGCTGGTCATTTTACGCATTGGACGCTTTTCCTCCAGAGCTGAGGCCCATGTTCTTTCGTTGTCCATAGCTTTCTTGGTCACTGTCTCTCTCCATCTGGTGCGGTCCAGAGCTATGTCTTCCCAATGGTCAGTATTGATGCTCACAGATTTGAGGTCCCGTTTTATTACATCTATGTAACGGAGGTGGGGGCGATCAGTTTTTCTCGAGTTGTCCATAGAGGATGACTTTTGGGATTCGATTGTCCTCCATGCGGCGAACATGTTCAGGCCAGGGCAAACGGCGTTGTCTGAGGGCTGTAAAGATGCTGGGAATAACTGATAGCGCAAGGATCTCAGTATTGCACACTTTTTCTTTCCGAGTGATTTTTAAGATCCTACGGAGATATCAGAATGGAATGAGTTTAATTTTCTTTCTTGCTTTGCGTAGATGGTTTATGATTCACTGCCATACAGTAGTGTACTCATAGCTCATGCCTTGTAGACTTCCATTTCGGTCACTTAAGTGAGCTTCTGGTTTTGCCAAACTCTTGAACTGAGTCTAGCAAAGGCCGATGTAGCCTTCACCATGCGTTTTTTTATCTCCTCTTCTAGAGACATGTCATCTTGAATTGTGAATCCCAGATAGCAGAATTCATTTACGGCATCCAGCTTGTTGCCGTCTATGAGGATGGAGGGTGGTGCTGTAGCAGGTGGTCCCATAAAATTTGTTTTCTTTGTGCTAATAGTTAAGCCATATTCTTTACAGGCCTGAGAGAAGCGGGACATTAGTGACTGAAGTTCCTCTTGTAAGTGTGCCACTACCGCTGCATCATCCGCGAAGAACATATCTCTGACGAGGGTGGTTCTGATTTTAGTTTTGGCCCTCAGTCTGGCAATATTTCTGTATTACATAAGATAAGATAAGATATTTTGTAGTCACGCTTAGGAATGTTTTATTTAGCTAACTAACACATGGACTGTGCCCTTATTGTTTGAATAAATGTTGAATTTCTAAAGGCTTGGTTAATTTAATCTATTTCAATTTGTTCTGCTGGGTGTGAGGATATTTAAGAACTCACGACTACAATATCAGCTCAAGTAAGCAGACTCACAACCTGTTCAACACCACCACCTCTACTCTAGCCCCCAGCCTTTAAACTACACTATGAGCACTCTATTCCAGCTGGAGAAGTGACTTTCTCTGAGATTTTTCATAAAAGTGATGAGGTCACATTGACCTCACACTCTCGCCCTGAGGCCCATCCTTTCCCCTTAGCAATAATGTGTCAAGACATTCGGGGACGAGTTTTGGTACAGTGGATGACCATGGACTATTTACGTATCTTGCCCTGTTCTTGTAGGTTTCTCAAAATCACTCTGTCTATTAAAAAGCTTGTACAAGTTATTTTTTCTCACACCCAATCTCGGATCAAATTGAAATTTTTGCACATTTCTTGTACCTGACAAAACATGAATAAAAGACGAACAAAAAATTAGTTCAGAAACTATTTGGTAATTCTTTCTTTGCTTGGTGTCTCGAACAAGGAAAATAAATTTTACTGATTTGTTAGTATAAGTTGAATTAGTACCCTATATACTTTGTAAAAAGAAAAGTTTGAAACTAACTATAGATAACTACAAAACCTTCTTTTTTTTTCATAAGCGCTTCCCTGGCACAGTGGTTAGTGTGTTGGCTTAAGGAGGCTATAGCCCTCGGTTCTCGAATTGAACTTCTTTTTAAAGATATAATTGTAAGTACGAAGCTCTTTCTTTTAGATAGCTTTGTTTATATAAATATTTTGCGTGTTCCGTTTAGTCTTACTAGATTGACTTTTCGCACAGTCAGCCAAGTCCAGACAAGTCTAGGCTTCACATGCTAGGTTTGATGAAACCAAAATGTTTACTGATTGTCGTGGACCGAGACCAGTCGAGAAGTGGTAAATAGCTATTGGCCTAAACTTCCCACAGTTTGCAACGTCACAGGTCAGTGTACAGGCCTTCTATGACGACTGGTCTAATGTGAACACGTGAGATACCCTCCTCCTGGATTAGCCAGCCAGTCAAAGTCGTTATTTTCGTTCATACACTAAAACAAGAGACACACACGTCATTGATTTTTTTTAACCCACGTTGTAAACTTCGCGTCTTGGTTGTCGAATAAATATGAATGTCATGTGACATGACATCAACACGAAGTCGAGGGCCCCATGAATACTTGTGTCGATCAGGTTCAGGCGAAGCACAGCTGTGATTCTCCTTGTCATAGTTTTATGGCGCTGGCGACCAAGTAAACTTTATTGGCAATAAATAACGTCACGTGAGAAAAACAAAACAAGTAACACCCTATCTCTAACCATAACTCTAAGCCTTTTCCGTCTAAAATTATAAATTCAATAAACTTTTTGACATGGGGGCATGGTGGCTGAGTGGTAAAGCTCTTGGCATTTGAATCAATGGGTTTCGGGTTTGAATCCAGGTGAAGACTGGGATTGTGAGCTTCAGGATTTTCAGGACGCCTGGGAGCATACCCAACAACAACATAATCTTATGAAAGTGCGGTTGACTTTAGTTATCTGTAGGCAATAGAAACAGTTTAACATTATCTGCTACCACTTATTGTAAAATAAATGAAATTATCGCTAGGGCAGAAGGAACTCTTACGCCTAGGCCACCCTACCTAAGATAAGGACTATTCTGAATCCTAATTCCATATCTCTGCTGCATTGCACTATATCGAATATAGGAAAGGCTTTGGGGGTCAACCCTGAGGAAAAATCAGAAGCCGGTGATCCTTAGGCAACTTGCAGCACATAGTGCTACAACCCGCTACAACTATATTCGGTACCTGCCTTTTTTTTTTAACACATCATCTGTGTGTTCCGACCATAGTCAATGCCTAGTATCTTTAATCTCATTTCAATAAGAACAGAAGTTAATTCAAGAATAAAGGAGACCATAGATTATCGATTTCAGAATGACAACAATACAGAGAAAAACTTTGGAATCTTCTTTCGGTGCTTGGTTGCTAAAATATTACATAAAACACTGAACAATTGCTTACAAGTACAAAATACAACACCGTATAAAGTATTCAGAAAGACACAAACATAAAGGTACATTTTTTTGTTCCACGTGCTAAGAATCAACAAAATGTGCATACTTTTTTCTCTCTTCTCTCCTCCTAGAGCACGATGTTTTCATTTTACATAAACTTCAAATATAAAATAGAATAATTCTATAATAATGTTGGATTATCAATGAAAAGATTAATCCACCTTAAAAATTAAATTATCATCGAAATCTGAAATACGTAGCATAAGCACAGGTCATGACTTGATCTAGTTTCTTATGTTGGAAATGTCGAACTGAGTCAGTTTTTTAAAAACATTTGGCTATACTAAAATCTTGTAATGGACGATTTTTTAAAATTTCTTTGTGCCTGATCTTTCTTTCTTATAAAGGCAGGTACACCTTCTCTCCTACAGCTTTCTGTTGCACTCATTGTTTCATGGAGTTGATTACTTACCAAACGTCTCATTTTTACAGAGCTTATATTAACTCACTCTGTCTGTCTGTCTGTCTGGATGCATTCTTTCACACGTTTATTCTGGGAACAAGTTGAAATGTTGCACAATGATGGATTGTTAAAAATTGTAACCCATTTATTAACCAATTAGTGTTCATAAATTAATTTTGTTTTATATGGGAAAATAGGAGATAAACTTTGCAATATTAAGAGATATGGCAGCATTTGGTCTATCCTCTCCCTTTACTCAGTTGTTTTTTTTAAAGTATTTTTTTTTTAAATTTTGCTTGTTTTGTTGGAAGCGTTTCTTAGTGAATCAAATCTTCGTCAGGAGTGCAGACAGTGAGAACGAATGGGTGGCTGTCTGGACGTGTGGTGTACACTCCGGACTGTCGTCACAATTGACCAGCGCTCGAACTTTCACCGCTTCCATGCCCTGGCTTCCTGAAGAATGTTTGAATTTGGACTCATGTCTTCTTTTCTGTAGGAAGGTCTAATACTTGAAAAGTCGAGCTAAAAATTAAGTCAAGTTAAAAGTCAATCTAAAAGTCAAGTTAATAGTAAAGTCAAGCTAAAAGTCAAGTTAAAAGTCAAGTCAAGGTAAATTCCAGTTAAGCTTAAAGTCAAGTTAAAAGTCAAGTTAAAATTCCAGTCAAGCTGAAAGTCAAAGCAATTTAAAAGTCAAGTTAAATATCAAGTTAAACGTCAAGTTAAGTTAAAGTCACGCTAAAAGTAAAATCAAGCTAAAAGTCATGTTAAAAGTTAAGTCAGGATAAAAGTTAAGTTAAAAGTCAAGTCAAGCTGAAAGTCAAAGCAATTTAATATTCAAGTTAAAAGACATGTCAATTTAAAAGTCAAGTTAAAAGTCAAGTCAATTTAAAGGTCAAGTTAAAAGTCAAGTCAATTCAAAAGTCAACTAAAAGTCAACTTAAAAGTCAAGTTAGGGGTCAACTTAAAATTCAAGTCAAGTTAATCGCTTCAACAGCTTCAAGCTGAAAACGCATTCCACACTCTCGGTAACACGCCTTCGCATAGTTATTTAGTCTTACTTTCTACCAAGGGATAAAAGCCACATATAAACTCGCCCCTGAAGGACAGGCAACTATCTGGTGTCCTCGACGACGTCTTTTGGCTACTGAAAGAAGAGATGTAGCGAGCACTGGGTAACATATTGAACTGTAATGCAGCGGCTGCAGCAAGGACCACGGGACACCGATATCCGTCAACTCCTGGTCGCTGTGACATTGAGTGATTGGTATAAATTCTCGGGTCAACTAGATGCCTTCGGGTACTTTTGGGAGGTAACAATCTAGTGTCGGCGCCCTTGATGAACTTCGTCGCCCAGCCTGACAACGAGATCTGAGCTGTTTAGTCACGTGCATACGATGATGCATACTGGTTGCTTTAAAAAAGGTCTTCACACTACACTTTCGTGGACCAAACCTGAACGGCTATGAGGTATCCAAATTAAAAAAAAAAATAAAAAAAAAAAGAAGCAAGCAAATAAACAAAAACTAGATTAAGTTTAGTTGTAGCCATTAGTTTGGGTCAGTTATTTAATTACATTTGTAGTGCATCTGGACCAACAATTATAAATCTTTGCGATTAGAAATATTTTTACTAATTCTTTTTGTTTTACCCAATTTCATGCTTCTAAACCTTCTCAATTCTGTCAGTTGTCTGGGCCTGTTGGAAAATGGGTAGGGTAGAAAGAAGGGGTATCTGGGTTATCGCTTTTTAAATGTATTTATAAAAAAAGTGAGCGACCGGAATTCAAACTCGAGTGCTATGGTTTCCTCAGCCTCCTAAGCCAAAACGGTAAACATTGTGATTATAAAAATACGTTTTATAGCTAATGACATTTTTTTCTGGGCAAACAATAAGTAGGATTTTTTCAACTTATACCACTTTATCCTTCAAGGAAAATTTCTTTCCCTTGTTCGAGATGCAAAACAAAATAATTAATGACCAATAGTTAATTAACTAATTAGCTAATTTTGTTTGTATTGATTCTAATAAGTAATAAATGAAAACACGTTTAAGTCAATGTTGGCAATTTAAGTTGTTACTTTTGTTTTGTATTCAGAATGTAAGCTTGAGCAATAAGAACATTTTTAGAAAACTATTTGTTTGGTTATATAAAACATCCTATCGTCTTTTTTAAAAATAAAGCTTATATCAACTCACCCTGTCTGTTACAATTTTGTACACGTGATTTTTACCAATACGATTCTCGGATCAAGTTGAAACTTCGCACAATTATTGATTTTTTCCTAAAAAAGTATGAATCATTTAAACAAATTAGCCAATTATTTAAATAATTGGTGGTCAATATTTAATTTAGATTGATACTGATTATGGGAAATAAATCTTACTATAATGATATTTAGCTTGAATATACAGTTCTTTCCCCTCTATATTTTTATTTTTTTTAATTTTTTTTTTTTTTTTTAAATTATTTTGCTTGTTTTTACTTTTAGCAAGTTGTATAAGTGTGTTGGGTGTCATGACATTATTACTTGTAAAAACTTGGAATGGTTTTTTTGTCTATATTCTGATGCATACAGTATTGCTCGATTTTATGTATGTCACAATTAACTTCAACACAGGGGTCCTCCTAGAGTCGTGATTGGAATATGTTTAAACTTGATATATTGTTTTGAGCGAATGAAATAAAGAGAAAACGTGAGAAAGGGGGGGGGGGGAGGGAGAACCTTAAAAGTTTCAAGGAGCAAGAAAGCTGCTCATCTCCAAAAATCTCTGAAAATTTTTCAAACACAAGCTAAAAGTAACTGTTCCGATCTGTTGGAATGTATTCTTTTTTTGCATCTCAATTCAGGCATTAGCATTATCGTAAATTTCGTAATGGGAATCCTTTGGCTCTGTGCTTCTTTTTAAGGATAGAACGGCTGAAGTTGAAATAGACAAGAGCAAATTTTTATTTTATATATAGTATACTAGCCATATGTTACCCGCGGAACGCGGGTCTCAATTTGCCTGTTACTGATATAGTACATTAGACTAGTTTGTGGGAAGCGTGATGGAGAGGTTGAGTACGCTTGAACTTGGCTTGGCTTGGCTACCTATGAAGGGGGCTCGAGGCTCGACACCTGACTCAGCACGGAAACAAATGTGAATGGAACATAGTGCTCTGAGCATTCTATACGAATGAAAGCAGCGCTATATAAAAGCTATAATAATAATTACAAACAATTAAACAAAATACTAATGTTATAAATAAAGCGAATGCGTGAATGTAAAAATAGTATGAATAGTGCTATTAAAATAGCTAATAGACCTTAATCTATTTTTGTTACAAAATTAGATGTTTGCATATATATTGACATCTATAGATCTAGAGTCTAATATAGTTTTTGACGTAGATTAAACTTAGATTCATTTGTAAAATACATCTACTTATACTAAACATTCTTGATCTATCAGTTTAAGGTTGAATTTAAGGTTCAATAAGCTTATTATTGTATGTTAGTATATTTAATATCATCCACATAGAGCCTCATTTGCCTGTCCAATCACAGCGTGTTTTCACTGCGCATGTAAGGTTTGCGCGACACATGAATGAATATATTAAAATGTCTGTCAACTTTTATGTTAATTTCATTAAAATATGAAATGAATGGACTATAATTAGTATGTTCATGTGTTAAATTAGAGTTTTAGACCTAAGATTAGAGAGATGTGTAACAGTTCGGTCTTGCCTAATGAAAGAACGTACATCAGAACTTCTAACTTCGCAGATATAAGGAATGAATTTATGTAAAAATGCTTTTGAAACAAAAATTTGAAGGTTAATTTTATTAAATAATGAACTCAATAGACTATATTTTGTATTTTGATGTGTCAAAGTAAAAAATTATCTGCGCAAAGTGTATTCTTAAAATTAGATCTAGATCTAGATCCTTTCCATCTTTTCTCATGTATACATGCAGGGGCGGACTGGGTATCAAAATCGGCCCTGGCTTTACCATATAAACCGGCCCACAAATGGCATGTCATATATTTTCGGTGTGGGGGCATTTTTATCCCACTCCGCAATTTATATATATATATATATATATATATATATATATATATATATATATATATATATATATATATATTAGTGTGTGTATATGTAATTAATCATTACAGGTATGGAGTCCGGGGGAGCGCTGTGAACTCCCCCAGTGGGGTCCGAGCCCCCGGAACCAAGCATCATTTCCGTTATTTTAAGCTTTTAAAAATGCATATTCTGAGGTATATACATTGCAATTAGCCTGCTACTCTTCCGCGAAAAAAAAATTCAAAAATTAAATTAGCTATTCACTGGAGTCCAGCGATTGGTAGAAAATGGTAAAATGCTTTAGTTTTTGTATCGGAGGGGGGAAGGCAATCACAAAACCCCTTTTGGCTACGCTCATAAAATTTGGTGACTGTAGTTTGCTTGAATTTAGGAAAGTTAGGCACCGGATATTTAGGAACCGCATATTTACATATATTTAGGCACCGATATTTAGGCACCTGGAAATTTAGGTACCCGAATAATTAGGCACCCGGAAATTTAGGCACCGGATAATTAGGCACTTTTTGACAAGGCGGAAAATTAGGCACTCTTTAACTAGCAACCTTAATTTTGAAAATAATAAAAAAAATGTTAACATATACTTTATCCTTAGGCCAAGGGCTATCGGTGTCGTGATAATAAATAGCAACTATAACGATTCTAACTAAAGAAAAAGCTGACAAAATGGGGAAAAAATGGCAATCATGAGAATGTGTGAAAAAAAAAAGACTCCTAAGTCATTATAATTTAGACATCACAGGATTCAGGGGAGGTAGTGATGATTCTCCGCTCATTGCTCCCCTCCATCACCAACCCCTAAGGTTAACTGGTGAGTTTTTTAAATTGATGGTTATGAAATTTGTGTAAATATTTAGTTTCTAATGTAAATACTTTAGATTAAAAAGTATTATAATATATTTTATGTCTGAGAGTGTTGGCGATAAATATAATCGCAATCGCCCTATACTTGTGGGGAAGATAGGGGTCGTACTTTTAAAATAGGATGGGCGGGGGGGGGGGGGGGTACACACCCATTTAAACTAAGGTAGTATTCATTTTTTTAATAACTGCATTAATCTCTATTATCAACACCACTTTTTATATTATTAATGGGAAACCCCTTTAGGAAGATCTTTTGTGTGAGTGTATAGGTGTGTTACTTCCTTCAAATTTTGTTTGTGGTAATTAATTTTTACCTATATCTACGCATATATTCAATATATATGTAAATTTATGTAATATAATATTTATATAAAATATATATGGTCGGACATTGCAAAATGGCTACAAATCACGATAAAATAGGATGTTTTGAAAAAAAAAAAAGGTTTATGGAAAAGACAGATGAGTTAAAAGTTTTCTATATTAATTTTTTGGAATATTGGTCTCTTTTCATCTTTTATAAACAGAATACTTATTCCGCTTTTAACAGATCGAAATCTTTAAAGTTCTTAATATGATGATTATGTTGGCAGTTAATGATAAAACAATGAATCGGGCTTCTTTACGCGGGTGGGTATCTCAAAAGAAATTGGGTCCACCTGTTGATTCTATAAGACTCCTGGGTTCGAAATGTATCAAGTCTTTTCCTCGACTTGCAAAATATCATTCAGCTACATCAAAGTCGATTTGTGGTCCGGTGTAAGTGGCCTTTTTCAGCAGGCCACTTTATGTATAATTATGTCTTAGATAAAAAAAAGAAAATAGTCTCGTACATGCATTTTAAAACACACTCACGCACGTAATTAAAACTCAGTTCGGACACACCGTCTATTTACTTTCTGGGCATAGAGGGTGTGTAACTATTTTAGTGTAAAGATATATCTACGAACATGCTTGACTAGCCATGCCAGTGTGTTATTTTCTTGACTGACCACTCCGCATTAAGCAAACACTATTGCATAACGCGTAATGAAAAAAATGCAAGGTAGACTTGTAGTATCATCGACTACACGCGTACAGTACACTAGGCCTAATTGTGTATGTCTACCTGACCAGGTTGCTAAAATCAGTTGGACACAGTCTATTTACTTTATGGTCAGAGAGAGTGTGGGTTAAGATTTTTTTTTCTAGAGTTGGTTACCCTAATGCTTTTATAATCTATATAGGCCTAGCTGTTGATTTAGACTTAGATCTCAATTATAAAACTTAAGACTATAAAAAGGGTGTACTTGATGTTCCTGCAGTTAAAAAAATATTGCCGCCAATGAATTGATTAAAACCACTAAATATTGACCTAACTCACTAATCAGATTCCCACTAGAAACTGAAATTAAACACTACCACGTGGCTCACAAAAAAATTTGGAACAACCTCATTCATAATATTGCATGGAAGCTTTTGGCAAACAAATGTTTAACATTTTATTATTCTGCTAGTTCCAAGTGGGAATATTTACTCCCATGACTTTTACCAACATCTTACTTTACCCTCTTCAAATGCAGACAGACTAAATAGTGGTTAGGCCTAACTGCATCATTTTTTTTTGATAATCAAAGTTATTAATATCACATGACCAGAAAACAGGGATGTGCGTTTCAACCCTGACCACGTGTTGAAAAGTTGTACAAATTTTAATTAAACTATTTAGTTAGTAACTAAAAAAAAAATAATTAAATTACAATTGTAACTAAACTTTTTTTTTCTAGCTAAACAATGGCCTTAATGAATTTATTTCAGTTAAACTAAAAGTTTCTTACTTTTTAGCTAACTTTTGCCCATCACTAGAAATTAATGCTGGTTTTAATATTTTCCAAATGAAAACAAAACAATGATAGAAAAATGTGATGCATATGTAAGTGGAAGCGAACATGATTTGTTAAATTTGTAATACCATCACTTTAAAAAAAAATGAAAACTAATGAATGCCATCATGTGCGTTTCGCACACCTCACGTTTAGTTTATAGGAGGGGTGGGAGAAGTATGGTAATATCATGGTCCAAAGTCCAGGTATGACCTTTCATACTTTGTTTATTTCACTTTTTTAAAAATTTTCCCTCAAAATTAAGGATTATAACATCCTTATAAAAACCTGCCACAAGATGGCGGAGGATTGTGACGCTGTCGCACATATTGAATTGGTTGCTTAGCGCCGCGTTCATTACTAGGCGATGCCATCATTTGCGCAGTTTTTTTTTTTTTTTATATATTTTATTGTGTAGGCTAGGGGAATGATCTCCCCTTGTTGCTTGTCATTATTTCTGGTGACTGTAAGGGAACTCTGGGGTTGAGTCCTTTACTACATACGTATAGCTCAATGTTCTAGGGTATGATTCTCACATGCAGACCTTTACATGTATAAATATTACAAAGTATTACTCAACGAAGGAGTATAAAATTAATATTTATTTACAGTCAACAGCAAGTACACATTTAATATTCAATGCGTAATCATCAATAGCTGACATACTAAAATGTGCCCAACTGACAGACTACAGGGCGCTTAGACTAGATTCATTGAACAAAAGGCTATCAATGCCATGCATAATATTACCTACAAATAGTCAGTTCTCATACATAACAATGAATAGAAATATGTAAGTTATAACATCTTCTTACGCTGGGCATAAAACTGGTAAACAAAACACAAGCACCCTACTCAGACCAGGTCAGCTCTCCATCTGCTAGACTGACCGCTAGAAACCTTATTGTCCCCCCCCCCCCCTTGAAAATCCCGTGATAAAAACAATTCACACACCAACCAACAAAATAAACAAAACACACACACAATCTCACATCTTATACACCCCCGCTCTTGACATCTCCCCCTTACTTCCCCCTAGATTGTCCCTGAAAATCTAAGTATATATTATGTACACTAAAAAAAAAAAATTAATGACATTGATTGTTGAAATACAACATAGTAAAAAAAATACTTAAAAATACACAGTACATCTTACTGTGTTTATACAAGTAATTTGTTTCAATTCAACAAATTACACCCATGAGTTTAAGTTTGAAATAATGAATACTTTGTCTCTATGCATCAACATTAATAAAATACATGAATTATCTTTCCATTACCAAGCAAAACAAGTTCATCAATAATAATGCATATGAAATAATTAAACTAATAATATAACTAAACTAATCATCTGTTCCACTTGTCCAGTTTCTTCCCTTGTGACGTCAGATTACAATGTACTGTTTATTGTTTGTAAATATCAAGCTTAAGACTTGACTTCCGATGCTTCTCAATACTGGATGAGACGACGCTTCTTGTGCAAAGTACAATTAAAACGCAAAGAGATGAACAGTTCAGTCCATGTCATTTAGCAATAATAATAGTAGTAGTAGTAGTAATAGTAGTAACTTCTCTGGCAAGACGATCATAGTTGAAAAAGTTGAACGTACATACTGGATTGCTGAGACGTGCACTGTCTGAAAACGTTACAATACCAGGTATGCTTCTGACAGAGACAATAATGTAAGTTCAAACTGTCAGCCTAGACAATGGGTCAGCCCAAAAGTTGTCTGTACCTTTTATGTGCTGAATTTCAAAGTCAAAGACCATAAGGTATAATATCCATCTAGCAATACGAGCATTCGTGGTTGCAGACTTGAGATACTTGAGATTCAGGTGATCAGTCCAAACAATGAACTTACGTGAATACAAGAAGTGTTCCAACTTCTTAATCCCCCATGTTAATGCTAACAACTCCCGCTCCATTATGCTGTATTTACATTCACGTGGGAGTAATTTTCTGCTGAGGAAACGGACAGGATGCAATTTGTTTCCCACGTACTGTAGAGTAGCAACTGCAAGAGCCTTGTCCGAAGCATCACACTGTAGATAAAAACATTTATCTGGATCAGGCAACATTAAAATGGGGTGAGAAGTCAAGTATCTTTGTACACGCTCCAATGCAACCTCCCCCTCCACAGTCTTAGCAACTTTAGAAGGGTGCCCTTTTTTAAGAATTTCAGTAAAGGGAGACAACAATTTTGAAAAGTTTGGAATAAAGGACCGATAATAATTGAGCAGACCTAATGATGATCGGGTTTCCTTCTTTGATTTAGGGTATCTGAGCTGCAGAATCTTACTGACATTAGAATTTTCAGGCTGAAGAAAGCCTTGGCCAATCTTATGGCCTAGGAATGTAATAGTTTGGAACCCAATTAGTAAATTGTTAGGCTTAACAGTTAATATTGAATTCTCCTAACCTCTCAAGCACCTGTCTCAACGAGAACATGTGACTCTTCCAATCAGTGTTGTACACATTAGGAACATTGAAATAGCAAACTACTTGTTCTAAACCTTTTAGCACTCTACGCATTGTTCTGTTAAAGAAACTAGGACTGTTTTTTAAACCAAAGGGGAGATATTTGAATTCGCTATGTGTATTATGTACCTTAAACGCTGTGTACTCTCTTCTAATGGCACTCCCAGTAACCTTTCGTTAGGTATAATTTACTAAAATATTTGGCTTTCCTTAGTGTGATAAACAGTTCCTCTTGATCTGGTATGGCTTCTGCATTAAATTTTGTTATAGAATTTAATTGCCTATAATCAACAACTGGTCTCAAAGTTCCATCTTTCTTTTTGATTAAGATCATAGAAGATGCATAAGGCGATTCACTCTCTTCAATAATATCCATGATAATCATCGACTCAATTTCTTCTTGTAGCCTTTGTCTCATCGCCATTGGTACATTATAAGGTTTTAAATTGACAGGCTTATCCGATGTTAGAATTATTTTAAAGGGCTCCACTTTCGCTTTTCCTGGTACATCTGATATTACTTGTGCAAAGTCTTCAAGGAGTTTTTCAACTTCATTTTTCTGAGTTTGGTTTAAGTCTTCATTAATGGTTATTGCCCTTTGGTTTATTTCTCCATTTCCATGGATCATTTCCGGTAATTTTAATTCTTCTATTTCATTATCAATGATTTGCCCTGTTTCATCATGGTCCTATTCATCCACGACTCCAATAAATGCAGCAGACAAAATGTTACTCTTACAGCTACTGTTGGCAACATTGTTACTTGTTACTTCAACTGGGGTGTAATATTTGATTAATCTGTTTACATGAAATATCTTTGATTTGTTTCCTTTCTTAACTATGTAATTTAAGTCTGATAACCTCTTTTCTATCTTTTACGGGCCTTCCCAATATAATTTAAGCTTATCTCCCTTTTTAAGTTTCATAACTAATACCATTTCTCCTGTAGCAAAAAATTTTTTTACAGTGTTTCTATCATATAGTCGTTTTTGTTCTTGCCTCGGTGTGTCTTCATGATCACATGCAATCTTAGCTGTGCTTTGTAGTCTCTCTTTTAACTCCTCAAGATATTCAAATAAGTTAGTAGAATTAGTGTCAACTTCTTTTTCTTTGGTCATAAGTTTCTTCAAAATTGCCATCGGCCCTCTAATTTTTCTTCCAAATACAAGTTCTTAGGGTGAAAATCCTGTTGTATCGTTTGGCATTTCTCTAACAGCAAATAATGCTGAGGCTGAGTATTTGTCCATATCTTTAGATCGTTCAGAACACAGCTTTCTTAATATGGTCTTAAGTGAACCATGTAGGCGTTCCGCGCCTCCATTCGAGGCCGCTAGAAACCTTATTGTCCCCCCTTGAAAATCCCGTGATAAAAACAATTCACAAACCAACTAATAAAATAAACAAACACACACACACAATCTCACATCTTACCCCCCTACAGTGACGTAGAGTGAGTGCGCGTATGACTTTCGTCATTAATCGTCTGTTTCATTCTCTCATTCTTGTACTGTAGAGATAAGTTGTCTTTTTGGAAACTCTAGAATTTCTCCTTGTGCTTATGTTACTGGACAGCCTTAGCATTTGCCTTGGATATATTCTTATTCGATTATCTTGACCCCTGTGAGTTGTACTTTCTTATTATATAGTTGTTTGTAATTGGATTTGATTGTGTTTGTATTTTTTATAATTAGACTGGAAGATTCGAAGAATTTGTTCTTTTAACTTTCTATAGGGGCTTAGCGTCAAGTCTAAGTGTCAGGTCTCAGTGTTAGTCTCAGTGTCAGGTCTCAGTGTTAGACTCAGTGTCAAGTCTCAGTGTTAGTCTCAGTGTCAGGTCTCAGTGTTAGACTCAGTGTCAAGTCTAAGTGTCAGGTCTCAGTGTTAGTCTCAGTGTCAAGTCTCAGTGTCAAGTCTAAGTGTCAGGTCTCAGTGTTAGTCTCAGTGTCAAGTCTCAGTGTCAAGTCTCAGTGTCAAGTCTCAGTGTCAAGTCTCAGTGTCAAGACTCAGTGTCAAGTCTCAGTGTCAAGTCTCAGTGTCAAGTCTCAGTGTCAAGTCTCAGTGTCAAGTCTCAGTGTCAAGTCTCAGTGTCAAGTCTCAGTGTCAAGTCTCAGTGTCAAGTCTCAGTGTCAAGTCTCAGTGTCAAGTCTCAGTGTCAAGACTCAGTGTCAAGTCTCAGTGTCAAGTCTCAGTGTCAAGTCTCAGTGTCAAGTCTCAGTGTCATGTCTCAGTGTCAAGTCTCAGTTTTCAATATTGAGATTTCAGCTTTAGTCTACAGGAATGAGGTCTTTATCTCAGTTAGTCTGTCTGACGTTCAAGTTTGTTTTTACGAGTCTGAGGCTCAAGATTCCAGACTGCGGGTTGCTGTGTCCAGATCTGGAGTTACAGTGTGAATTATGAACTTTTGATAAGTGGTCGTCGTTGAACAGTATCTGAGCCAGAAGCTAGATCTACGGGTGTCATATATCAGTTTTTGAACCCCTGTAATATTTGGTGACTAGTAGTCACTGAACTATTCCGTGCAGTAAGCACGAGATTTTTCCTGGTCGGGGACTGACCACGAGGTGGACACCTCAGTTGATCTTGGGCTCTCGTAGGCGAGGAATATTATGGATATCTTGTCCAGTGTAGTAATGTATAGATATTAAGGTTGATTTTTAGACTCCTGAGAGCAAGGAGCATGTGTGATATCTAAAGTATTCCATTGGATTCTAATGTACTATGTTTTGTGTATATTTCTTGACTTGCCGATATCTTTTATGAATTATTTCACATGTAATAAAACCTTCTCTGCTGACCCTGCGTCTATTTATGATTCTGAATGTTGTGGTCGTAGAGTTCAGCATGATAGTGTTCTTCCGCACCAGCAAATATAATGCGTGTGAGAAGGTATTTAGTTAGTAAGGCAAAGAACTTTATAGTGGTACCAGAAGAGGTTGCTACAACACACAAAGGCAGACCAGCTCAAGACCGTCCAGACCTGTAACGATAACCAGGCTGTGACAACGGGGATTACCAGTTGTTGTCTTGAAGGTTTATGTGGTCAATTGTACTGAACCTTACAGTTAAGGTGAATTATTCATGTTTATATTTAAATACTTAAGTAAAAAAAAACAACTTTTTTTTTCAAAAAGCTTATGCGAAGTGTAATTACACCAATAATTTTGAATTAGTCATGTAATTAAAATTGTAATAGATCTAGACCAACAACAAAAGATCTTTGCAATTGATAAGATAAGATAGATAAGATAATTTGTATTGGTCAAATGGAAATTGATTTTGACTTTAACTGACAACCTCAGCGTTGTCACTGTAACAATAACAATATAGATGCAAATACAATTAACATTCACACAGACATCACATACACACTCAAAACATGCTCTTTATGAATTAGACTTCTATGAACTTCTCGATGACTACGATATTTTTACCAATAGTTTTTGTTTCATTTCATGCTTTTAGCTTTCTCAGTACACTATGATCCTATCATTTATCTGAACTAATCGGAAAATGGTGTGGGGAGGGGTGCGGGGGGTAAGGAAAAGAAAGAAAGTGGTATCTGGGGGGATTTTACCGTAATTTTATAAAAATTAAAAGCATTTACAAACGTAAACCCTTTGTCAAAATACAAAACAGTGGATGGGAATAGAACTCATTCTACACATACAATAATAGTGTATAGTGAAATAAACTTTATTTTAAAAGTTACGTGTTTCTTAAATTATAGTCAGAATATCTCGCGCTAAAACGTCAATTGCGCCAAAAACGGCTAGTGTCAAAAGGTCTCGCGCCAAAACGGCCGCTCCAAAACGTCGCGTACCGATATGTTAGACTTGATGTATGTTAATGCTGATGGTAGTGTTGATGAAATGATATTATATTTTATACAAAAAAATATCTAAAAGTGTAGGTCTGAAAGCGATAGAATGGTATACACAGAGGTGTTTTGACTTGTGAGATGCAATATTTTAGCACTTATCATAGGCTATCTCACACATGTAACTATTTTTAATATTAACGCCTCCTGGTCCACTATCGAAACAATTGCAAGCTCCCAGTGTAAGAATGTTAGTTAGAGAAAAACACTAGCAGTTTGCATCTTTTGTGGGTTGTCCCGGACCCCAATCAAATGTTGTCTCCGCTGCGGCGCTGTGAGAGTTAATCCAAACCCCATTCTGGACTATAGCTCCCGTATATACCCAGGCATTAGGGTTACTGTTTATATAGTTTTCTATATAGCTTATAACAAACAGATACTCCTCATGGCTGTCTAGCTCTGCAATGTAACCATTAAATTCCCCGCAAATCAATTGTGCCTCTGTGTAATTAAAAAGGCGCATCGGTGAGGAGGATAAGTAGTACTTGTGTCCATTGTAAAGTAATGGAGGGTAAAAGTTGGATTCTAGTTTCGGGTTCAATGTGAGTAATAACGAATCAATGAAATCTAAATGGTTAGAATTGTAGGATTTCAAACTATTTATTAAATTCAAAACATCGCTTAAATTATAAGGCAGTATATCACTCAATGCGTATTTTGTAACAGGTCTACCTATCTGATCAAAGCCGTTCACTTCGGACAGGAACGCTCCAAGATAATTGGATTCTGGGTATTTAAACCGGATGCGTAGCGTTCATTGACCTGTAACACTGTTGACATCGGAACCGGAAAGAACTTGGACTCCGTTGGTAAGGTTATGGGCGTGGCGGTCTACGGCGTTTACAGAAGCGATTTAGATGAACAATCGCTGACCCGTTGAGTTCGAATACGCTAAAGTGATGGATGATACAGCAGCCATGTCTAGCGATTGGTCTGTGTTGAAGCTACACTGCACATCAACATTTGTAGCCATGGTGCCTACAATAACTGGAGGATCAGCTTCGATTTTAACATTGCTGTCTATAAGGTGCTGAGCTTGGTTAAAAGTAAAATACATTTCTGATGATATGAAAGAAATAAAAAGATTTATAAAACAATAACATGATAAAAAATATTGACACGCTCTCTCTCTCTCTTTCTCTCGCTTTTTCACAATATATATAGTGATATTAATTATTAATATTTGTTTACTTCTATATTATACGCACAATAGGACCTAATTAGTTCATGTACTGACATATAATTCTTCCACTTGGTGTGGATAAAACAAAATTAACCAGTTTATATTTTCTGTGTTCTTAGAACAACTAAGCATCTTTCACGATCGAAAACGCAGCGGTGGACATTTACCAAAAGCGATGGAGGTGGATGGTGGAATGATACCCGTAATCGAATTCACAGCTAAAAACATATATGGTTGGGAAAGAAAAAGCCTTATAAAGCGGGTCGTACCAATTAAATGTCACAGATTATACAATTAAAGTTTTTAAGGGAAAGGGGGGGGGGGGGGGGAGACGGAGCCGGATGCAAAAGTAGAAAAAAAAAAGGATCAGCCCCACAAACATTTCATAGAGCCTATCAAATACTGAAGACTATTTGTCAAGTCGGAGAGTTAGTTGAGTGAGGGGATGGGGGAAAGAGAAAAGTGATACTGGAATTTACGGGCCCGTGCAAGTTATTAGTAAGAAAAAAATGTTAGGGAAGCCCATGGCAAAATAAACAATATATAGCCTTTGACTAAATCAGCGAGTGTAGTCGGTGGATAATAAGTTAGTTAGTTATGGCTGGGATGCCAATTCCAAGGTCGCTATTTGTCTCTGAGTATTGGTGAGCAAAAAGGTGGTCGACGTAACAGAGGCCCTCAACGGAAACGCTACAAAGACCAGCTTAGGCGTCAACTTTCCTTGGCTGACATAGAAGAGAGCACCTGGTTGCATGCGGCCTCAGAATGAGACATTGGAGGTCACTCACGAAGGCCGCAGGATACACATTTGAGACCAAAAGAAAATCCGCTGCCGAGGACAAACGCAGATGGCGAAAAGAAAATCTAAATCGACCACCTGCGGACAATGGTTATGCTTGCCCTGGCTGTGGCAAAATATGTAGGTCACAGCTGGGGCTGCGCAGCCACGGGATTAACAGCTTTCCTCATTAATCTTTGGACTCGAAGACAAGCCTTATTATTATTATTATTATTATTACAATCACATTAAACTTTAAAACTGCGATAATTTCAAATGATCCGCATTTCGGGTATGTAGGATTGACTAGCAGTACCTCAGTCTGAAATATTTAGAACCGTTGAATTAACGAATGCGGTGACCAATAATTAACAACAAAATATCGACTTAAACAAAAAAAAAAACTAATAAATTTAAAAAGGAACAAACTGACCTGCTTCCGTCTGGGTACCCAAGAACCAAACAAAAATACAATAAATATTCATGTTCAAACTTTTGTAGTGAAAGCAGCTGGATGCGTCAATAAATAAAAGAACCCCTTGTTTAATTTCTCTTCACCAACTCCTCAAATCTAGCCTTTTATGTTACGTGTGCACGACTCTAGAGCTCTTGAACATGTCTTGGGCATCTGCTGGATTTGATATGAGCCCTTTTTTTTTTTTTATCTTTTTAGAACATTCATTTTTAAAATCAACACTTGACTTTCAATTGTTACCTGTGACATCGTCAAGAATATCTCTTTAACAAAGATAGTTGAAACATATCTTATACCTGGAGGATAAACTCTAATATTTATGTATTCATTTAGGTGCAAAAGACACTAGATATGAATATACAAATACTAGCAGTAAGCACAGGCTATGCCCGTTGATTTGTTGTCAGGCTTTATATTGTTTACTTGTCGACCGGCGGCGTAGCATACGGTGCTATTTTGCAGGACCGGCCATAAACCACTGCAAACAATGCAATCGCACTTTCATAGGACCTGCACTTTCATAGGACCCTGTGCTAATTCTAGGTGTATAAATTATTAAATTAAACCATATTATAACTTAAAACTTATTTCCCGCGCCCCACTGTCAATTTACCAGGAGCTCCTGGAAATGTCCCGAAATTATAAATATACGAAAAAGTCCTTAAAATATACGGAAATATATAGACAAATATTGTCATTTTGGGGTGTCATTCAATATGGGAAACGCCAATCCTACGCGCGATAAATAAAAACGGCATTATGCATTAGCCGTAATTGTGTAATCTGGTGAAAGAAGCTTCTCGCGCCTCAAACTAATGAAAAATTACTTGAGGTCAACAATTCTCAAACATAGATGGAAACATTTGGTAATTCTTGCTATTGAGCGTGATCTATGTAGGAAACAGAATTATATTGATATACTGTATGACTTTGCTACACGCAAAGCTCGTAAAGTAATTCTTTTCGAAGTAAAGAATGAATAAAATGCATAGAAGAATTTATTTTCTAATACAAACTCTTAAATTTCACTTTTTATCCGCTTCCCTACCCAAACATGGCTCCTCAAAATCCGTTTCGCATAGGGCCCTGCTATTTAGTGACCTGTAAATATACATAGTAGATTGCTTCTCTTTCCATGACTTCTTGGTCACAATTGTTAAGTCCGGCCCTGCTATTTAGTGTTTGTAAAATGTTTGTTTGTAAAAATGTTTCGGATGTTCCTTCAGAGTTGAAGATAGTTTACTTCCTAGTCCAAACCTCCTGCAGGACGAAGGGGGATGGAAGCCGGCAGTGTTTGACAGTCCAGCTCGCTGCCATCCGTAGCGACGTGTGATTACACACTTGTTCTACCCCCCCTCTTGTTTTTTTTTCGTGGGGTTACTATCCCAGAAATAAGAGAGTGATCTTTCCTTTACTTCTTGCTCGTCCAAACTGTTGAGCGAAGAAAAGAATCATATAGATTCTATATAGATTATTGCCGGAGCACCCCCTACCATAAATAGGCCACATTTTAACGATACACCTAACATACTTTTTAGCCCGTGAATGAGTGAATCTCTTACAATGAAATTTGACGTCCCACTCTCTCTCTTTGTTGAACACCCAACCCCTTTTTAAAAAAAAAACTAAACGGGCCAGTTGTAAAGATCAACCTAGCATACTTTTTTTTAAAGCCCGTGAATAAGTGTTACTGTTACAATTAAATTTCATGGCCAGCTTTCTCTTTCTCTCTCTCTCTCTTTCGCTCTCTAGAACCCCCATTTTGTTTAGTTTTTTTACTTTCGCATCGTAATTTCTCCCACATAGACTTTCAACTTGATTCGGAAAGACCCGCATCATAATGCGCCCCACCCAGACACATACACGCTCTCCTTTTTGGACCCGTTAATTTTAGTAGCACTTTTACTTATCCGTCCCCCCACCTTTTTAGGGACTTAGGTAAAAAGAAAAAAAAAGGCTTTAAAAATATGGAATTCGTGATATTAGCGGCCCCCGAAAGGGGAAAAGACGCTATTAGTTTTGTGTGGCCTGTCTGTCAGTCTGTCCGTCTGTCTGTCCGTCCAGTTTAGATTTTAGAAACTAGAACAGAAAATGAAAATTGGACGTAATGATATTTTAGATCATTCAAAGTTCTGATGCAACGGCTATTTTTTTTTTATTCCGAAAGTGAACCATCTAATTTTAAAAGTATATATGCAAGCAGATTTTTTTTTAAAATTACACCACTTTTCTATGAAAAACTTCAGCGGAAGTGTTATTAAAAAGTTCACAAGCTTCTTCATTAATAAATCAAGCTTTTTATAGATTCGCGCATTGGTTAAAAAAAATGCATCTAAGGGCACGATTGAAAAAGTATCAATGGATAATTTAAAAAAAAAGATTTTCAATTTATTAACTAACTCATTTAATACATTGCTGATTTGAATGTTGTTGTTTTTTTTAAAGAATTTTAATACAAACTTCGTTTCAATTGTAAGTTTTTAAAAAAAATACTTTTTACCGCGCAGTTTTCACACATCCTCATTATTTACACTATACACTTGACAACAATCTACATTACAATAAATAGAGGCCAGATCTACATAGATCTATATTTATAATACGAGTTCTAGTCTAGATATAGTAGATACTGTATCAAGATTCTAGATCTAGATCTAGACTTAGAGACAGATCAATTTCTAGATCTAGGCTTAGACTTAGATCTAGAATCTAGATTTAGATCTAGAACTAGGTCTACATCTAGCTATATCTATATCTTGTTTGTATGACAAATGACAATGGAGATATTAATTTTTATTTGCAATGGGAAAGTCTTGTCATTTGTATACAATTGTAGCTTAAAGAAGTTCAAGAATTTTTTTTTCGTGTTGCCAATTTATCTAATTTTGTTAAAATAATAAATCTTTTTTAGATTCTATTTATTACATTGTAACCACTAGCGGATCCAGAACTTTGGAGTGTGGGGGGGGGGGGGGGGGGCGATTTTTTTCCAAACCCTAACCCTAACGCTGAGTAAACTCTAACCCTATGTATAAACGTTCATATATGAGAATAAAATAGAGCAGTGTTTCTCAACCTTCAGCGAAAAAATAAAAAAAAGTCATGTTGAGGCCTTTCTCTTGCAAGCTTGGGGGTTTGGGGGAGAGCTGTAAGATTCTCCCAGTAGGGTTTGGGGCAAGCCCCGACGCAAAAAGCATTTTCTTGCATTCTTCAGAACATAAACACATTCTCCCTACATCTACAGCTCATTATTTATCAGTGGGGTTCGGATCGAAGCACAATCATGAAAAGCGTTTTCTTGCACTGAAGAAACGCATTCTCCTGACCTAAAGCTCATTATTCATCCTATTATAAAGAATATTGTAATATAAAAAAATATTGTAATATAAATTTTTACGCCCTTAATACATTGCAAATACAACCGATTTGTTCCTTGAAAAGATAAGATATCCCACATCTTTAGATTAAGACTTTGAGGATCGCCGCCGAAAAAAATTTATTCGATAAATACTATTCAATAAAATACAAGCATAAATTGTGAGTTATAGTCCAAAACATATTTATCTAGAAAAATATCAATTTGAGTAAAGGTTGGGAAAAGGCGACTAGAAAAAGATGATCTGGGTTTTAGAACTACATCTCAATCGTGACTCTTATACTGAAACATTTCGTTTGAATTAAAACTTTTCTAAAGCAAAGTCATTCTTAAAATAATTAAGATAAATTCATGTGAAATTACATTACCTCTGGAAAGGGGAGGGGGCGATAGAGTGAAAATGATAAATCCTCACTCCTTTTTATAATTTCTGCTAATGATTGCATTTGGCATTAAAGAATAGGGTTGGGGCGACTCGATATAAGAATTTAATTTTATAGCATGTATAAATTATATTAGTGACAGACTTTTTTTTTATTTTGCAATTTCTTAACTATAATACAAAAAGAAAAAGTATTGGTTTGTCCCATGGGGGGAAGGTGATTGCATGTATCGCCCCTCTCACCTGGTACAACCTTTTTTCATTTTATATTTAAGCCTACTAATGATAAAATTTGAGATTAGAGTGTGGTGAGACATAATATACAATGGGTTCACGTAGTTTATATTATATACATATTCATCTAATTTTGTTCACATACAATGATTTCTCCATAAAAATAGGACCGCCCCCTCCACTCATAGGGCTAGAGTGGGGAGGGCAGTACATGCAATCGACCCCCCCCCCCCCACCCCACCGAATCGGCAAAAATATCTGAAGGAGAGCGACATAATAAAAATTTATATATTAATTCAACTAATTTTGTTCACAAACTATGATTTCTCCGAAAAGTAGGACCGCCCCCCCCCCCACTCAAAGGTTTTAGGTGGGAAGGGCAGTAGAGGTATTCGATCCCCACCCCGTCGGCCACGAGGGGAACGACATAATATAAAAATCGGTTAAAATACCATTAACAAGTTTTAATGATATAGATATTCAATTGATTCTGTTACCAAGCTGTGATTTCTACATATAAATTGGACCGCCCCCCCACTCTAAAGTTTAGGGGGGGGCGGAATTGATGCCATCGCCCCCTCCCGACCCCACCATGTCAACCAACATACTAGAGGGGGGGGGGGCGAAATGATCTAAATATAGGTTTAAATATAAATAATTAGTATATATTATTAAAATAAGTAATAAATTCGTATAGAAATTGTGTGAATTCTATACTAAAATTCGTCCGCCCCCCGGGGGGGGGGGGTCGGCCGAGCGGGGGGGGGGGGCGATTATATTATGTCGCTCTCCTTCAGATATTTTCGGATCCGCCATTGATTGTAACATGTTATTAATTTGGAAAGTATGGATACGGTTAATAATTATTATTTAAAAAAAAAATAAAAGTGTACGCTAAATGAATATATGGAGATGCTGTGGCTGAGGGGTAAAGCACTTGGAACTGCAAGTCCCGTGATCAAATCCTGGTGAAGACTCTAGGTTGACAACTTCGGGGGCCGATTTTGAGTTTGTGTTTCACACAAACTGTCTTTGTAACCTTGTTTTATACCATAATCAGCGGCTTCACTAGAGGGATGCGGGAATTATGGACAAAACCAGGTGAGACATTTCAGGGGTGACTGTAATGTAGCTAGACCTAATTACATTGTGGGATAGTGCTGACCAGAACTTTGAAGAATACTTTTGAATAGTTTTGAAGAGAGGAGAGCATGGTTAGCCGGACTTCACTACAGCTGACGGTGAAGTTCCCGACGCCGTGGTCTATTTTTATCACGTTGTTAAAAACTCGACCTTGGAATCTCAGATTGTTATTTTTTTTTCTAAGAAAATGTTATCACTTTTGTGAGAATTTCGTAAGAAAATAAATTTATCAGCTTTATCTTCTCATTTTGTGTTAAAGCTATGGCTATATCGACTCGATTCTAAATTGTAGCTCTGACTGAGTGTCTGAAATATTTTCTAACGTTGAAGAATATTGTGTGAGCCATTTTTTTTTTCCAAAATTATGGCCAAAATAGTATTTGTGCACAGTGGACATATTTTTGTATAACTTATTGACACTTTTAATTGTATACATGCTGTATCAGTAAACGGAAACATTACCAATAGATCTTAGTGCGCCTCTGTCAGGCGGGTTTTATGGGTTTATCTAGGGGGTGATATAATGAACCGGGTCCCCCGCCACAACGGGCAAATGTATTGATCAAAGAACAGCAAACCAAGTTGCATAATAACCGAACTGAAAATAAGTGGTCAGCGATCGTTGAACAATAACACTATTCAATATTAAATACAATCACTTAGATTCATTATATGTGCAAATCATGTGATAAAACATTAATGCATGGTTATTTATACACATGAACACACCTCACGCAAGCACACTCAGTTCCGGCCACTCGGCCCGGTGGCTCCAAATAGTAGAACATGGAGATGCAAGTTTCAAACTAATCAAGGGTCAATGACACGGTCACGGCTCCAGGGGCGAGCTCAAAACTACACGCTCTCTCGTAGCCACAAGCCTAACACCCTGATACAAAGAAAATACTTGGGTCTAGAGATGCCGCTACAACAAGGAAATTTCATTAGCGACACCCGTACCGAAATATCAACCTGATTAACACATTTATTCACTTACGTACCGTTAACACGAGGAAACAGTAAAAATTGTAGCATAGAAGGAACCTACAGCTAGAACGCCATCTCAGCTAAAAGAATCATACAAGAAACTAAGCGGAACGTAAAACACACACACTATTATTGACCCAAAAACAAAAAAAAACCCAGGCACAATGTCAACTCATTTCTATGCTTAAAAACACGAGTATTAGGCAAGAAAGAAAACCTCACGTGCATACGATAACTCCTACACTTTTGTATTTTTTGTATAATAAAGGTATTACAATCCATTCTGGAAACATATAAAATCTTTACTTCTCTAGATCTATAGACCATTATATCTGATACATATTTGTGCCAAACTGACTTTATTGCCCAATATCGTTGTTTTTATTTTAATCATTGTTAGAAGTTGAACCATAAAGAACAGTAATAATGTTGAAATGGAATTTGAGTAAATAATTTGTTTGTTATTTCCCTTTCACTATTCTTGGATCAAACGAAAGGGTCTTTATATATTAACAAATTAAACTCAATAGAAGTAAAAAAAAAATATAAACCTTTTCTGGGTAAAGACAAGTCTCATTAGAAAACAATACATGTTGGTTAGTCTTGTCCGTTCCAAAGGGAACTTCCTTAATCTTGATATGTGCATTTTTTTGTTGAAAACGTATTATAGGTAGAAAATGAACATAGAAGAATTATATTTTTTTTTTGGAGAAGTTATGTATTCATAGTATTCATGGTATCGTACTACAAAATAGGAATGAGAGAGAGAGAGAGAGAGAAACTTTTAATGTTATAAAATATTTAGAATGAGAATGTTCAAATAAGTAATAACTATATAATTAGTTGATTGATCGCCCTGGAAAAAAAATGTCTAAAATGACTTGATTATTGAAATTTATATTGTTCAAAGATATTGTATTTCTCTACTAAAATTACTAAAATCAATTTCTCTACTAAAATCAATTTCTCTACTAAAATCAATTTCTCTACTAAAATCAATTTCTCTAATTAAATCAATTTCTCTAATTAAATTAATTTCTCTAATTAAATCAATTTCTCTAATAATTTAAGGTAAGCCCAGAATTAAACACTACATTGATATTTACAACTATACCAAATACATAGTACTATCTTTAGGAGCAACTGTAAGCTGGATGATATGAAAAGTATTGGTAAGCGTTAGGTCAAAGGTCATATATTGAGAAGCAAATTATTAGAAACATTTTAAGGGAAGAAGAGAAGACAACCTTTAAAAGAAACATGAAAAACAAAATATTGGTCTAGAGTTACCTCCCCCATGTTGTGATCTGTTGTTACTATGTTGACTAAAAACTATTGTAGACGAACAGCTATTTATAATTATGTTTCTGTTAAAAACAAGATTAATTCTCTGTGATTTGGGAGAGTCGATCTGCCTTGCGCCAGAATTCCAGTTGGTTTACCTAGCAACTATGTCGTCACTTCCTGAAACCTTTATTACTATCGTTATCCCACATTGAGGGGCCTCGCAAATTTCTTATTCAGCAACAAATCTCTTATTCCATACGCTAGAACAAATTCATACAAGTGTTCCTTCTTCCCTAGTGCCATTTGAGAATGGAATGGGTTGCCTGAATCATCCAGGAAATCAAACGATTTAGTATAGTTCAACTCATTGCTTAACATGCATGACTAGATTGACACACGAAATGCGTAGGACGCTATTATCTTCTTTTTGGAAGTAACGTCTGTACTGTATAAGATAAGATAGTGCAGTAAAGAAAGTGTGATGTGTGGCTGGGAGGAGAAAACCGCTATCAAGAGGACTCGAATTCAAATCCTAATTCGACTGAGTTGGGTTAGCTGAGACAGACGGACAACTTTTCATTGGTACGCTCCCCACCCACTGGTTTACAAAAGGAATAGGACGATTGCGCGCACAGAGCATGGTATAATCAAGAAAGTTGCGCCATACAAAATTAATTGATATAAAAGTTATCTAACTTAAAATTGTATTTGTAACTGTCATGTAATTCGCTATTTAGAAGCTAATAAAAAAAAATGTCACTGGGTATAAAAAAGACAACGTTTCTTAAATAAATCTTTAACTTAAAATCGTAATACACATTAAAATAGCATGTAGTAAGGGACGTAACTAGCTCATTTTAAAATACTACTGAATCGTTTCCCCTTTACCACTGAGAGTTCTGTCGTATCTTATTGGTATCTTATTTGATATTTGTAAATAGACCTAGTTCAGCCTGATACGTCATTACAATGCCTCTGTTCAAGTCACACATTCGGACTGGGCAAAACCTGGGTGGACACTGGACACGCTTCACAAAAACGTCTGCGAGAATTTTGGCGACAATTTTCCTAGAAATGTGACTGTTAATATTTATTGTTGGGAAAAGAATCACTAGCTCGTTGGCCACATCGGGAAAACTCGACCGTTATAATTTTTTGAAAGTATAAAAAGAAATAAATTTAAATTTGGCTCGAGAACGTGAAAATATTTCTCTTGCAAAGGATTTTCTTCGGGTATTTCCTCATGGTGGCCATCTTCATTGAAGAGTGTAATGAATTATTGCTCAGGAAAACATTTGCGCATCTTCTTCTAGGTGTAGATCATAGACATAGATTTTATCTTTTAAAATCTTATAAAATACAGACGTTACTTTAAAAAAAAAAAAAGAAGTTGATTACGTCCTACGCGTCATGCATCAACTCATGCATGTTAACCAATGACTTAAATTCTGCCAAATGATTGCTTTTCCTAGCTGGCTCAGGCAACCCATTCCACGTTCTAATAACACAAGGGAAGAAGGAGCATTTGTACATATTTGTCCTAGCAAAGGCCTATCATCAGACTATTATAAAGTCAAGTAGATCTATACATTCGCTTAACCTTTTAGGGCAGCCAGTTATCAAGGATTTCATGTAACATCATTATCTACATTTTGTTGGTCGAATTCAGTAGCATATTATGTTTTTGTTGTTGTCTCCTCCTAATTGTGTGTGTGTGTGTGTCGGTGTGTGGTTTTAAAAAGGGTTGACAATAAAAAAAAAGCCTTCTTGTCTCGGTACATTGACTTTGTGTTTATATTGCTTCGTTAACATTTTGCTTTCACCTTTTTCACCTTAAAAAAAAAGGAAGGGGGGGGGCGTCGTTATCATCTGACGGAGACCTGTTGGTCGATGCGTCATAACACCTTTTGTTCCTGTGAATCTCCAAACGACAAAGATTTTCATTATAAACGACGTGATTTTCTTTTTCCCGTTGTCACAGACGCTGATAAGCCTATGTCTTGTAGCTAGGAACAAAGAAGGGCAACTCTGGGAGATATCTCTCCTGGTAGAGAACAGATTGTCTACCCTGCTGTTGTCTCAAACTAATGATGTTTGTAAAAAAAACCTAATACCTCGGTGTATTCAAAGTAAGATAAATATTTAATATGCCTTAAACCAAAACATTGACAATAACATATTGTGTAAAACAACTCAAAATATGACTAAAACTATTGGAGAATAATGTGCACACTAAAGACATCAACAAAATTCCAAGGAAAGAAAAGTGGCTAGGCTCTTAGAATGATAATGAACATTACATTATTTTACCTTTGTCCTTTACCTATCCCTTAGTCTGTTGTACCGTTGGGGAACCGTGCAGGATTTGTGGACCGTCTTTCTCCATTCCTCTCTGCCTTTTGCATTAGTTAAAATCTCTTTCTATGGCAGTCCCGTTGATTCTTTATGTTGTCCTCCCATCGCTTTCTCTTTCTGCCTTTTCTTCTTTTTCCTGGTACTGTTCCTTTCGAGCCCCGAATATGGCTATAGATTTTTAGCTTGCGTTTTTTTACGATAGTTAGCAGGTCATTATGGGGTTCAATCGTTGCAGTAAGCCTGTCTCTATCTCTTGGATAGTGATGCGGTCATTAGTAAGGTATTATTGAAAAAATGTCTTTGTTAAAATAAAGTTTTGAATCGATGTTGTTACAGACTTATCTCGCAATAGCAGTAGTCTTTGAACACAACTGGAATGTTATCCTTTAAATTAATATGTATATATTTTTAAACAAAGGTAAACTGTTTTTACTTGGTTAATGCTAACATGAATATATCTTTCTGTCGCCATAGGAGCGAGTTTGAGAAAAAGGAAATTATCTCTCTTGTCCAAACCTACATCCCTCTTAGCCGACGAAACAGGCAATCTCTAGTCATCGAGATCAAGATCAAGCTCATGGGGAATAACTTTAAACCAAACGAGACGAATAATGCAAATCCATTTTCTCACTGCGTGTAAATGTACGTTTCTGTGTATTATTTTAATACCTCTTTTGGTAGTATTAGAATGTCTGTTGTGTATTAATTAAATATTCTTCTTCATATCAAATTTGTTGTTGCGTATGTCTACTAGATCTACTGAGTAATATTACCACAACACATGTAGATTCATAAGTAAACTCAATTGTAGCAGACATCATATTTACTGAACATAACATTGTAATTTACAATATATTGGCAAATCCAGACATCCAGAAATACAAGAAATTATTCACATAAATCCACCTTAATACTCTAGGAAATCTATCAAGTACACAACTAGAGACGCTCTCTACATACGTCTAGACTCCTCTAAAAACATGGAGGTTACTGATTTCAAGTCATGTGGTCCGATCGAGACTTTTTCCCCTTCATTCCACGCAAATGTTCACGTGACAAATGTTCACGTGACAAATGTTACCCATGAAATTGAGATGTACTCCGTGATTCCTGACTAGTTCATGTCAACCAATGTCGTGACACTGCGCAGATCAGAATAACCCCTGTAGACCTTATGTTTTTGTGTATGTGTTTATTACTAGTCTGTATAGTTATTCCACTTGGTAAGAAAGTTCATATCATAGTGTTGTATGTAACCTGTGTTATGAGAGAATGTGTTATTAAAGAATTGGATGTACCCAGCCTCTAGTGTTGGCGTCGCTTATTGATTTTAGTAGTATTCCTTAGTGTATATTAAGCTTATAAGTGTATTATTTAAGCTAACAACCTCCCCCCCTCCAACCCCACAAGTTCATATGTACCTAATGCTAAGGAACATGTACAGAAGGCTTAAAACGCAGATCAAATAGAGACCAATCGTTATAGTAGCCCTAAACACTGACCTGCAACATCACACCCTGTTTGGGCAGTGGAGACCAATAGCTCGTTGCCATGTTGTACAGGTTGCGTCAAGTTGTGTGACGTGGCTACGAACTATTAGTCAACCTTGCCCACAGGCTGCAACGATGCAGGTCGGTGTTCAGGTATTCTATTAGGATTGGTTTCGGTTAAATGCGACCCTCCGATACACCTTACATTACCCGTAGATACTTTTTAAAAAGTATGGTGCTGTTTTATTTGATTACTATCTTTTAGTATTTGCATTAACTATTGACCTATGTATCTACCAAAGATGTCAACAAAAAAAACAACAACAAAAAAACATTTGATAAATGTTGCAGAAATCAACAAAATAAAGTTGTCTAGCCTCTTTCCTTGTAGGCTGTAAATGCAAATGTCCGCACAACAATGAGACACGAGAAGTCACGAGGTGTGACGAGAAGTCACGAAAGCGTTAAACTCTCGTTCCTCAAAATAGAAGCAGAAACATAAACTAAAGAAGTTAAAACATTTCAAAACACACACATACACACACAATCACACACACTATTGTATGAACATGCACAAGAAAACACATACACAACGAAAAACACACAAACACACATGACTCACACATACACGTTCATACGCACATACATCAATGCATATACATGCACACACATATATATACAAAATCTTAGACACAAGTATGTCAATTATTTTGTATTCTTATTTGGTTATTTTTGGAGATTTTTGTATATGGCGGGAAAACTATAAATAGTTAGTCTTTTGGTGTATCCGGTGTATAAAATTATATATCTATATATATAATATAAATGTAAATTTTGTTCACTTTTTAGCACTGTAGAATCAAATTTCTAAACATTTGTAGCACAGATTAATTTCTGGCAGCATTAATCTTTTAACATAACGTCCTTGACATTGTTTAGAAACGAGTATTTGTCGTGATAAGCCCTTCCCCCTTTTTCTCCTTTCCACGCCATCTGGTGGAGAATGCAAAATGTCCCTCCCCTTATTGTCTACCTTTTTAAACGCCGAAACAAAATTTGTCAAAGTGGACGTTCTTTCAGCTGCAAACAAAATTACAAACATTTGTTTGGTTGAGCACAAATAAGGCGGAAAAAGTGAAAACTTTGGAATTTAAATTTTTTTTCCTAATCTGTATGTGAGAATATCAGTATGCCTACTATCTTTAGAACCGCCATGTCTTCAATTGATCATTTTAAGGCAAAGACTTTCTGTCATAAAAGAGGTGTTTTTTCCCTATGACGTCACTAAATCACAGCATCAAATTTCACTAAACACTTTTGGTCCATTTCTTAAACACCCCCTTGACCCCCCTCCCCAAAATAAGCGAGCTTCTGTTCTCGCTCTCACACCAGGGGACACTGCTCATTCGAAACTTAATATGGCGTTCCTTGAGAACTTTGGGATCTTTCCCATCTCTCAGCGCGCCCCTTTACCGCTTTCCCTCCTTTCGCCAAGTCCAGTCTTACTGCCATTCCAAGCCTCAACAGCTTATCCTCGTTCTTCCTCGTATAGGATGACAGCCTCATACACACACTCACACACACACTTCTCCCCGTGAAGGAGATGGCAGGCACAAGTGGCATCAAATGATAAGCGACTGGTCGAGGGTGTAGGGAGGGTATGGAGATAGGCTTTGGAAAAAAAAAAGCCCATGACCGAGGGCTTTCACCTCGACGGTAATCACATGTTTCAATGAAGGGGACAGTACTTGCCCCACCACGCGGCCTTCGTCTTCCCGCCATTTACGAAGCTAATCACCAACACGAGCAAATCTCTCGGCTTCCGAGACCGGATTAAATGGCCGGGGCTTGCGCATGCGCCATTAAAGTCCCCGGCATTACATTTCCTGTTTAAAGCATCGAAATGGAAACTTTTTGTTCTTGTAGCCTTGTGTCTTTCTGTTTCTTGATAAATGAGATAATTAAATTAGCGAAGATTCCCAGCAAATTAATTGAACACCTGACTGTAGACATGGATGAGTATCAACGAACTCCAAAAATATTTCTAATGGAAATAAAAATTTTCTAAAAATTTTTCAAGTGACCTAATTAACCTTCTTTACATTTTAATGTACGAATTGGGAACATAATTTATGAAAATTCCTTTTATTACGTAACACTTTCCTCATTGTCCAAATCTACAAATCAAAAACTCTAAACCTCAAGTAAAACGATATTTTTTTTTAAAACAAAACTTATACGACGAAAAAAACACTACACAATTACAGTCACATATGTCAGTAGGCCTACTGTAAGATGTATTTCTTCTTTCTATATCAAACAAAATTTAATAATTAAGGCTAAATAATTGTTTTTTTTTTATTCAAGTTTGTTAATTACAATGAATAATGGTGCAAAAGTCTCAACTTGATTCGAGGTCTGGGAAGAGTGGGAGAAGTACCTCGTACAAAATTTTGTACCAGACAAAATGAGCTCAAAAAAGTTTTATAAGAAATAAAATTAAATTTTAAAAAAATTAATCCATTTGGAAACGAAATAGGGAGCCAAACATTCTGTCAGGTTAAATAAGTTGTTAGACCGTTGTGCCAATAATGCGAACATCGTGGGTTCGATCCCCATATCGGGCATTTTTTCTCTATTCCTCTTCAAAGACAAATAAATTATTCATTCTTAGTTACTATATTTTTTGGAAGATATAGTAGGAATTTATTAGAAAATTATATCTGTTGTTTATCTTATCTTATAAATTACAGAAAGAGAAGAAGGCTTATCCATTTGTTAATGTTAATTAAAGACTTCAACTCTGCTACGTTGTTAGGCCTAGCATTTCGAAGATAGAGGATGGGTGCAGCACATCACATGCCTACACAAACCCAGTTGTGACCTATATATATATATATATGTTTCCGCATCTCACGCAGACAAAGCCGTTGTCCGAAGGTGTTCTATTTAAGTCTTTTTTTTTTTCGTCTCTTGCAACTCGAGTTAGACAGATCTTACAAAGGCTGCAAGACACACATTTGGGACCCAAAATAAAATCCCTAGAAGTCCTAGAATGTGGAATAAGAAATCTTTCTGAGTATTTTATTCGGTTGTTAACAACGCTGCGATCGGGACGGAACTTGATGATGTAGATGCCCTCGTGCAGGCGTCGTCCTTTGTATTGAACATACGGCACGTTGAAAGGGTTAAAGACTGGAATATACGAGCATCATGACACAAGAACACTTGCAAGGTTTTGTGTTGAAAGATTGTTGATAAAGTTTGTAGATGTGGGACCTTCTTATCTTGGAATCTGGATAAAGTAATGCATTGCAAGAACTTTTCAAGTGTTATGCTTCACTCTTTTGATTATATAAAATTATTTCAAATTCATGTAATTAAATAGTCTATTCAAACTAATTAAAGTCGCAATATTCAAATTGTTTGTACAAATTGAGGTTTCCTATAGCAAATATATCAGTATCTTATTTGGTGTTTTCAAATAGACCTAGTTCAGCCTGATACATCATTACAATGCCTCTATTCAAGTCACACATTCGGACTGGACAAAACCTGGACACTGGACATGAGAATCGTCCTATTGTCTATTCAAATTGTTTGCATAAATTGAGGTTTCCTATAGCCCAGTATTTCCCAAAATGTGTTCTGCGAACCCTAGTTTTCCGCGAGGCCTGAATAGGTGTTCCACGAACAACTGGTATAATTAACTAGCAGGCATTTTTATGAAATAATCTCTCTAAAAATATAAGCGAAATGTTCCAGTAAATACTCAGAATGTGCGAAGTGTTCCGTTAAGAAAAAAAAGTTTGGGAACCACTGCCATAGCCTCTATTTCTATCTAGATGTAGAACTGCAATACATTAATGATTAAATTAAGTCTATCAGAATCCTCCACGTTTGGATGCTTGCGTTCAGTTTTCGATGCATTATCAAACTTGAATTATATTTAGGCCAGATAACAATAGATGTACGGTATTGGGCAATGCATTTGTGGGCCGGAATGTCAGGGCCGATTTTGACACCCAGTCCGCCCATGATCTAGTTATTACCACGCGTGTGTCGTGAAAGATTGAAAAATTGCACACTAACCTCGTTTGGAGACTGAGGCATTAAGACGCATTAAGAAAGTTTACAATATACTTATGTTGGTGTACGAATCAGCCTCGTTCTAAAAATATACATCCCATCTCTTATTAACATGGCGGGAAACATATATTTTGACGTCATATATCTTTCTAATTCGCAATCGTCACGCCTCCTTACAGGACAGCAGGGAGGGAAAAAAATCATGACCTCTAAAGGGACCGTGAAGATTTGCATGCTCCGGTGTACTCCCCCACCGGCTCAGAATTTCCGGTTTCCGCAATACGGCCCCTCAATAGCGCCCTCCTCTCGCTCATTTCACCCTCTTTGAATTCGATAAAATATGGCCTTCCTCGGAGTTTGAGAACTTCCGTTGTTGTTATTCAAGCCCGAACAGCATTTTTATGTAACAGAGGAATGGGGGGGGGGGGGGGGTGAGAAAGAGAGAAAGAGACGGGGCGTTGGGTGGAAGGGGGGGGGAGGCTGGGAAACGACAAGTGACAGTAAGTTATTAGAGGTGGGGTTGGAAGGTGCCGGTGTGAGTAACAATGGCTGCTCTCTAAGACAAACGAAAGATCCGCTTCAATGCAACCTTTTTTTTTTCTTCATCTCTGAAGTATGTAATTATCTACAAGGAGCGATACGATGTCTTTTATTGTTCGTTCCTCTGTCACTCTATCGCTCTCTCTCTCTCTCTCTCTTATTCAATTTTCTGAGTTTGCCTTGTTCTCAGTGGTAATAGCCCTTGCCTCCACAATGGCGTCAAGGGTCAAACTACTTCTGCCGTTACTTCCGGCTCACACATTGCAGCAGACGACCAAGAAGAAGAATGGAAAGTGTCGAAACATGGCGAGCGATATAACAAAAAAAAATTTATCGATATCTTCAACCAAAGATCTTAGCCACTACCATCACTAGCATCATCTGTGTGTGTGTTGGGAGGGATGTGTGTGTGTTTTCTCGCCCGAGAACAGCATTGTTCGTCTTTTCTTTCTGATCGTTTCATGGGCAGAATGGATGACCAGGATAAGAGCTAATGATATCTCAAGTGTTATCGAACACAGAAGGGGGGCCAGGAAGGCCACTCGAACTGATGCTCGTTTGTTATTGTTGTGGCGATACTCCCCCCCCCCTCACCTACTAGAGACGTAGCGCCACGAGTGTGTGTGTGGAGCGGGGAGAGGGGTGGGGTAGGCACTTTTCATCTAAGCGAATATTTACTAAATGATATCTTGAGATAATTCAAACAATTCAGCATAAGCAGACACACACACAGACTAGATCTGCAATGGACATGGGTCCAAATCTTGTGCTCATCATGTTGATAATTGCGACAATGGAGACAGAAATTTGAAGCACTTGGCTTGAAAAGAACTCTAGAAGCTCGGGGGGTCACGTGCTAAGGATAATGTGAGGAGGGCGTACGTTTCTAATAAAAATGTGAACGTTAAGTAGGCCGATGTCACATTTGACAGTATCTGTGTTACAGTGTTACATCGATGTTTGTGGTTGTTGGCTATAGTGGGAAGAAACAGAATAGACGTAAGTCCCAGAACTTTTCAGATCAGAATAGATTTTTTTTTAAAGTGTTTTTTAAAGCAGAGGGGGGAAGAGTGAGAGAAGAGAGAAAGGGAGGGAGAGACTTGTCCCCAGCCTTTGATACGCTAGACCATGAAATTAGGATGGCCAGATTCTCTGCCACTTTTGGTTTAGCAGGAGTCGTCCTAAAGTGGCTTGGATCCTACCTGACGGAACGCACCCAAAGTGTCGTTGTTAGCGGGACGGAATCAACAAGATTACTCTTGAAGTACGGAATACCCCAGGGATCAGTTCTAGGGCCAGTACTGTTCACTATGTATACATATCCACTCAGCGGTGTCATACGGCCAACCGGCATCTTATATCATTTCTTTGCCGATGACTCACAGTTATACGATTCATCAGTACCCTCAGAGGTGTCGCATCTGGCAGAGAAAATCAGTAGTACCGTTGCAAGGGTGAGCGATTGGATGGTTGAAAATAAACTCAAGATGAACGAAGACAAGACAGAAATAATTAAGATTGGCACTCGGAACAATGACTCAAAAGTTGAAAGCACAGATTTTTTCTTTATCACGAACTGCCATGTTCCTTTTGTTCATGTAGTGCGGAATCTTGGAAGTTTCTTCGACTCAACACTATCTTTCGACCCAAACATAAGTCAGCTCTGCAAAGGTCTTTATCTGCATCTGCGTAGATTAGGCCAGATCCGACCATATTTAAGAACGGAGTCAACAAAAACGCTAGCTGTGGCATTCATACTCTCCCGCCTTGACTACTGCAACGCCGTGCTAGCAGGTATACCTGATGACAAAATAGCCAAGCTGAAACGTATACAGAACAACGCCGCTCGAATAGTCCTTAAAAAAACTAGACAAGATTCTGCTACTACGCTCTTGCGCACGCTCCATTGGCTTCCCGTGAAAGCGAGAATCGATTACAAGGTCGCCACACTTTGTCATCAGTGTATATATAACAATGAGATGCCCCTGTACCTTAGCGAACTGATTACTCCATATGTCCCCCAGAGAGCCCTGCGCTCAATGGACTCAACGCTTTTAGTAGTGCCACGTTTCTCCCTCAAAACCTACGGTCTGCGGGCCTTTTCAGTTCAGGGACCAAAGTTTGGAACTCACTCCCCATTGATCTCAGACAGACATGCTACACCACTTTTAAGAAGAACATTAAGACCTTCCTGTTTAAAACTTTTTTAGATTGACTGTCATTTTAGCTGTCGTGTCTGTGTTTGTAATGTTCTCACAGCGCCTTGAGCGGCTACAGTTTGTTTGTTAACAGCGCTTTATAAATACAATTATTATTATTATTAAGAAGAGGCAAAGAGAAAAGAAGAGAAAGAGAGAGAGAGAGAGAGAGAGAGAGAGGGCAGGAAGTTCCTCAGTTTGTATTTATTGAGCTGGTTCAGATCTTTGACATTAGCTTAAAAAAGAAAATGTCACTGTAACAAACAGTGTGAAAACTAAATGAATAAATGATCGCATATTAGTTACACATATGCTTTTATGCTGTGTTTACATATAGATTTTTTTTTGTAAAAGGTCTATTGATAAATGACTACATTGATACAAAGACCTATGTAGGGATACACATACCTATGTAAAATGATACACAGGCCATTGTAAAGTGATACCAAGGACATGAAGCGGCTTAGATGTCAAGAATAATATTCAGATCTAACTGGGAAGAGTGGAGGGATGCGGTTACGCCTACGGCGAACTGTCACAGCTTCCTTATGACGAACTGTCACAGCTTCCTTACGACGAACTGTCACAGCACCCCTATGACGAACTGTCTCAGCAACCCTACGACGAACTGTTACAGCAACCCTAACCCTAACCCTACGACGAACTGTCACAGCCACCCTACGACAAACTGTCACAGCAACCCTACGACGAACTGTCACAGCAGCCCTACGACGAACTGTCACAGCAACCCTACGACGAACTGTCACAGCAACCCTACGACGAACTGTCACAGCACCCCTACGACGTAAGGGAGATGACTATGTTTACCATATTTTTTAACACATTAATGCAAACGGTTTTAGATTTTTTGTCAAAACAATTATTTGTTTTACAATTGTATTACAAAGTAAGTTAGATAAGCTCTGTCATACTAACAACTACAATTACAAAAAAAATTGTTTCCTTAAATTTTTAAAAAAACTTCAAAGTTCTGACGCAACGGCTACTTTTTCTTTTCCGAAAGTGAACCATCTAATTTTTAAAATTATCTATACAAACAGATTTTTTTAAAAATTACACCACTTTTCAATTAAAAACTTCAGGGGGGTTACTTTTTTCTAAAAGGTCATGGACTTCTTCATTTATAGATTCGCGCATTGGTACAAAAATTTGCATGTAAGGTCACAATGGTAAAACTGTCAATGGATCATTATAAAATATATTAACTAACTCATTAAATAGAATACTAATTCAAATGTTGTTTTTAAAACAGAATTTTGATACGAACTTCGTTTTAGTTATAAGTTTAAAAAATAACGAACTACTTTTAAAGCGCGCAGTTTTGACATATCCTCATTATAGGGGCCTACACTTGACAGTCTAAATTAGATTAAATAGAAACCAGATCTAGATATATTTATAATATATATATATATATATATATATATATATATATATATATATATATATATATATATATATATATATATTTTAAATGTATTGATAATTTGAAAAAAAAAAAACAATTATTAAGGTAATAGCTTATCTTCTGACAGTTTAGGGGTCCAGATTTATTTATTATGTAAACAGTAGTATAAGTGACGTCACTAGGATGGGTGTCACCAATTGCGGTGAGCTAAGGTTGTCACACCCTCTCAAATTTTCCCAATTAAAATCTATCGCTGTTTTAGTTCCTTTTGTTGCAAATCTTTTCTTAGGATGTGAAGATGTTGCAACAACAGAGCCAGACAGGTATTAGAGTTGAGCCCCCAGGGAACAAGACGTAGAGGAAGACCAAAAAGAACATGGCGATGCTAGTGCTAGATGAAGCCGAGAGGACAGGAGCTGGGAAGTGACTTGTTTTTACTGAGGCTCTAGGTTCCATGAGGAATTCAAAGGAAAGATGATGATGTTGTTGTTGCAACTTAATTTTCCTTTTACCTTTACCTATCCCCAAGTCTGTTGGACCGTTGGGGCACCAAGCAAGACTTGTCGACCGTCTTTCTCCATTCCTCTCTGCCTTTTGCCTTGTTTAGAACCTCTTCCAATGGCAGGCCCGTTCTTTTAACATGTCCTCCTATCGCTTTCTCTGTCTGCCTCTTCTTCTTTTCCTGGTACTGTTCCCTGAAGGAAAATCTTTGCGAGCCCCAAAGATCTTGTAATATGGCCATAGATTTAAATCTTTGCCTTTTTTTTTTTTAACTATAGTTAGCAGGTCATCATGGGGTCCGATCGCTGCTGTAACCCTGTCTCTTATCTCTTGGTTTGTGATGCGGTCTTTGAATGTGAGACCTAGGATCCTTCTGTAGCATCTCAATACATTGAGCAAAGGTCTTACATTCATTCCTTGTTGTTACACAGCGTTATGAGTGTCAAGTCTATTTTGAACATTTCCTTGTTTCCAACATTTCCTCATTAGTTTTGACACATATTAAAATTTAAAATGTTTTAATTAGAAACAGGTTTAACATTTTCGGAACACTGTTTCCACAGTAGACTTTAAAGAGCGCCTATAAACATTTCTGCGTTATTATATCGACGATAAATGAAAAAACAATGCAACCATAGCAAAACTATTTTAATCACTAAAAAAAACTTTAATTAAAAATATGTTATTAAGCTTAACACTGTGTTACATATTTACGCTTACAAAATGAAAAGTTAAAAGTTTCCTTTTCAGGATTTCAAACTTGCAAACTTATAAATAACTTTAAAGTCAATATATTTTTCCATTTCGTTTTGAATGGACAGAATTACCTGATATGAAATTCGTCTCACAAAAGCTCTTAATTAATAGTTCTTAAATTCAACTTTGAAAAGTTTAAAAATTACGCCACGTAAACATGCATTGGTCAAGAAACAGTTGAAAGCTTAATCTTAAAGAGATTCCTTGAAGTTTGATGTGTATGCCATTTGAATTGTAAAACTGTAGTACTGCCCAGTTATGCCTTCTTCAAGATTAATTTTTGCTGCCTGTAGATGCATTCTAGAATTGTTGTTTCAGTCAAAATATCTTGTCTGATTCAGTGTAAAAGAGATCAATGCATTCATCATTAACCTCTTGTTCTCAAGTTGAATAGTGAGTCCGGCATCTTGAGATTACTCTCCTAAAGTATTTTTTTTTTCTGTTGCAATAACACGCTATATTGATTTGACAAGAGTTATCTGCCTAATTTGCCTATGCCTAAGACGGCCCTGATCTGCACCTATAGCGTCAGTTTTTTTCAGCGCTATGGCAAAGAGCTTCAATCAAATCATACATTCATCAAATCGTTCTTTCCTGGGTCAGATAGCAGCATGAAGAGCGGTCAAAGCATTTGTTTATAGACACCTCAGTTTGATTCATTGATCAAATGGTGAAAGCGGTGAAGAAAGAAACAAAAATTCTAGAGTTCCAAAAATGTTGTGCAAAAATCATTTTCTGATCAAGAATTGTGATAACAGCTTCAGTGAACACATTACAATTACTTTTGCATTCTTTTCCAAATTGTACCTGCACTCCTTCATGAATCCCAGACATTAAAGCTGCCTAACCATATCCTTGAAATTAACACATCATTAAGTTAAGCACATCCCTATCCGGGCATATACAATATTAGAATAATACCAGCTTTTGTATACGTTAAAAACATTAACATTGCCAATGTTAATATATCTTACAACTTTAGAAATGTATGTTAGGTGTAGTGTGATACAAGAGATAAGTGTACACATTTGTCTGATAAGTATATCCTGTACATGGTTTTCTAAAACATTTATATCTGAGTTCGGGTTCAATTTTAGATACAAACATTTTCTTTGTCCATCGCTGCCTTTCTCTTTTTCTGCAAAAATTTTCTAAATTTTAAAGATAATAAATGTTTTTCAGTCTTCTCGTGATTTTCTAATTTTGGACATGTCCATTATTTATCAAAACAACAAAATAAAAACTTTGGTGAATTTTTCAACATTAGGCACAATTTTATACAACCATTCTAATGCTTTTGTATTTTGTTCCTGTAATATATTTTTTTTCTTTTTTTGTGTGTGTGCAAAAGTACACTTTTTCCACTTGGGTGTCACCCGGTGCGGCCCGCACCCCCTGCACCACTCTAGTGACGCCACTGAGTAGTATCTAATTAAGACGTGAATCGGATACGAAACAGCATAGTCTGCCAGAGTAGATCTACAGCATAGTCTGCCAGAGTAGATCTACAGCATAGTCTGCCAGAGTAGATCTACAGCATAGTCTGCCAGAGTAGATCTACAGCATAGTCTGCCAGAGTAGATCTACAGCATAGTCTGCCAGAGTAGATCTACAGCATAGTCTGCCAGAGTAGATCTACAGCATAGTCTGCCAGAGTAGATCTACAGCATAGTCTGCCAGAGTAGATCTACAGCATAGTCTGCCAGAGTAGATCTACAGCATAGTCTGCCAGAGTAGATCTACAGCATAGTCTGCCAGAGTAGATCTATAGCATAGTCTGCCAGAGTAGATCTACAGCATAGTCTGCCAGAGTAGATCTACAGCATAGTCTGCCAGAGTAGATCTACACCATCTGTCAACTTTCTTTCTCCATTCTTCTCTGTTATTTGCCTTTGATAGAATTTCATTCTGATATTCTTTCTGAAAATATTGAAACCTCTCTTTTTACCTGCCTGGGTTGACCACTTCGGGGGCCGATTTTGAGTTTGTGTTTCCACACAAACTTCTTATCTTATCTTATATAATACAGACGTTACTTCAAAAAAGAAGATGATTACGTCCTACGCGTCATGCATTTAGTCATGCATATTAACCAATGACTTAAATTCTGCCAAGTCACTGGTTTTTCTGGCTAGCTCAGGCAACCCATTCCATGCTCTAATAGCACTAGGGAAGAAGGAGTATTTGTACAAATTTGTCCTAGCATATGGGACGAGGAATGTGCCTTTATTTTTGTGTCTTTCAGAGTATTTTATTAAATTTTGTTTTTGTATTTGAAGATTATGGTTCAGTGTTTTATGTATAATTGCTACTTTACTTTTGAGTCTTCTGTCCTGAAGGCTTTCTAAATTTAGTGATTTTACTAATGGTGTTACCCTAGTCAAATGTGAATATTCGTTTGTTATGAATCTCACTGCTCTATTTTGTGTTTGTAACCACCTTTTTTTATGTTTAGGTAACTTAGTAGCTTTATTTTTTATTTGAAATGTTAATTTTAAAAAACCAATAAAACCAAGTTAGTGTTTAACAACTATTTGTATAATAAAATCCCGAAATTCGCTACGTTTATTGCATTTCTATTAAAGAAGTTCTACATTATTACAATTTTAACCGGCTACGCCGTTGAATTCTTTCTTCCTTATTAATGTTAATTTGGTTAGGGACCCTTTATATTGTAACCTGGACCATTAGGGGATAAATCATTAGAACTGAAGGGAGTTGCATCGGTCGCATTTAAAGTCGACGATGTGGAAGTCAGAGATGATTTGTATGTGATCAAGAAAGAAATAAACCCAGTTTTAGGTATGAAGACATCTATTGCTTTGAAACTAATGGAAGCGAAAGAAAACGTCGAAGTACATGATGTCAAGCGGCAGGACGAAGTTGATGCAGAGAAATCAACTAACAACTTGTACGCCAGGTTCTCTATTGCATGAAAAAGATAATCTTCTATGTCTACTTGTATAAACACAAAGTCTATGTTATTATTATTGTTATTATTAAATAATGTCTACAGTATTTTATTTATATCTGTGACAACAGAACAGGGGCAGAATCTGAATTGACTGAGCAAGCCAATTCTGGAGCGGTTGAGTTTGACACACTTCGTTCATGTATATGCATCTGTCCTGGGGCTAGCTGACTGGGCAGCTTTCCTTTTCTTTTTCTTGGCTGACGCAGCTTCGTTTCTTTTGCATTCGGCGAAGTTCGTACCAGCACGTCACAGTCTGTCTTCATGCTGTCCGGTCGTGGGCTATCGCCTCCCACATACTGAGCTGACAAAAAGAATAGGAAAGGTGTCTGCAGCCATGGCTAAACTCTCTAAGCACGTCTGGGAAAATAGCAAATTGACTACGGCAACAAACTTAATGCAACAGCTGCTTTACGCTACGTGACACTGCGTTTCATTTTGTAGGTACAGGCTGCTCAGAACCAAGAGAGGTGTGGTTGGGACCCTATGCTCCCCTGGGAGTTCAGGACATTTAGTAAGTAATTCTTCAGAAGATTCTTCGGAAGCTATATAAAGTATCATATGATTTTGTTTTGCTGTACGCGTCGTTAGTATTATATTGCCCTTTGAGATTTGTTCTTCTGCTTTCTTTAATTAGCCTTAAATTTAGGTCACCGAAACTTGCCTAAGAGTGGACGCTGTGGAGCTCCATTATTGGTTAACAGTCGACTTGGTGCAGCTCGACTGCGACAGACAGGGACATTGGTGTCTTTGTTTATCTCAAGTTTGAGATTATAATGAGAAAAAAACGTTGCCTGCGCTCGCACAACTCTTGAAGAGTTCATCTACTTATCCTATCTTATCTTTTCTTATCTTATTCGATCTTATCTTATCTTTTCTTTTCTATTTTATCTTATCTTTTCTTATGTTTTCTCATTTTATCTTATCGCTACTGAAGTTACTTCAAAAGAGATTATAATTACTTCTTTGCGTTTCATGTGTCAATCTAGTCATGCTTGTTCTGTTAAGTCATTGAATCCTGGCTGATTCAGGCAACCCGTTCCCTTCTCTGATGGCACTAGGGAAGAATGAGCAATCGTACGATAATGATATGATCTTATGATAAGATATAAACATATAAACATATAAACCTACTTTAGGAGGTCGTCGTACAACTGTCAGACGGTAAACTTACACTTGCTAAGCTGTTTTCTTTCATGTGACGCTGAGTTCTAGAAAGTTTTCAGATTTGATCATTGACATTGACATTTGAAATTGATCCCAAGTTCAAAGACTTTCTAATACTATTATGATGTGTTGTACAGTTACAAAACAGAGGCGAACACGGAAACGCTTCAAAGACAAGCTTAGGCGACAACTTTCCTTGGCTGACATAGAAGAGAGCACATGGTTGCTTGCGGCCTCAGAACGAGACAGCTGGAGTTCACTCACGAAGGCCGAGGACAAACACAGACGGCGAAAAGAAAATCTAAATCGGCCACCTGCGGACTATGGTTATGCTTGCCCTAGATGTAGCAAAATATGTAGGTCACAGCTGGGGCTGCGCAGCCACGGGAAATACTGCATAATAATAATAATAATAATAATAATAATTATAACAATAATAATAATATTACCTTCGAGGCTCTTAACATTCCCAAGAAGTCTATTGTTGCCTGTCAGATAGCGATATTGCTGCAGACCTGCCACATCACCAGAAAGTTTCTCAATGGACACTGTTATAGGGATTTTTGTATCTCTTTAACGAAACTCGACCCTGGCAGTGCCAGGGAAAGAATATTCGTTCGGTCTTCAATAGGGGTTTTTCTTTGGCTCTCAAATGTGTGTCCCTTGGCCTTTGTGAGAGCTGTCTCTTTCAGAGCACATAACAAACACCATATTAAGATACGTTTGTTACATAGTAAAGTAAAAAAGAAAAGCTCTTTCTCTATACCCTATAATATATAGGGCAGATGATGTAAAGGTCATCTGTTTCTTTGGCCAACGGTTAATGAGCAGTGTGTCATGTGACCACGACAACGGAAAATAAACTTTACTTTTCCAAACTAAAGTCAGGTAAACAATTAGAGTTTGTTGGAGTCAGGGGAGCCCTAAAAAACCCGAAATTCAAAATACCAGTCTTCGCCGAGATTCGAACCCAGGACCACAGTGGTATAGGATGGATAATAATTCTTTGTATTTGTAAATTTTAAGTCCAACTCTATGACCCAATATTCCTTGCTATGCCGGAGATCCTTGCTTTTTAGGGGAAGTAAATTAGTAGTAAAGGTTCCATTTCAGTCCTTGCAAACTATAGCGCAGATGACGTAAACGAGGGTGTCATGTGGCCAGCACAACGACCATTTTAAGTGAAGAACTAAAAGAATTCATCTTTACGAAAGAAAATATTTTAATGCCTCAAGTAGAGATCCTGAAAAGTTTGACTGCACATTATATCAAGCAATCATACATTATATTTAAATTCAATAACAGATTTACGAAAGTAGACATGACAAAAAGAATCTGTTTTAGGGCTAGCTAAAAGGGAAGCTTTTTTTTTTCTCTTGGTGAGGTTTTTACCAGAACGCAAAGTCTGTCTCAATTCTGTCCCACATACTTTGATTGATGCCTGTAGTTCTCGTGTCTCACTTTTAGACATCTGTATAGGTTAGTCATGACGGCCCGTGAGTCTGACTCCCTCCGTAAGATCAGCATATAGGATGTCCTTAGAAATTCTTCCATCTAGCATGCGGGCAGGGCCGGTCTTAGCAAGTGCGGGGCCCTATGCGAAACGGATTGCGCGGGGCCCAGCCTGGGTAGGGATAAGGATAATAAGTGAAAAATAAGATTTTGAAATTGGAAAAAAAATTCGTCTTTATACTTTATCCTTCTTATTAAGTACAAAATCATGATCAAATTTTACGAACATTGCATGTAGCGAAGTCATACAGTAGAGCATCAAAGTTCTGTTTCTGCATAGATCACGCTCAACAGCAGTAATCGCCAAATTGTTGACCTCAAGTAATTCTTGATTAGTTTGAGCTTCATTCACCAGATACCACAGATTTGGGAAAGCTGTGTATGTTTCATTAGTGGACAGATAAACTAAAATTTCTACCGGGATTTGGATGTGATTACCTTAAAGAGATGACAATTTTGTATATTTTTCAGGAGATTTCAATAATTTCAGAAGAGTTCAGGGAGCTTCTGGGAAATAAGGAGGCCTCGGGAACCCCACTATAAGTTATAATGGTTTAATTTAATAATTTACACCTCGGATAAGCGCGGGGCCTATGAAAGTGCTGGACCCACTGCGGTCGCATAAGTTGCAGTGGCCTAAGACCGGCCCTGCATGCGGGTGACATGTCCGAGCCAGCGTAGTCCATATTTAATCCGTTTTATTATCGTTTTATTAATATTTTGTATCCGCTTGCAATAGTTGTTTTAGCTGATTAAAAGATGTAGTTGAATTTGACCTTATTTTGAAAGCTGACTTCATACTTTTCTACAGCAGTATAGAAAAAAAAAGCGAGTTCCCTTATGAGGTTTTTATCACTGCACAGATGACAATAGGTCAAACCGATCAACCCAATCGCTTATGTCAGAATGGAGCGAAGAAAATCAACAAGGTTGTGCACAAGATGTCAAGTGTCCAGCCTAATTAGCGCTATCTGAGCGCTTTTAGTCTCATGCTGGACCCTGCAACGTTCGGTGTGTCCTTATTCATAAGCCCTGAGTCCAGATCACTTAAGAATGGCTTCATGAATCTCCCCCCCCCCTTTTCACATAGCTATCAAGGCCTTCAGTGCTTCACCGCCCCTCCCTTCTCCTAACATCATCATTATCAGTGGTCTGATCGTTCGTTACAATCTTCCCATAATGCCACATCAACTTTTAAAAAATCACCAATCAGGAAAAGGTAATCGATGCGTAAAAAAAAGGTCTTGATTGAATTACTTCCCTTGGTACAACCATAATCTAATCTCCCCTCCGTGTCTGTTCTAGACTAGCGTCCCTTCCCTCCCTTTCTTCAGAATCAAGCCCACCCCTTCCCCCAGTCGTCCCTAAACATACTCCACCACTCAACTAATGTCCTCCATAGGTTACTTCTGCACCGTATTGCACTACACTACCCCCCTTGTCGCCCCCCTTTACTCCCTCATAATCCTCCTTTCACCCTCAACCACATGATGACGGTTCTACGCACCTGACATCTTCCATTCGGCCGCTGATTAGGTAGCTTTTCGGACCCGGAATAACGACTGGGTAATTACACGTGGTCCGCGCGCGCGCAAAACACAGACCACTCACACGGTGGGGATAATCGCCGGGGCCCCTGCTAATTTGATTAAACCCTCCCGCTCTGGTGCACTCCACCCCCCCCCCCCCCACTCCAGCGTCACGTTGTTTTTCGCCCCCCCCCCCCCTTGTTACTAATTCGCCACAACCACGTCAGTGCCACTGACCTCAACATCGTCGCTTACGTTGGTTTCATCTCACATCTTTCTGCTTGGCCCCCACCCCTTCAACCTCTTTTTGTGCTATACAGGGAGGTATGGAAGTAGCAGACGAGTTTAGTAGCAGACGAGTTTGAAGACAGTTATGTGCCATAACTCTTGGCATAAATCATAGGCTACTCGTCCCTGAGGTCCGTGGGCTAACTTGAACCCGCATGCCTATTATTTCTAATTCGTTGCAGTAACTCTGTTACTATGTTATCAAATTAGACTAAAAAACATAAAGAAAGATTTAAAAGAAAGATTTAAAAGAAAGATTTAAAAGAAAAATTTAAAAAATATTTCTTTTACATATTATCACCAGCAAAGTTGTGTTTTTTTTGTACTAGATCTTCCCCTTAAAGTAAACATATTGGAATATTCACACGTATATATCATTCTATAATGGGAACACCTAAGACTCTCTAATGGGAACACCAAAGACTCTCTAATGGAAACACCAAAGACTCTGTAATGAGAACACCAAAGACTCTCTAATGGAAACACCAAAGACTCTGTAATGAGAACACCAAAGACTCTCTAATGGAAACACCAAAGACTCTCTAATGGCAACACCAAAGAGTCTCCGATGTTTCAATAACAAGATGCTAGAATGAATGCAGTGCGGAAACAGGGGAGGGCAGTCAAAACGATTTTTAAAAAAGATGACAATGAATAAAAACAAATTGATATTGGACAACATAAATATGTAGGAAAGGGAAGGGGGCATTCTATTGAGGTCATCTGTGAGTGCATTTACAAAGCTTAGCTCAACTCACTCTGTCTTTCTGTCTGTCAGATACATATTTTGAACACGTTATTTCTCCGTTTCCATTCTCGGATCAAGATGAAACTTGGCACAACTATTTTATTGTTTCTAACCACAAAAAAAACACGAATTAGTACAAAAAAAAAAAATGAACCAATTCGCCGAACTAGTGAATTATTAATGCTTTTTGTTTGATATTGAAAAGGGGGAAAGTCGTACGGTACACATGATTACGTCCTAGGAGTGTCCTTAGGTCAAATTATCATGAATGTTAATCAATGACTTAAATTCTGCCAAATCATTGGTTTTCCTGGCTGACTCAGGCAACCCATTCCATGCAATGTTTCTATGTTCCTGGCAGCCTATTCTTTGCTCGTGCCGCGCTCACCTTTTGTCTGCCTCTCCTTCTCCAGTCTGGTGAAATGCACTTATATAATATATATATATATCAGCCACATTATCGCAATAGAGTAGTTCAGCATAGAAAACACGCGTTTTGTTTTAACTTTCATGTTGACAGGGGCGAATAAAGATTGGGCAGACACCACAACTCTCTGTCGTGTACAAGATTTTAAAAGATGTCAGTAGTCCATGTAGTGTTCACACTTTTTGTTTTGTTTCATAGCTTGAGTGCATAAACTTTTTGTTCTAGTTACATTAACTAGTAGGCCAATCTGGATTTTTTTTTCTGGTTTACTGAGTTAACTTTCGTTTGTTAATTTAAATAAAATGTGTTTAGAAAGTGATCTTACCCATTTTCCCGACATAAACACTAATTCCCTTCCTTAGCTATGTTAATGAGATATCCAGATTAGTTTTATTAATAGTTTTAATTTCATATTTTATAAATTACAGACATTTCGTCAAAAGAGATGATTACGTCCTTCATGTATCAATCTAGTCGAGCATGTTAATCATTGATTGAATATCTGGCGACGCGTTGGTTTTCTTGGCTGATTCTTCTCCTTCTTCTAGTCAGCTTTTCGCTGCTAAGAACTTTTGCAGACTGTGCCAAGGAATAATAGTGTGCTGTTCTCTTCAGTTGTTCAGCACTGCCGTACAGGGTGTTAGTTATGTTGGTCTGTAGTGGAAGTAGGGTCTGCCTATAGTGGATTAGGAAGGGGCATTCAAAGAGGAAATGGTTTACGGTGTAATAAAGGTGGGTGCAGTGTCTACAATGGGGTGTGTTTAGGGTTCCAAAGGACTGTCAATGTCCGGGGGGAAGGTAGGGATAAGCTCCCACTTTCCATGTAATTCTCCCATGGCTTGTGTATCTAAATGTCTCTGACAGTCAAATCCCAGCTACTAGCCTTCACGTGTGATTTTCTTAAAAATCCGGCGGAACCTGTTCTTACAAACTGAAAGGAAAAGGGATGAAAGGCGGAACACTGGCGACTTAGAAACCAGTTTAGCTTCGTGTTGATGGGGCATGTTAGCCTTAATAATGCAACCCGTCTAGGAGAAGGGAAACTCTTGACTCCAAAGCTCCCCCCGTGTGGGTGTCGGGACTTGGAAATAAACAAGAGTAATAACAATCACACTGCCTTTCCGCCTGCATTTCATTTCATTTCACTAAGCGAATAATAGTGGACCTTCCCCCCCTCTGGGGTGTTTTTTGACGGATGTCTGGATTGCACTACTCCTGACGGAGGTTTATGTCTCACTACGCTCTACTATAGAATGTAACGAATGTCACATTGTTTTTTCTGGAACTGGTGTATGCATGAAGAGGCCCGGATAAGGAATGTACGATAACACAGGGCATAGTCAACCTTAAGCTTTGTGCTGCAAAATAGCTACATTTGGAGAGCTGTGTGAATGGTGGAGAATGGACCATTGGCCAAGTCCCACCTTTTCCCATGGATATTCCAGTTATAGTTTAGACCCAGACGTTCTTGTACGTCAGTATTGGAGCAACTTGCCAAGACCGAAAATTTCCTTAAAATACGGGGATTATATAATAAATAATCCCGAGGAAACACCCAGCCTAGACTAAATGCCTGGCTGATTCAGGCAACCCATTCTATGGTCTAATAGCACAAGGGAAGACTAAGAACTAGTACAAATTGGTCCCAGAAAATGGAATAAGAAATGTGACTTTATGTCTTTCTGATTATTTTATTAGGTTTTGTTTTGTATATGTAAATCATGGCTCAGTGTTTCAGTATTATTGCTACTTTCAGTGTTCTGTCCTGAAGTGTCCCTAAATTTAGTGATTTTACTAAAAGTGTTAAATGTTGGTCTCAATATGACAATGTCAATTTGATGCTAAGTTTGTGTTGTTTAAATTTGTAACAAAAAACAAAACACATGATTGAGGTTTTTTAAAATATTTTTTTTATGAATACTTCCACACTTTCAATCCTCAAGACTTCCTTCTACTATGTAGTCAAGTGAGGTATCACTGACACTTAAAAATACGAAGTGAACTTTCTACTATCCTGTGTACCAAGGAAAAGTATTTTCCTTACTGTGGTCACTGGACTGTTTAACCTGCTGGGCTTACAAATAATTGATTAGTTCTGGTCATTGGTTTCATTTTCTTGAAATAACACTTTGTCCAAAGTATTGATCACTTGAACTCATTGGGGTTTTATTTTAATTACATTTAAATAGAAACCAATAATTCACCTAATCATTTGAGAAAAGATTAAGATTTTTTAGATCATCAGATACTGTGTTTGTTATTTCTGACATGAATACATTCATTTTAATATTAAATCTTCTGTATATCTTACATAGAGTATCCTACATTAAATAAATGTAAGTATAAAATTATAAAAACATTTTTGCTGAATGTATGAGTATATTACTATGTTTTAAATATTTTTTTTTTTTAATTTTAAACAAAATGCATACAACATAAAGCAACATTAAGACACCTTTTTGTCTAGACATTAATTAACAAACTTTCCAATATACTGCATTTATTATAACTAAATATGAACACATTAAAAAAAGAGTTCATCCACTTTGCTAGCTCGCTGCTGCCTCCATTTTCTGTTTCTTCTTGTCTTTCTTGTGTTTGGACTCTCCTGATGTTCTTTTGATCTTCCAATGATCTTTGAAGTCTTCCTGGAACCCAGACTTCCAGAGCAGGGGAAACAAATCAAGGGGAGATGGAGGAGCTGTCATTAAACAAATCATACATGGAGTTATTTTGAAAAACAAAAGTTGTCAAAACATTTAATATTTAAATGAATAAATTATTTATTGACGCTTCCCTTCACCCCACCCCTTTTTCTCTAAAAAAAAAACAAAAATAAATTTTAGCCCCCAAATTTTGATGAATTAAGAATGTTTCCAGACTTTCCAAGCATTGATTAAGCACATGCCCAAAGACTCTGATATAGTGTCGTAAACTTGAGAGCAACAAAAATAAAAGAAAGGAAAAAAAATAAATCTGTAACAGCTGTGAAAGTAAGGAAATAGGTGACCAACACTAGACAAATATTTGGTGACCAACAATAGACAAATCTTGAACTACTATTAGAAAACCAAAAGAACTCTTGGTGCTGATAGATAAATGCTACTCTGCAAGTCATCTGCTAATAAGGTCTCTTCATTTCTCTGTTTCCTGTCTTTTGTGTTCCCATTCATTACTTTGACAACTTTGTGAATGCTGAGATTTTAGTGACAAGGTCATAGCAATGACTTAGCCTTGTTTGACAATGATCAGAAGGTCTTTACATGGCCCATAAACTCTTGATCCTGTCAGAAATGTCTAGATTTGTGAAGGGTCTCTGTAAGTAATGGTGAAAAATTTCAGAAAAATCTCATTTCTACAGCCTTGAATTTTCTCATCCTTTCCACCTCAGATGTTACCTTGACCATGGAAGAAATTAGAGTGAACTATGTGTTGGTGGCTAAGGCAGACAACCTATCATAACCCACATCCAGTACGGTAGTATTGAACAACTAAAGAGAACAGCAGACTATTTATCTTGGCACTGTCTGCAAAAGAGCTAACATCTCAGCAGCAAAAAGCTGGCTAGAAGAAGAAGAAAGTTGGTGGCTGAATAGTTAACCTCCAAAATTCTTGAAAAAAACTGTCTTTAATGACAGTTACAGAATCAATCAATCAAAGGTTCTTACCATTGGTCAAGTTGGCTTGTGTATTAATGGTCTGTAAAATACTATGTTCTTTACTGTCAACTTGGACGTCAGTCAACTGTGAAGAACACAAGAGAACTATCAATCATGTTAAGAATAGAGCTAAAGATATTACATGATATTATGTCAAACCTAATATCATGTCATAATTATAAAGATGTTTTAATATTAACACTAAACAACAATGTCTGACTGTCTCTCTGTCCCTCAAACCATTTTGTCAACATTTACAACTTACCAAAACTTGATCACCCACATCCTGAATGTTGTATGCAGATAGACTAAGTTTGTCGTCCGACTTTCTGGTAACCCACAGGACACACTGACTGACTGAGATGCTAGTCACAATTCCAGAACCGCTCAGAGCAGACGCCAATTTGAGAGAGAAGCTCGAACCAGCAGAGAGAAGTCTGTAGACCAGAACATGCCTTGACCTTGAGGGTAGAGGTGACGCCAATAAATGAGCAATACAAATGACTAGACAAATAAACTTAAATCTAGGTGTCTTCAACCAAACAGTTCTCGTTCAGTGACTCGAAATAATACAAATATATATCCTTTCCTTTCCTTTCAAATTTTACGCATTTGTTTTAAGATTTTTTTTAAAGAATGTCATCAGATTTGTCCTTACTTATTAAGTGAAACAAACAAAAGACGGCACTTTGAGCAGTAGACCACAGACTGAACAGCCAAGCGGTCATCCTCTTTAATTGTCAGCTGGGCATTAGTAGACTTCTCCTGAGACACTGGAGCGTCTCTTGTTGCGTCATCGTTCTCTGGAAAGACGCCGTTAAGGGATTAGATTTAGTTTTTAGTGGACGAACAAGGTTCACATAATTTTTTATTTATTTTCAAAAGTGGTTTAATGCACTTCCCCCCCCCCCCCCCGCCCCCCACATTAGTGTAGCCTTTATTCAAAGTTGGTCACTATCTATCTGACACATTAACAAAAATGCGAGTTCATTTTTAGATTCAACACATTTTTTTTTTAGGAAAGCAAAAAGTCTTACAATAAAAAGTGACAACACGATTCTCACTCGCATATCTATGTATTCCTAAATACATGTATATGTATAGTGCTGAAGTTACCTAGAGGCATCACAATCTATAGCTTAGGGCCCCCACATGCTTGGCGGGCACCTCAAAGATAGTTCCAGGGATAATCTCTATCATTTTGAAGAAAGAGAAAATGAACGAAGTAATGCTGATTATATTGAGCCCCATCTCTCAAAGTACTTTTGGGGCCTTATCAAGTCTATATCCATTCCAATAATAAGGTCAAGAAAATGTTCCTAATCCCTTAACATCTAAGAAAAGTGGTGCCCAACTTTTTCTTTGCCAGGGGATTATTTCGATTTTCGACACGCCCCTGTCGCATATCTTAAAATAAAACTAACTAAACGTTGCTGAGCCTATCGGGATTGATCAGGTGGGCAGAGGTTTCCAGGGACCAGAAAATACCGCTTCTCGGGCCGGATATGTCCGTACCTCAGACATCACTGATGTGAAGAAACACTGGTAAGCTCCATAAACAACAGAAAGCTGCCTAAAACATTCTGTTCTCATACGAGGACAAGATTTTACCTTCACAGCGAGGAAACTAAACAATGGAGACAGAGGACTGATAACAGGTAGTGGAAGGGGGGGGGGGCGCTGGAGACGAAAAGGGAGTAAGGTGAAAACCTGTGACAAGTAACACTTTGTGGTTTGGATACCAGAGTTATCTGACTGGATCGATAACTCACTACATTGGAAGATCACAGGGATATCTCTAGCAAGACAACCGTTTGAATGACGTCGCCGCCACGTGATCAGTCGTCAGAGACTCGAGACAAAACAAGAGCTTTTTGTCTTCACGCGAAAAAAAAAAAAAAAAAAAAAAAATATATATATATATATATATAAACCACCAGAGACCTAGGTAACAAGCAAAACAAAGAACAGAACAGAGACCTAGGTAACAAGCAAAACAAAGAACAGAACAGAGACCTAGGTAACAAGCAAAACAAAGAACAGAACAGAGACCTAGGTAACAAGCAAAACAAAGAACAGAACAGAGACCTAGGTAACAAGCAAAACAAAGAACAGAACAGAGACCTAGGTAACAAGCAAAACAAAGAACAAACACCAGAAATCTAGGTACCGGTAACAAGCAAAAAATCAACCAAACAAAAAAAAAACAACAAACACCATAGATCAAGTTTGCAAACAAAAGTCAACCACCAAAAAAAATAAACAACTACAAAAACAACATCTAACCAAACCCCCCCCCCCCCCCCCCCCCTAAAGATCTAGGTAACAAACAAACACCCACTAAAGATCTAGGTAACAAACAAACACCCACTAAAGATCTAGGTAACAAACAAAGAAAGAAAAGGAGATGAATAAATAAAATAAATAAATGAAGTGATAGCTCTGTGCCAAGTGGGCTGGGGCAGGAGGACCGCACATGATGAGGTGAAGTGTATTCCCAGGTTTCTCTGAAGAGTTGTATTTCATATTTCGATAGCTCTATCCCAATGTTACTACAAAATAGTCTTAGTTACTCCGTCAAGAAAAACGATGACAATCAATGTAAAAACCATGAAGTCCTAGTTTCAAACTATGAATAGTTACTATACATTAGAAATAATAATACAGAGAGTTCTTTACACCAGGAAGTTTTTTCTTGATTGATAGAAAAAGATCAGATGTTTTTTTTTAATTTTTTTATTTCCCAAAAATCATGTAAATATAAATTGCGCTCGTTTCTTTAAGACAAAGACTAAGACTGAAGACTGAAGACTAAGACTGAAGACTAAGACTGAAGACTGAAGACTAAGACTGAAGACTAAGACTGAAGACTAAGACTGAAGACTAAGACTGAAGACTAAGACTGAAGACTAAGACTGAAGACTAAGACTGAAGACTGAAGACTAAGACTGAAGACTAAGACTGAAGACTAAGACTGAAGACTAAGACTGAAGACTAAGACTGAAGACTAAGACTGAAGACTAAGACTGAAGACTAAGACTGAAGACTAAGACTGAAGACTAAGACTGAAGACTAAGACTGAAGACTAAGACTGAAGACTAAGACTGAAGACTAAGACTGAAGACTAAGACTGAAGACTAAGACTGAAGACTAAGACTGAAGACTAAGACTGAAGACTAAGACTGAAGACTAAGACTGAAGACTAAGACTGAAGACTAAGACTGAAGACTGAAGACTGAGGACTAAGACTGAAGACTAAGACTGAGGACTAAGACTGAAGACTAAGACTGAAGACTAAGAATGAAGACTAAGACTGAAGACTAAGACTGAAGACTAAGACTGAAGACTAAGACTGAAGACTAAGACTGAAGACTAAGACTGAAGACTAAGACTGAAGACTAAGACTGAAGACTAAGACTGAAGACTGAAGACTAAGACTGAAGACTAAGACTGAAGACTAAGACTGAAGACTAAGACTGAAGACTAAGACTGAAGACTGAAGACTAAGACTGAAGACTAAGACTGAAGACTAAGACTGAAGACTAAGACTGAAGACTAAGACTGAAGACTAAGACTGAAGACTAAGACTGAAGACTAAGACTGAAGACTAAGACTGAAGACTAAGACTGAAGACTAAGACTGAAGACTAAGACTGAAGACTAAGACTGAAGACTAAGACTGAAGACTAAGACTGAAGACTAAGACTGAAGACTAAGACTGAAGACTAAGACTGAAGACTAAGACTGAAGACTAAGACTGAAGACTAAGACTGAAGACTAAGACTGAAGACTGAAGACTGAGGACTAAGACTGAAGACTAAGACTGAGGACTAAGACTGAAGACTAAGACTGAAGACTAAGAATGAAGACTAAGACTGAAGACTAAGACTGAAGACTAAGACTGAAGACTAAGACTGAAGACTAAGACTGAAGACTAAGACTGAAGACTAAGACTGAAGACTAAGACTGAAGACTAAGACTGAAGACTAAGACTGAAGACTGAAGACTGAAGACTAAGACTGAAGACTAAGACTGAAGACTAAGACTGAAGACTAAGACTGAAGACTAAGACTGAAGACTAAGACTGAAGACTGAAGACTAAGACTGAAGACTAAGACTGAAGACTAAGACTGAAGACTAAGACTGAAGACTAAGACTGAAGACTAAGACTGAAGACTAAGACTGAAGACTAAGACTGAAGACTAAGACTGAAGACTAAGACTGAAGACTAAGACTGAAGACTAAGACTGAAGACTAAGACTGAAGACTAAGACTGAAGACTAAGACTGAAGACTAAGACTGAAGACTAAGACTGAAGACTAAGACTGAAGACTAAGACTGAAGACTAAGACTGAAGACTAAGACTGAAGACTAAGACTGAAGACTAAGACTGAAGACTAAGACTGAAGACTAAGACTGAAGACTAAGACTGAAGACTAAGACTGAAGACTAAGACTGAAGACTAAGACTGAAGACTGAAGACTAAGACTGAAGACTAAGACTGAAGACTAAGACTGAAGACTAAGACTGAAGACTAAGACTGAAGACTAAGACTGAAGACTAAGACTGAAGACTAAGACTGAAGACTAAGACTGAAGACTAAGACTGAAGACTAAGACTGAAGACTAAGACTGAAGACTAAGACTGAAGACTAAGACTGAAGACTAAGACTGAAGACTAAGACTGAAGACTAAGACTGAAGACTAAGACTGAAGACTAAGACTGAAGACTAAGACTGAAGACTAAGACTGAAGACTAAGACTGAAGACTAAGACTGAAGACTAAGACTGAAGACTAAGACTGAAGACTAAGACTGAAGACTAAGACTGAAGACTAAGACTGAAGACTAAGACTGAAGACTAAGACTGAAGACTAAGACTGAAGACTAAGACTGAAGACTAAGACTGAAGACTAAGACTGAAGACTAAGACTGAAGACTAAGACTGAAGACTAAGACTGAAGACTAAGACTGAAGACTAAGACTGAAGACTAAGACTGAAGACTAAGACTGAAGACTAAGACTGAAGACTAAGACTGAAGACTAAGACTGAAGACTAAGACTGAAGACTAAGACTGAAGACTAAGACTGAAGACTAAGACTGAAGACTAAGACTGAAGACTAAGACTGAAGACTAAGACTGAAGACTGAAGACTGAAGACTAAGACTGAAGACTGAAGACTGAAGACTGAAGACTAAGACTGAAGACTAAGACTGAAGACTAAGACTGAAGACTAAGACTGAAGACTAAGACTGAAGACTAAGACTGAAGACTGAAGACTAAGACTGAAGACTAAGACTGAAGACTAAGACTGAAGACTAAGACTGAAGACTAAGACTGAAGACTAAGACTGAAGACTGAAGACTGAAGACTAAGACTGAAGACTAAGACTGAAGACTAAGACTGAAGACTAAGACTGAAGACTAAGACTGAAGACTAAGACTGAAGACTAAGACTGAAGACTAAGACTGAAGACTAAGACTGAAGACTAAGACTGAAGACTAAGACTGAAGACTAAGACTGAAGACTAAGACTGAAGACTGAAGACTGAGGACTAAGACTGAAGACTGAAGACTGAGGACTAAGACTGAAGATTGAAGACTGAAGACTGAGGACTAAGACTAAAGACTGAAGACTGAAGACTGAGGACTAAGACTGAAGACTGAAGACTGAGGACTAAGACTGAAGACTGAGGACTAAGACTGAAGATTGAAGACTGAAGACTAAGACTGAAGACTGAAGACTAAGACTGAAGACTAAGACTGAAGACTAAGACTGAAGATTGAAGACTAAGACTGAAGATTGAAGACTAAGACTGAAAACTAAGACTGAAGCTTTATTGATCCTTACGTTGAGATTACAAGGGCTCTAAGAACTACCAACAACAACATTCCACAAAAGAAAACAGAGAAATGTTCATTGACTACACAGAAATGTTCATTGACTTCACAGAAATGTTCATTGACTACACAGAAATGTTCATTGACTACAAAGAAATGTTCATTGACTACACACAGAAATGTTCATTGACTACACACAGAAATGTTCTTGACTACACACAGAAATGTTCATTGACTACACAGAAATGTTCATAGACTACACACAGAAATGTTCATTGACTACACACAGAAATGTTCATTGACTACACACAGAAAAGTTCATCGACTACACACAGAAAAGTTCATCGACTACACACTGAAAAGTTCATCGACTACACACAGAAATGTTCATCGACTACACACAGAAATGTTCATCGACTACACACAGAAATGTTCATCGACTACACACAGAAATGTTCATTGACTGCACACAGAAATGTTCATCGACTGCACACAGAAATGTTCATTGACTGCACACAGAAATGTTCATTGACTACATACAGAAACGTTTATTGACTGCACACAGAAATGTTCATTGACTGCACACAGAAATGTTCATTGACTGCACACAGAAATGTTCATTGACTGCACACAGAAATGTTCATTGACTGCACACAGAAATGTTCATTGACTGCACACAGAAATGTTCATTGACTGCACACAGAAATGTTCATTGACTGCACACAGAAATGTTTATTGACTGCACACAGAAATGTTCATTGACTGCACACAGAAATGTTCATTGACTGCACACAGAAATGTTCATTGACTGCACACAGAAATGTTCATTGACTGCACACAGAAATGTTCATTGACTGCACACAGAAATGTTCATTGACTGCAGACAGAAATGTTCATTGACTACACACAGAAATGTTCATTGACTACACACAGAAATGTTCATTGACTACACACAGAAATGTTCATTGACTACACACAGAAATGTTCATTGACTACACAGAGAAATGTTCATTGACTAAACACAGAAATGTTCATTGACAACACACAGAAATGTTCATTGACTACACACAGAAATGTTTATTGACTACACACAGAAATGTCCAGTAACTACACACAGAAATGTCTATTGACTACACACAGAAATGTCTATTGACTACACACAGAAATGTTCATTAACTACACAGAAATGCTCATTGACTACACAGAAATGTTCATTGACTACATACAGATACGTTCATTGACTACACAGAAATGTTCATTGACTACACACAGAAATGTTCGTTGACTACACACAGAAATGTTTATTGACTACACACAGAAATGTTCGTTGACTACACACAGAAATGTTGATTACACACAGATATGTTCATTGACTACACACAGAAATGTTCGTTGACTACACACAGATATACACAGAAATGTCCATTGAATACACACAGAAATGTCCATTGAATACACACAGAAATGTCCATTGACTACACACAGAAATGTCCAGTAACTACACACAGAAATGTCCAGTAACTACACACAGAAATGTCTATTGACTACACACAGAAATGTTCATTAACTACACAGAAATGTTCATTGACTACACAGAAATGTTCATTGACTACATACAGAAACGTTTATTGACTACTTACAGAAATGTTCATTGACTACACACAGAAATGTTCATTGACTACACACAGAAATGTTCATTGACTACACACAGAAATGTTCGTTGACTGCACACAGAAATGTTCATTGACTGCACACAGAAATGTTCATTGACTGCACACAGAAATGTTCATTGACTGCACACAGAAATGTTCATTGACTGCACACAGAAATGTCTATTGACTACACACAGAAATGTTCATTAACTACACAGAAATGCTCATTGACTACACAGAAATGTTCATTGACTACATACAGAAACGTTCATTGACTACACAGAAATGTTCATTGACTGCACACAGAAATGTTCATTGGCTGCACACAGAAATGTTCATTGACTGCACACAGAAATGTTCATTGACTACACACAGAAATGTTCATTGACTGCACACAGAAATGTTCATTGACTGCACACAGAAATGTCTATTGACTACACACAGAAATGTTCATTAACTACACAGAAATGCTCATTGACTACACAGAAATGTTCATTGACTACATACAGAAACGTTCATTGACTACACAGAAATGTTCATTGACTGCACACAGAAATGTTCATTGGCTGCACACAGAAATGTTCATTGACTGCACACAGAAATGTTCATTGACTGCACACAGAAATGTTCATTGACTGCACACAGAAATGTTCATTGACTGCACACAGAAATGTTCATTGACTACACACAGAAATGTTCATTGACTACACACAGAAATGTTCGTTGACTACACACAGAAATGTTCATTGACTACACACAGAAATGTTTATTGACTACAAACAGAAATGTCCATTGAATACACACAGAAATGTCCATTGACTACACACAGAAATGTCCAGTAACTACACACAGAAATGTCTATTGACTACACACAGAAATGTCTATTGACTACACACAGAAATGTTCATTAACTACACAGAAATGCTCATTGACTACACAGAAATGTTCATTGACTACATACAGAAACGTTCATTGACTACACAGAAATGTTCATTGACTACACACAGAAATGTTCATTGACTACACAGAAATGTTCATTGACTGCACACAGAAATGTTCATTGACTGCACACAGAAATGTTTATTGACTGCACACAGAAATGTTCATTGACTGCACACAGAAATGTTCATTGACTACACACAGAAATGTTCATTGACTACACACAGAAATGTTCGTTGACTACACACAGAAATGTTGATTACACACAGATATGTTCATTGACTACACACAGAAATGTTCGTTGACTACACACAGAAATGTTCATTGACTACACACAGAAATGTTTATTGACTACACACAGAAATGTCCATTGACTACACACAGAAATGTCCAGTAACTACACACAGAAATGTCCAGTAACTACACACAGAAATGTCTATTGACTACACACAGAAAATGTTCATTAACTACACAGAAATGTTCATTGACTACACAGAAATGTTCATTGACTACATACAGAAACGTTTATTGACTACTTACAGAATGTTCATTGACTACACACAGAAATGTTCATTGACTACACAGAAATGTTCATTGACTGCACACAGAAATGTTCGTTGACTACACACAGAAATGTTCATTGGACTACGCACAGAAATGTTCATTGACTGCACAGAAATGTTCATTGACTGCACACAGAAATGTTCATTGACTGCACACAGAAATGTTCATTGACTGCACACAGAAATGTTCATTGACTGCAGACAGAAATGTTCATTGACTACACACAGAAATGTTCATTGACTACATACAGAAATGTTCATTGACTACACACAGAAATGTTTATGACTACATACAGAAATGTGTTTTGACTACACACAGAAATGTTCACTGAATACACACAGAAATGTTTATTGACTACACTTTGACGTCTTGATCTTTTTCAAGTTCAACGAGACTAAGAGATTAGATGAGTCAAAGATCTTATACTTGCTTTGGTATACTGCCTCGTCCAGGCTCCTATTATGTAGTCTGGACTTGTTTAAGGAGGTGTGGGGGGGGTGGGGGGGGGGGGGGGGGGGGGGGGGGAAAACGATTAACGTCACACACGGACCCACATACCCTTCCAGTGCAGAGCTTTGAACCTCAAACACACCACAGACCCCAGAAAGCCTCTCCATTAGTCTGGTGTCCGGATTTGACCCTATGGGCTAGATCTTTCCAGTAGTCTGGCGTAAGATCTGACCTTATACTAACAAGACCTTTCCAGTAGTCCTGGCGTAAGATCTAACTCTATACGAACAAGACCTTACTAATAATGCATTCGCTCGCATTTTTAAGTTCCCCCTTGGAGGAAGTATCAGCCCCATATTAGTAAAATAAAATATTTTTTTTTAAAAACATGTTTCAGAATACGTCATGTATTTGAGAAATCTAGCCCATGTCTATTTCGAGATTTTAACAATATAGACAATTCATTTAGAATTTCAGAAAACCATTCGCATATAGTCATCCTTCGTCTTAAAAGATATTAATGCAGGTAGAGGACATACATGTACACATGCCCATGCACAAATAAAAGTTTGCAAAGAAGTACATGTGGAGTAAGACTTGACCCCACTACCACTCAGTCATTATATCCAGGCTTGTCAGTAACAAAATAACAGAGCCAAGGGCAGATCATTCACGGAGGAATTTATGACACTAAAGAAAATTCCATTACCGCGGATTACTTCCCTTTCCCCACAGAGTTTTTCAGTCCATAAAGAAAATCTTTAAAAGAAGGAAAGTGGGGAACGAAGGTTTCATTAGTGTGTGGGCGAGTTGTTAGCGTGAGTGTTTTTGGGGAATAAAAAAATTCTGAGGAAGAAAAAAAAAGGGGAGAGTTTTCCCTTTTTTTTTTAAAAATCTGAAGCACACGGCCTTCATTTAGGTTAACATCCTCCCCTGTGTGGTAGGGAGGAGAAACAGGGGAGCTAACGCACATATCTGATGTTTTTCCTCAATTTTGTGAATTAACTACCATGCTGGCCATTTTCAGAAGAAAAATTATATACTAGTAAACCCCCTCCCCCCCCCCCCCCCCCAACAAAAATATGATAAAAGCTGTTCAGTACTAGACTGCTTCCAGCAGTCCTCCCTATGTTACAAAAGTTACATCAGATGTCATATAGATCTATGAGGGCCTAGACTAAAGTATTGACATTGTAGGGAACCATACCTGTAGGCAGGTCGTCCAGTACATTCACTGTGGTCACCTGCTTTCCGTCCAGTGTCCACACTCGTACACTAGCGTCCTGGAAGAAAGAAAAAACAAATCAACACATTTGTAAGAACATTGAAACATAATCAGAGTCAAAGGAATGGCTCTGAAGATCACACACAAGGTCAATGGTTGGACGTTTTATATATAATAATAATAATAATCTTTATTGTCCCGTATGGAAATTTGTCTTACAATTTGTGCATTACACCAAACGAAAAACAGCCCCCTGTGGCGCCCCTGTGTTAACTATGCGTTCATTTGATAGTAACATTGTTTACCCTAACCCTCTGAGATATATATATACATATATATATATATATATATATATATTATATATATATATATATATATATATATATATATATATTATATGTGTGTATCTCTCTCTCTTCTATATATAGTATATGTATGGTATGTATATAGAGTATTTTCGCAATGAATTGATGTAGTGACTGTCAATAGTCGAATATAGTTAACGTGGGGATAGTCGAATATAGTTCTTTGTAACAAGGCTCTAGTTCGCTTTTATCATAGTTTGCTGTTTCCAAAAATAAAAAGTTTAAAAGTTCCCTTTTCAGACCATGCGGTCTATAGAGCAGATGAGGTTAAGGTCATCTTTTTTTTTTTATTAATTGTTAACGAGCAGGGTGTCATGTGACCAGCACAACGACCAACCGTCTTTACTTTCCCCAACTTAAGTCACGTGCCCGATTAGAGGTGGATGGGCTCAGTGGAGCCCTAAAATCCCGAAATTCAAAATCCTAGTCTTTACCGAGATTCGAACACAGGACCCCAGGTTCGGAATTCAAGCGCTTAACCACTCAGCCACAGCGCCCGTTTCCAATAATGGTAAACCTGTAATTAACTCTATTCTTACACTGCTCCGTGCACTGACCATGCTACGATATTACGAAACAAGCTACACATATTGAACAGTTATATCGCCACCGATTTATCGACCCCTGCCAGATTATTATAGCTTGATGCTATTTCTCAACAACGATGGCAAATCATTGCCTTCCAGTGTAATTTTATGCAATGAATGTTTTGCTTTCGTAGAAGTTTTTAATCCAATAATTATAACCAACATTATAAGCATAAAGAAATTTCATTTTTCTTTTTAGTAAATATCATTATGTATAAGATGTGTTTTTTTTTTTTACAGACATATTGCCCGCGTAATGAATTAAATTTAACAAGCACCCACGTTTTTTTCTGGACTAGAAGACCAATAATTCATTTCAATCAATTATAAAATTAATTTACTAAGAGTCATGTCTCTTCGAATGGTATAATATGATCCTAATACATGCCAACTTATTAAGGCCCTACTTCAATTTGTTAAAGTCATATTTATAAGATAACAAGCAAGTGAACACAAGACAAATTAATCCTTTTATCTCTGTGTGATGCTTACAAGAACATACAGATATAGGTTTGTAAATCTTTTTTTTTTTTTTTGTATTTACAAGTAAACACCATGAATCTAATTTTTTGGTTTTTCAACTTGTAAAACGTGGCCATTTGTAAGGAGTGCATCGTAACACGCATGGTAAGTAGCATTTGATGTACAGATCGTAAGACATCCAACAGAAACGTGCCTAAATTGGAAGATGATGTGAAATTTCACCCTATGGACAGCTAAGTCAATATATGCCTGCTAACCATTGTTGGCCTGCACCTGCTTGGAGTCTAGACAACTGTTAGAACACATTGAAACTTTGTCGTCAACAAATGGCCTACAGAAACGCCTACAGTTTTCTTGGTCTCGACGGAGAAAATAATACAATAGAAACATAGAAACTCTACCAAATAAACAGACGATAAAGTGTACTTAAGTAACAAATCAAGCACGTTAACACTGTATACTAGCAGTGACTACTTACCCCGGAACCTGAAATCAGGAGCTTCAGGTCTTCATCGTAGGCCAGCGTCACAACAAATCTGTCACACATAAACAGAATAAAAATTATGACCGAGAAAAACATTCTTCCACAATAGTCGACAACGAATTATTTATAAGACACTGACATTTTAAAAAATTTTAACAAAACAAGAGAAATATTCTAAGCCAAGACCAAAACACAAGTTTTTCAGTGCAAACGACATGTCATTTGGGTAGAGCGATGAAATGCTTTGAGAAAGTTATTAGGTATAGAAAACATTTACAAAATTAATTAACGCTTGCCAAAGAATTGAAAAGTTAAGATAGACCAGTGTTTGTAGCTAGGATGTAGCCACAATTTTGGGGGTCCGGGAGGAGGCTTGATCTCTTTGGGGGACCTGCATTTGGCATAACATTTAATGTCACAGTACAATGTACATGCAAATAGTTGAAGTGTATGTGTGTGTGTGTGTAGTTGTGTGTGTGCAGCTGTGTGTGTAGGTGTGTGTGTGTGTGGGAGACTACCTCCTGGCCACATTGAGAATGAAATCCATGTACTTTTTGCATGCTCTAGATTTGGGTTTCAGACGTAAAACATGTTGAATCCACACTGAAAAAAAACAAACTGGTCCAATGAAAGCAAAGAACTCGACACAATAAAAAGTTACTTTGTCTGAAAAATGTCAGCATAAAAGATCCTTTCTTATTTAATTCATTTCTCTTAAAACTCCAATCGACTGATGTTGAGGTCTTCCTTCAATGGAAAACACGCGGCAAAGTTTTGAGACCTTAATTCTTATCGCAGGGCCAGCCGCTGCCAGTAAGGCAATGGTGCATGCATATAGGCCTACAGATAGAATAAACTATTGGATATTTAAAAAAAAACAACTTAGTGATGGGTTGAAGTAGACAAGTTCTCCAGACAAGGTGACGGGACGATGAAACACATGGGGCGCTTTTCCAGCAATGTTTCCATGTCAAACCTTTGTAAACACAAATTTGGATCCATGTCTTATATGGAGATAGATCTATGATAATACACGTTAATATCTATATGTGGAGGAAAATATAGTTTACCCTCATTATTATATATCATCATTATATCTATGGCTTATTAAATCATGAGTTACGTCTTCATGGGCAAGGTCTCCTATCTAAACAACAACCACCACCACATCTAAACAACAACAACCAATATCTAATCTAAACAACAACCGCATGTAATGAAAAGACGTTATGTTGTAAACTTAGGCGCTGAAAACAAAACGACACGCCTCATTTAAAACACAAGACCACGAGACTAATGTACAGAAACAAAGAAGACAATGGACAGTCTGTTCTTATCAGACATACACCATGCCCCATTGTATCTCTGCATGCACAGGAACAGAAAGAGGTTTTGAGCTTCCAACACACCATTTTATTTGTTCTTACAATAACTCGGTTATACTCTCTACTTCTTAGTGTTCATTGAACACCCCCCCTTCCTTCACTTATTCCCTCTACTAAGACTCATACAACTGTTTCTTTAGGACACCCCCCCAACCCTTTTTATCATTTTCTTCTCCCTTTTAAGTAAATACCAAGATATACTCCAACAGTACTAACCATAGCAGCTACACCCCCCCTGTCTCCTACCCCGCCTTGCACGCAACATCCCCAGCCAGATCGATACTTTAACTCTCTCCTACCTACAGACCTGAAGGAAGGAAATATATGTACAAAAAACAAACAACAAATGGGCAGAGCGAGGGGCACACAACACGACAACAACACAATTCCCTGGCCAACAATAGCAATCACGTGACTGGAGAAAGTCAGACGACAATAAACAAACTGTAATTGTGTCATAGATGGAGAGAAAGGACTAAACCAGACACGATGTCTTAGTGGAGACCACTAATGTAATGGTGTATGTACTTACCTATGGTCAAAAGCCACATACAGTATGTACACGCCAATAAACGTACACAATTCACAATACAGAGACGTGACTGGATATATATAGAGTATAGAGGATCAAGTACAGGAGTTAAAGCTACAAAGCCTTGACAGTATACATTTATGCATAATAGTGTATATGAGCAGTAGCACATATCTGTAACAGTACACAGATGTCACGGGTGCGTACATGTAAAACTTAATTGTAACAGTACATTTAAAAAATGCAAAGCATATATGATTACATGAGGTCTCCAATGACTCATCTTAAACATTGAGATGCATATACAAGGCCCAGAAATAATACCAAGATGCAAAAGTGACAAATGTCATAGTTCAGAAAAATCACAATCTTCAGACTTCACGTGACGTCGTCAGAGGTTTCAATTACTCTTTTTCCAAATC